>CM062851.1:27645816-27695443 GCA_031772225.1 Eubasilissa splendida | reverse complement strand
ACGAGGGCCAAGTAAAAAATAAGGTTCCTTACGCTGTATACTCGCCACGCGAGATGCTAGGCGAAATCCGGTAACACCGCCTTGATTGTTGGTCCCTTAACTACATCCCCACTACCGGGAGCAAACGCTGCGACGCTCAGTAAAGGCCTGACAGCCATCCGCTATGGAACCCGCCATCGCCGTTACCGCCAGGTGTGAAATCCGTTCGGTGATTCGATTTTTAAACGCGAAGAAGCTTAAACCTGTTGAAATTCATCGACAGTTGGAAGAAGTTTATGGCACAGCTTGCATCAGCGTCCAACACGTCCGCAAATGGTGCAGGGAGTTCTCCGAAGGACGCACAGACGTCCACGACGAGCAAAGGAGTGGGAGGCCATCGGTGTCGGACGAAGTCGTGGCGAAGATTGAGCGCATTCTCCTCGAAGATCGGAGAGTAACGCTTCGGGAGCTTGCTGTCCAGGTTCCTGAGGTTTGTGAAAAAACCATCGACAACATGTTGACCGATTATACTGACCAAGGGCGTTAGGCTGCACCACGACAACGCTCGCCCGCATGTCTCTCGACAGACCACCGCCCTACTGGACAAATTCGGCTGGAAATTGCTTGACCATGCCCCCTACAGCCCTGATCTTGCTCCCAGCGACTTCCACTTGTTTCCGAAATTGAAGCAACACTTGGGTGGACAACGCTTCAATACAGATGAAGAGGTGAAAGAAGCGGTCACCAAGTTCATCGGCGGCCTAGCGGCGGAATTCTTCGAAGCGGGTTTTCAGAAGTGGATAACTCGTCAGGAAAAATGCATAGAAAAATCAGGAGACTATGTAGAAAAATAGAATAAAGTACAATCTTTCAGATGGTTTACTTATTTATTGCAATAAAAAATACCTTATACCTGAAAAAAATGTAGGAACCTTATTTTTTACTTGCCCCTCGTATTGCTTCCAGATGTTGTTAGATTCTCAATGCCACATTTTTGTGAACTTGAAAGCTTTGAACGATTATCCTTTGTACTTCACACGTGTAGGTACATTTTTTCCCTGTACCTTAATTGTACACGGTATTGAGAAGGACAGTTCCTAATATGTATTTATTACTTTATACAATCATTTACTGATGAGAACTTGAGTGAACTTAGAACTCTTTACTCTTGCAATATAAGGTAAATAAGTACATTTTTTAGCTATTGATATTAATTATTTTACGGTATATTGCGTTTTGCTACATAATATAAGTCTTAAATAACATTCGATTGCTTTAATAATTATTACATATTATTGTAAAAGAGTAATAAAAAAATTCACACATTCCCCGAAACAACGCGAATAGCTCTGAGATTAAGCAAACCCCACGTTTCCGCCACCGCTGCCTAGTTTCGAGACATGTGGCCTCTAAAATATCCAGGGAAATAGAAGAGCCTCTGTACCATAAATCTGCCTCTGCATCAATCTATTAAAAGAAGGATCAACGTTCACGTGAAAATAATTATATATCGATGAGAAAAATTAAATGAAAATTTTAAAAAACGAAAAAAGTTGCGTGCAATTGTCAATCATCTCTCGCAAGCGGAGCGCGGTTATTTCAGATCTATGACAACTTTAACAGTGTGCTTATTGCAAACAATTCTCAAAATAAACTTAATCGTCGAAATTTAGAGCATCGTCGTTAATTCAAATAACCGTTTCTTCCGTCACAGAAGAGACCCAAAAATGCAAACCGACAAGTGGAAGATTTTAAAAATTACCTTCAAATTTATAAGTGTCACTTGATAATTAATGGCTTCGCTGTCTTTACTGATTATTTTATTTAGATAACAAACAGTTAATCGATGTTAAGAAGTGTAACAAAAAAATTAATCAATTACATGACAATAATTTGAATAAGACTTATTAAATTGGTATAATAGCTTATTAAGACTTTAATAAATTGTATGCTGCATATAAAACGATAAAAAGAATAAAAACTTCATCTTCTATCGCAGGAATATAAAATATAGAAAGAGTATAAAATAAAAAAAATTATAAACAGAGGAGAGAGAAAAGTAAAAAATAAGAACAATTTCTAGGGGGGACGAAAGGATGGAGAGGAAGGAAAATGGTATAAGGAATAAATTCTGTGATAAAAATTAAATGATTCTGTATTTTTATTTAATTGAGGTAACTGAGGTATTGAAAATGTCTAATTCATTGAAGTGTGAGTTGAAATAAAGGGAGAAAAATTAGTTATGTTTGAGATTGGTGTTGCACGTGAAAGATTGAATGTAAGATTTGATCTAGTTGACATAGATGGCATTCGAATAGATATGCGTCTGAGTAAATCATGGTAGTCTACTTTAGAATTGACTATTTTGTATAGAAAGATGACATCGGCTGTGTCTTTTTGAATTAGTAGTTATGAATTTTTGGAAACAATAGATGAATGAAGCCATTCTGTATTCTTTCGATTCTATTGATAAATGCGCTTTATCTTAGATTCCAAACTTGGATATGCATAATTAATACGTGTATACATATCCTAAAAATAAGATGCTAAAGTAAACCTAATACACGCTATTTAATAAATTTGGTTACGATCAAAGACTTCCACTTCAAAGTAATAAATGGGTTATTTAATTAGGGTACCGGTCAAAATACAAAATGCCGACAAGTCAAAATTCTGATAGAGCAAAATACTAACAAGGTATAATAACAAGACCATAATAACTCACAGTGTAATCAAATAAATAAATATTAAGGAGAACACATTATTATTATGAAGTTGTAATTATTCAGAACATAGGTCTGTGATATGTTTTAAAATACTAATTAAATTTACTAATTAGAAAGATATACATACATATATAATCAATTTTATCGAAAAATATATTGTTGTTACTACCGGGATTCGATCCTGGATCTCTTTTCAATCCGTTAGATGGCTTTCAAATAATGGAACGGTAGATGTATTAATTTTAAAAATGTAACATATGGGTTCGAAAATTTGTCGACAAAGGTACTGTCAGCTATAGTATAGTTGGATAATGCACTTTCTCCGGATTGGAAAGAGATCCAGGTTCGAATCCCGGTAGCAACGACAATATCATCAATTCTATCAAATTAATTATATATATATATATATATATATATATATATATATATTTCTAATCAATACACTTAATTAGTATTTTAAAAAATATATAAATAAAAATGAAAAATTAACCCGTAATTTTAGTCGATAACTAAAAAACACAGAGGTTACAATATATAAAATAAGATGCATACATAAATTAAGTCTTCTTCTTCTTTTTCTTCTTCTTCTTCTTCCACGGCACTACATCCCAGGATGGGATTTGTCCTCCACAAGTGCTCTCCAGTTTCAGACTCTACCATCACTTCTTTCTTGGCCTGCCACTAGGTCAATTCCACTGGGGTACGCACTTGTTCATGATATTTGGTTACCTGTTATTTGGCATTATTTTGGCATGACCAGCCCATCGAAGTCTTTGTGACCAACAGAATCTTATAATTGTTTCTTGCTCAATTAGATTTTCGATTTATCATTTTCTAGTACAGATCCATAAATTTTTCCTAATATTATATGCTCAAAGACTGCTAATTTGTTTTCTTCGATTTGGGTTTAACATTTAATAACACCACATTTAATAACCTAAGTGACTACTAATCTTACTATAGTTTCATATATCAGCAGTTTATTTCCAGCTAGAAGTTGAATCTTTAATTCATCAGTTGTCCTATTTACCGAGTTCAAATTAAAGTCCAGATATGTAAAATAATTAACCCCTTCATATATAATAAATACATGGTGAACATATCAACAATAAGTCATAGTTCATTTTAAATATTTTAATTTATAAATATCTTTTTAAATCATTTTAACTTAAATCAATCTAACCGCATATAAAGGTTGTATTAGGCGAATATAGAATGCTTAAAATATACATGTTTTTCTTGTAATAGAGGTAAATATATATATAATATAACATGATAAACATAAGATAAAATTATATTGCAATTAAATACTCGTAGTTTATTGTGTGGAATGGAGGAGACCCCACCTCTGATGTATACAGCATTGTTCTGGCTACTTTGGCTAGACTGCAGTCTGTGTTAAATTAGTCAGTTTTTTTCGTGCTGTTGTGGTGTTATTTAATTCAAAAAAGATAAAGATTCGACAGGAATAAAAATAAAAATAGAGAAAAAAAAAGATAGATGAAATATCTATCTAAATACAATTTGTGATTGATAACACATTATAGAACTTCAAATTATTTTTGTGAATCTCTCTTTCTCTCTCTCGGCGAGGTTTGTGTACTCTAGTGTGAGCATCGTGGTCCTTTGATCTTCGCATACTGCATGCCTCCACTCTTTGCGATCTTGGGTCTTGTTTATACGAGTATGTAGGTACTTTATAAGAAAGTACTATTTAATCGATTTTACCGAATTATTATGCCTACACATATCACTGCCTTATCTCTTAATAATACCAACATCATTTTAGCCTCACTCAATTCTATTAACTTAAAATTCAATTTTTTATTTTTAAAATTAATATTTTGAAGCGAATCTTTTTTATCCACCATGCAGTAAATTCAAACGGTCAAAGGTCACCGTCACACGGATTTGAAATGAAAATGCATTAGCGCACATAGGTCACAGGCCCGCATAATTAATTCGCTCGCGGCCAGCGATATTCCATTTGCAATGTCTCGATGTCATTTATTTAGTACATTTTCCAAATTTCGATCCTTAAAATAACTTACGTTTTCACTAATGTCCCGAAGTACACAGCGTTCTCGAAAAATAAATAAATGTACACCGCTAGTACTAGCGTAATGTAGTATTTATAAAATTAACTATATAATCAATGTTTTAAAAAGTAGCAAAATTATTATTATTAAAATCTCACAAGTTTTCGAATCTACACTCTATTTCAGGCTTAACCGCTCTGCCACGGCTGGTGTTGCGAGGTTTGTGAATATCACTGTATTTATAATAAAAATAATAACATACATACGTACAAATAAATTATAGCGCTTTATAAAATATGTATTTACATTGGTTAAAAGGAAGTTTATATTGGTAAAATTTGTGAATTTTGTATTATGTGCTAATGTAATTAATGTTCCTTTCACGGCCCTAAACTGTTGTATTTTATGAACTATCGGTCACCCTGTATGTAAGTAATTGCCATCTGGTTCAAAGGTCACTAGAACCTTTTCAATGTGAATAATATATCGTATGTTAGAATGTTGCCTGACAGTTTTAATGCCCGTTAATAAAATATACATTAAATATTTTTTTATTAGTCTATTTTGTATTTATGAATGTTCTAATTAAGTACAGTTAATAAACAATGTATTTTTACTTATAGGCAGAAATTCTAACTACTGTTTAAGCTTAGCACGAATAAATTTGAATATATTTTGAAACTGGGCAACTTCAGGCCCATCAAAATATTTTTTATTAAACCATAAGAGACAGGGAGGGGTGTCGAGTAACTTCCTCGCAGCCAACTTCCCGATAACCAACACCCTGACAAATCAATTTCCCGATATGACAACTTCGCGAAAACCAATTTCCCGATAGATCAATTCCTAAAAAATAAATATATTTAGATATGTATTTATATATTTTTATGAAAAAATGTCGCTGTATAATTTAAAGTAATAAAGTTAACTGATTCCTGATTAAAAATTAAGTAAAAATATTAACAATACAACTCTTACATTATATTTATATTCAAATCAACATTTGTGGTTCTAAAATAATAATAAAATAATAAAAGGTTACATGATGAAATTACACAAGAAAAAATTACATGTGTAATTTTTTCTTTGTGTAGGTAATTCTTTCCATGTGTAATTTCTTCCATGTGTAATTTTTTCCTTATGTAATTTCATCATAACACCGTTATAACATTAAAATAGAATAATTATTATTTCTACCGTGCAGTAATTAAGCTTTGTACTATAAAATCAATTAGAAAGATGTAATCAATTTATCGAAAAAATATATCGAAGTTTATCCCGGTGGCAACCAAAATATTTTTTCGATAAATTGATTATTTATTTACATTGTGTTCACGCCCTTATGGGCTATTACAAAATTAATTATAAAAAAAACATGTGCAGCTAGAAAAGTAGCATTGAATCTATATAAAACAGAAATTTATAGATTAAATTTTTTAAAAAAAGGAAAATTTAAATTTAATACAGAATGGTTGAGTTCCAAAATCAATTAAGCCTTTGACTTGAAACAGCATCAAAAACATCACTCTTATATTTAAACATTGAACATCGAAATATATTCCCGATTATATAATAGCGGAATAGCGATTATTAAATATTTAATTTAGTAATGTAACTCAATTAATAACTCATATTATAAAAATTGTAAAAAAATTCAAAAAAATAAACAAAATTTTAAAAAATCTTCAAGACCAAAATCGTTCCCAAGCCTGTGAAGTCTTTCTAATTGATACATTCAATTTGTATTAAAATACCACAGAACTACGTTCTGAAAAATTGCGACTTCGCAATAATAATGTGTTTTCTTTAAAAAAAAATCTTTCTTTACACGGATTCGAGTTGTGCGGAGCAATACCCAAACTAATTACTTCGCGGTGCATAAAGATCCCATTCTCTCGCAGAAAGGGAGAACCGAACAGCTCCGTGAAGCACCATCTTACCTCGTCTTATCTCCTAACCCTCGAATACTGCTTAGACTGGCTTATTATTATTGCAGGCACAGCCCGTATAGGGCCCGATATCATTCGAGACTCGAATTAGGGCGACAAATTCAAAACTAAGCAGATTTTGGCAATAAACGGGCCCGCCGTTCGTTTACTGTACAAACACGATTTTCGAAGATAACGCGCCTTTTGATACGCGTAAACTATTTTTAATTACCGAGTATACTTAAATATATAGAAGTTTGATGCCATTTTGAAACTATAAATATTCACTTCGATTTATATACAAGTATTTAAAAATATTTTAATACCATAATGAGTGACCTAAAAAATAAACGAATTTCGTGTGAAGATGGTTTTAAGTTGTATATATTAAGATATATTAAAAAATTTAAACTACGGCAACTTTTTAATAACTATTGAAATAAATTGTATATACATGCGTATATGCGTATGTATATATATATATATATATATATATATATATATAGTAATCAACACGATTTTTTTGGTTATATATTTAATTTTTCCAAATAATTGGCCGATCGTTTCGGCTGTCTTGGCCATTATCAACTGATAAAACATAAAACAATTGATAATGGCCTAAACAGCCGAAACAATGATTCAGAAAATTATTTGAAAAAAATAAATATTTAACCAAAAAATCGTGTTTAATTTATTGTGTTGATTAACAGTGGAGTTCTATAAAATGACTACCGTTTATAAAAAAAAAAAATTATATACTTACTTTTTAATGCATCAAGCAAATTATATATTTGTCTTGCATCCCTTTTTTATTCCGTCCTTTTTAAACAGTGTAAAATCCCTTTTTCGCTAGTATGTAATATTTTTTAATTTCTAGTTTGCATGATATTCTAACTTTATCCAGCAATGAAAAAACTTTACTAGTCTTATTTTAATATTAAATATTATGTCACAAGTTATTATAATTTGTACTATTCATTTCTAATAAATAAATAAAATCAAATTTTATAAAAATAGAGTATGCAGAGATTTGGGTTAATTTAAAAGTTATTAAGGAGAACACATTCTTATTGTGAAGTTGTAATTATTCAGAACAGACGGTCTGTGATGTTTTAAATACTAATTAAATGTATAAATTTATAATTAATACATTAAATTAGTATTTAAATTTTGAGAAAATCTTGTTTATGACTGGCGAGAGGTTAATCTGTCATTATTGGAAATGTTAAAAGCAAAACGGGCTCGTCGTGGAAACGTTTTATGTTTTAAATATTTTCTATTTATGATACCTAACATAATCATAAATTATTAAAACAATTTTTAAAAATTGTTGCTGTCTAATGTTTATTTTTTTACTTATATTTTCAACCCTAAAAAACTTAATTTCAACTTATACTCGGATCGCCGTATATATACTTGTATATACGATACATGCATTCTTTATCAGTTACCTTATTACTGAACAGTTAAAGAAAATGTTAACAAAGTAACAATATTGTTACTCTTTTTCAAAATAAACTAAACCCTTATTTTATGAAACACTAGCGATGCATACCCAACGGTGCTCAAGAATCAGATTTATTTATAAATAGGGGATGGGGATGGTTTTCAATACAACGCATATTTACATCAGCGGGGCGAAGGGCGGGTTAATCAGGGGGAAGTGGTAGGATTCCTGTGTTTCGCATAGTCCTAAAAAGTATCTACGCAAAATATGCTTTAGCTTATGTAAAAGGGTATAATTTATTATATAAAGAACAGATAAGCATTCTTTCAATTGTATGTATAATTTTGAAAACTGTGCTAGCGAGTAGTGTACAATATTTAGTAAATGTGTTTTATATTGACGTGTTTGAAATTAGGTCACGAAATTAGGTGTGTTCAAACGATTCAACTAAAAAGCAATTTTAATACAAATAAAATGGACCAGTTAGAAAGATATACATACAAATAAACTCAATTTATCGAAAACATATTTAAGCTACCGCCGGGATTTGAACCAGGATCTCTTCTTATCTGGAGAAGTGCGATAATCAATTACACTACATCAGCTTCGTAAATATCACAGAACTACCTTTTGAAAAATTACAACTTCACAAATAATAATGTGTTATCTTTAAAATATATACATATATATATATGTTGTATTAAAGTATATCCAAAAATTTAATAAAATGAATATGAAAAATCTCGGACGTCTCCTAGCGAATATTTCTCAAAAAGTATTCTGAATAAAAAGGTGATAGCTTTTAAATAAATGGAATGTAAGATGTATTAATTTGAAATAGCTGCAAAATATAAGTTCGAAAATTTGTAGACTATTATGAAGCTGACGTAGTGTAATTGGTTATCGCACTTCCCCGGATAGGAAGACATCCTGGTTCAAATCCCGGTGGCAACTAAAATATTTTTTCGATGAATTGAGTTTATTTGTATGTATATATTTTTAATTGATGCATTTAATTTGTATTAAAATATCACAGAACTATGTTCTGAAAAAATTACAACTTCACAAATAATGTGTTCTCTTAAAAAAAAAGCTATTTATTTAGAAAATCTATTATTTTTATGAAATTGAGAGTTATCCATAGATTAAACTTTTTTTGTGAAATAATTAAACCTTAAAAGTCTCTCATCCATTATAATATAATCTTTATATACGACTTAGAATTTAACATGCCGCACGCACGATTTTTTAGATGTTGACTTTTATATACTCGTATATTCGAGTATGTATACATTTTTTAACCCTTGTGAGTTTTTTTTTAAATGATCCATTATTGGGTAGATGTGTGTTAATTGTGAATGTGTTTAATATGTCGACACTGAACATGTTTACGAGTGCCTAGCATATTTATTCTGTTATTGAATAATAATTAAATTGATAATACGTAACAGAAAATAAGTCTGGCAATTGTTCACCGTTCTAAAATCCCGGTCGATGACGTGTTCGCAAATTATTATTTGGGCGCACTTAGATCCAGGGTATACTTTGGATGGAAGTGGGCGGGCGCATCACGTCAAATTGTATGATTTCTTAAGCAGAGATTAGCCGGATTTTTTTTTATCTGCGTTCATTATCTCACTCCCCCTCCCCCCCCAACCCCAACCCTCCCACACGGATAATCAATAGTCCACTGTGTCTAATCATATAATTGTGCTACGTTGCATCCTTCTTTAGAATTCCGCTAGATGACAGTACAGATTAGCAAAAAATAATAACTTATATTAATATTAATTTACAATCTTTCGACATTGTTCAATTTACTGATTAAGATATTGTATTCACTTAAGATTTTAAGTAACTTTTTTTTGCCTGTCCATATTGTTTAATTCCTTTATGTTCCCTAAGTTCCCTACATCCTTCATGTTTATGCTTTTAATGACATTCTGATCATAATCATATCAATTTAAGATAGCTCTAGGTATACATTGAGTCGTAAGTACCGTCGTATTTTTACATAGAAAATGTTTATTTTTTCACAATTAACTCTGTTAATATCTGTGTTCAATTTTTCGTTTGTCTAATATAAAGGAGGATTTCTTCTGATAAATTTTTAGTTATTGGTTGAACTAAACGGAGCCCTTGTGAATTTTTAAAATGTCAGAAAAAAGTGTGCATATTCAATACTGTTTACTTTTTGAATTTAATAATGCAACAGTAACAACCAAACACATTTGTGAAATATACGGTAGGGGTGCTATCAATGTTCGAACAGGCCAACGATGGTTTGCTAAGTTCAGATCTGGTAATTGATCAGTAGCTGATGAAGAACAGGCGGGGAGCCCTTTAACCATCAACGATGATATGATAAAGCTGATCCTCGTCAAAATACCAGGAACATCGCATTGAAGATGCATATCTGTATCGCACTGGTTTCCAAGTACGACGTATGGTACTCATTCTGCAATGATGATGCAGCACAAACTGATGGAGCTCAATTGGGATGTTTTAAAACATCCACCCTATTCTACTGATTTTGCTCCATCAGATTTTCACCTTTACAAACCACCTCTACAAAATTATTTGGATGGAAAAAAACTTAAAACAACACATGAGGTGAAAACGCACTTGGACATATTATTTGAGTCAAAACCGTCGAGTTTTTATTGCGATGGGATAAACAAATTAATTGACAGATAGGAGACTAGCAATAATAGAAGTTATGTGATATATTATTTAATTAAAATTGTTAAAAAAAAAAAAACTTTTGTTTTCATTAAAAAATACGACAGTACTTATGAATCAACTAAACATATATCATTTTACTAATATTTTATTTACACTACATAGTACATTGTTAAAGTAATATAATAAGAGATTTCACGAAAACTTTGGCCGCGCAGCGCCCACTATCGACCGCGAGTCGGCCACTATAGCCCGAGGCCTAGCAGCAAGCGATAGCCTTTCTGCTAACATACATTTGATGATGTGTTCTATTTTAGATCTGGATGAATGAGGTTATTAATGTAATTAATCGTCTGTTTTTATAATTGATGTTATTAGTGTATTTATACAGCTACACACAGTAGCGTACAAAAAAAATGGGCCTTAATGCAAAATAATAAAAAGAAACCTATGCATATGTATATATTGGCACTCTATAAATATGATTTTGTACATTTACTAAATACATACATAATTTTACTTTTTCTGCTATTATATCTCATTGCTAAAGCAAAAGTGTTTTCCGGCGTTCATATGCTGATGATCTGGTTACTAACCCAATGTATTATAACTACTCGTATATAAATATATATTGTTTTCTTGATATTCAATGATTCTTTTAAATTTCTTTCTTGATGTGATGAATTTTAAAAATAACATTCTTCTTTCCTTTTTCATATTGACAAAGTAGCCTCAATCAGAAGAGATTCGGATACTTGTCGCTATTACGGACTGTCCAGGTTTCGGCTGCATACATGATGATTGAAAAGATAAACGTATGAACACTGGCATAATTTTAATTGCTTACTTTATATGCTCTTTTCATATGCTCGCTAGTTCACAGCAACTTTATGCATCTCCAAATTTCCTGCCCACCGCCACCAGTGTTTGCGATCGGCGCGCCATAATAAATGACTTATTGAATATCCTCACATTCTACTATTTGAAGAGTCTATTGTAATGCAATTAGCACGACCCATTAAAAATTATATTAGCGTTGGGAAAAATATCGATACCAAAATGATGAAGGACGTGAATCTTTGAGCTCCTATCTAACGTGGGTCCTAACGCACCGCGTTGGCTACATTGACGTAGATACGTCACTAATTAAAAAAATTAAAAATAAGAATTTTACTTTGGTTCTTTAAAGTAATTTAACCTTAAAAAAATTGTATTTTCGTAGAAAGCAATCACTTTGTAGTTTGACATATTAAATTAAATAAAATCACTTTGTATAAAATCACGAATTTTATTAAACACCAATCGGTTTCGCTCAAGCTTCGCATGTAATTTTATATTCTGTCGCCCTCTTTTTGTATTTATTGTTAGTTTTAAATACGCCTTGACGTAGCTTGAGCTAAGCGAAACCGGTTGGAGTTTAATATAATGTATGGTGATTGTGTTTTATTTCATTTTAAAAAGTTGCACCGCTTTACAAAATCATTAGAGTAATAATTGGTTCTAAGAGCTTCGAAACACTATAATAGTAATTATCACTGTGAAATTAGACCGAGACCGAGGCGAAAGTACAGAGCGGCTCAAACAGTCGCGTTGTATTGAAATGCTAAAATCTAAATATATTTAACTATCGCATAAACATCGCAAAGCGTGTAAACAAGACATAGAAATCATCGTCCGCAGCTGTGTATTCTCGTAGAAGAGAAAAATCGAAACGTCAGATCGATAAATAATTTTGTTTATTTACCTACGACTAGTGTGTTTATTGTTTAATCGTTTCTTTTAAGTCTTTAATGTAATTTATAAATAATAAAACCTGCATACATCATTTCAATCAAACACCCTGTTTGAAGTATGAACGCAAAAATCAATTGCGTTCAATATATAGTTGTATATTAAATGAGATATTTTAACATAGAATATGTTCTGGCATTCTGTTTTCTTACACACACGCACTATATTTGAAATTAGATTTGTTGTTATATTAAATTCACATGTATAATCGTAGAATCAAAATTAACATTATGCAATGATATCGTGAAGGTTGTGTGATTTTGCTAAATAAGAGGTAAAATGATACAATAACCACAATAAAATGTGCATAGTTTTTTTTTTCCCTTGAATAAACATAAACATTATAAATATACAATTTTTTTTATAATTTCACGCTCATAGGACTTAAAAACAGATTTTTTTTGTTCAGTATTACACATCTATGATTAAAATAATAATATTATATATATAATAAGAACACACAATTACTGGATTTTTACCTCCAAAGAGGTATTTTTATTAAACAAATTATAGATATCTCATAGAGACGAAGCTATTTATATTATATTATATAGGAAAATATGGAATATGGGTAATTATAGGACTTACAAAAATTTGGACATACTCAAATATTGTTAATATGATATACTGGTCTAAATAAGAAATATATAAAATTGAAAATTGACTTTTCAGGCGTATTCTAGTATAACGTATTAATAATTTGTCACATATATAGATACATAACATAGCTTTCATATTTCTAAAATAAGATTCTCATTAGTGACATCTATGTTGTTTCAGAGAAATGAATATCAATTTTCAGACCATAGATAGCAACAGCGAAATTATTGTTAAATACTTGAAGTATTTCTACATGGTAACATATATATATATATAACTTCCAAAAATTTAACAGATATGGAGGTTGATTGTGGGTGGAATGGTGAACGTTGCATTGTGTAAAGTGATCATTTAAGCCAGCCGAAGAAAGTTCGTAAGCCCTGTAATACCCATACTTCCATACTTCCCGTATAATATAAATAGCTTCGTCTCTATGAGATATCTATAATTTGTTTAAAATAATCCTACATTTTGTTTCATATAACATAACTCTTTCAGGGTTACATTTTGTGAATAACAATTCGCATATATTTTAAATATATCTGCACCCCAGAGGTAAATGATGTTGTATCCGGTTTCTTCTAGAAATTTATTCGTATTGGTGTTCAACAACGAGCTAAAATAAATTACTATCATTCAAGTAAAAATGATCCTTGGTCAGATTACAATGATTTTATTTGCATTGGAACCTTTAAACGGCTCTACTGTAAAATTTTGTTTTCATAACTTAACACAGTTTATCATACACATCAGCGCATGTATGATAATATATAACACCCTACATATACAACAATCAAATCTGTAAAGAAAAAAACTGCGAGCAATATTTTTTTACACAGGTAAAACTTAAACGTATTCGTATTAAATATATAAATTTTGAATCAAAATTCATTTGTTAATTGGTGCATCTGAGATACAGGATAATCCAATAAATATGTTAGAATTTCAAATAAGAATAGTAGCCATGTTTATTAATATTTTGACAGCTGTTATTTATATTTTTATTCAGTATAGTCTGCCATTTTAGCGTGGATCATTTATCATGAAGTTATTGAAAGTTATTATCAAAAACGGAGACGATCAATTTATTGAAAAC
Organism: Eubasilissa splendida; assembly: GCA_031772225.1. Taxonomy (NCBI): domain Eukaryota; kingdom Metazoa; phylum Arthropoda; class Insecta; order Trichoptera; family Phryganeidae; genus Eubasilissa; species Eubasilissa splendida. The sequence goes on along the minus strand of CM062851.1, from coordinate 27,681,155 downwards.
AACATTCAATGATTCAATCATTTCCAGAAATGGACCTGTCAATTGACCGCCTAGATCATGTGATATCTCTCCGTTAGAATATTTTCTGCGGGGATTTGTAGTCACTTGTTGATGCTGATAAACCAGCAACAATTGAACAATCGTAAAACGACATAACTCGTGTTATTGATGAAATAGCACCAGATTTATGTGAAAGGGTGGCTGAAAATTGGATACAAAAGAAACATTGTATCAAACGTAGTCGTGGTGCATATTTGAATGAAATTATATTCCATTGTTGATCGCATTATTTAAAAAAAATATATATTTTTTATTAATTTTATAAATATAATACAATTTGAATAATCAGTGGATAAATATATAATTTAACATTTGTTTCTTCTCTATGAAAGTAAGACTCGTGTATAGAGAAGAACTATATACGAGTTAATTAATGTTTCAGTTAGTTTGTGTACATATTTATGATAGTCCGTAATTTTTCTAATTGTGATGGGGAGATTGTTAAAAAATTTGATACCTTGATAAATATATTGATTTTGAGTTGCGGTATATTTTAGTTTTGGGATATCAATTTGATCTCTATATCTTGTAGATCGGAATTCGCTTCTAAAATTAAATTGATTTTTAATTTTGAAAATTTGAATTATTGATTTTTTTTTGTATATGTCTACTACATTGAATGATCTTTCAAATTTAAAAAAAAACATTGATATACTTGCTTTGAATTTTTTTTTTCATTTTAAAGTTCTATCGCGCTTGCTGTATAACCTTATATAGGTAAGTATAGATATTTTAAAGTGTGAAATAAAGTAACATAATTTTAAAAGTTATGCCTCAATCGTCAGGTGTACATATATATCAAGTAAGCATTGCTCAGAAGGCTATACTCAGAGTAATACACCGCCGTGACTTTTCGTATCCTTCAGAGCCACTTTTTAGGGAATTTCAGGTTTTAGATATAAAACAACTATATGTGCTGAATATACTAACTAGCTTTCATAAGAAAATAAGTGCTCCATCTGTGAGTGCTGAAAGATATTATCCTACAAGAGTAAGTAGTAATCTACCAAAGTAAAAAATTCGAGAAACAGAAAACAACCGGCGTAAAATTTTACTGAATTTAGATTCACAAATCATGGGTGTTCTTCGTAATATATTTAACCCCGCCGGTTTCTTGTAAATTGGACGGGACGAAAACCAAATTGTGTAGTTAAACTAACAAAGTGAATAGTTAAACTGACCACAGTAGTTGAGCGTGTTTAAGAATGTCGACCGTCATCATCGTCAGTTAAAGTTTCGGTAATTCGGTCGCCATTTTCTGCTCCAGTTTTTAATAGACCATTATATATACATTCAAGTCGTCAAATAGTATTTCACATTGTCTATAAATACCGTTTACATACATACATATTTTATTTAAAAATTGATGTAAATGTGAACTAAATGATTTAATAAATAATGAACTAAATATTTTATTAACCCTTTTTAAACCATGCAGTAAACACAAGTCTACTTCATAATTAAACCTGTAATATTTCGGTAAACACGTGCAACATAAAATTCATATTTTAAATAATCCTAAATAAAACATTAGCACTTAGGAATGACTAGTGAAAAACCAATTATGAAAAGGTAATCGTACATGAACAATTATTTTTTCCATTCTATCCGTCGTAAAATTAATATGTTGATAAAAATACCATTTGTGATATGAAATACAGAGATCACACACTATTTTCACAGTGAAAAGAACAACAAACATACAAATATAAATATCTCTTTCTCACTAATTAAATGAAAAGAGATAAGAAGGAAGGACACATTGTATTAGACTTAATGAATACTCTAAATTATGTTATTAATCATTTTTTCAAATTTGAATGCTCAATATTTACAGTAAATTCGTGCCATTAAAGCCATTTAAGCTAATAAAAACATTTTTACTTACTGTTATTTATGGTGACACGAGTTGACAGCATGGCTGCGTTCGGGTATTTTATATCACGGTATGGTAAAGGTTAAGAAGAACACATTCTTATTGTGAAGTTGTAATTATTCAGAACAGACGGTCTGCGATCGTTTAAATACTAATTATATGTATTAATTAGAAAAATATACATATAAAATCAACTTTATCGAAAAATATTGTTGTTGCGCTACCGGGATTCGAACCTGGATCTCTTTCCAAACCGAGGGAGGTGCATTATCTAACTATGTTACACTTTTCAAATTAATAAATCTATTGTTCCACTATTAATTAGTATTTCAAATATCACAGACCTATGTTCTGAATAGTTATAACTTCACAATAAGAATGTGTTCTCTGTATCAATGTGTCCAAAATTTAATTAAAATGAATTGTTAATTCTGGCGTCTGTTATCGGTTTACTCACAAGTATATGAGATTCCGTAAAAACAAAGTAAATGGCTTTCAAATAAATAATAATATAAGTCCAATGCTAAGAAATATACGATATCAATACAGAAAATATATGAATTTAAATGGAAAAATGTCTATATTATTAATATTTATATTTGTAAAAACAAAGAACTTGTAAATGAAAGTGATGCCTGTAACTGGCAGAAGAGGAACAAAAATTAACTGAATACAGTGGAAATGAGGTCACTTAGATGTATATGTGGCAGATCTATTTATGACAGAATAAAGAATGAAGAAATAAGGAAAGAATATAAAGCTGATCTTAGTATAGTGAGTAAGACTAAGAAAGGAACACTTAGGTGGTTTTGTCATATGGAACGGATAAATGAGAAAAGAATGATAAGATAGATATATGACGCAAGTGTTGATGGTACCAGAAGTAGAGGACGTCCGCGAAAGACTTGGCACTACCGGGTAAACAAGATACTGGAGGATGGTAAGAAACCTCAATAATCGGCGAGCTTGTATGAATGTAGATGAGGCGAGAATTGTGTGTCAGGACAGAAAAGTGTGGCGCTCTATCCTCTGTACCTACTTTTGCGGGGAAACGGCGTGATGGTAAGTTTGTTAGTTAGTAAAATTATTAAATAAATAATTTTTCATCCGATATGAACTAAAGTCGCTTTTCTTAGTTCAGCCCCTGTGCTTCATCAGTGTTGCATACCGTCAAACTATACAATTATAAATAAACTATAGTTCGATGCGTCATAAAATATAGTTCTGTACATCATAAAGGTTAACCAGAACAGAAGATCAAAACAATTAGATCGTAATTAACTAACACAATAATTTCAGTCTTGCGACAAAAGCGCCCTAGGAATATACCTAATTCAGCACCTACGCGCGCAATCAGAACTGATTCAATTTACTTACGGGGCCTTTAACCTTATTAGAGCGTGCTGAACCTATTGAATAATCTGACATGATACCGTTGAATTACAGAAAACGTTGGAATAGTGAACATGTCTAATTTGCCAAGCTAATTTAATCGGATATTTAGTAAACAAAAGATCCGGCTTGTATATGAAGAAAGGGATAAACCCACGATATAAGTTAATTTTAATTATAATAATCTTCTTCCTCTTATCATCATTATAATCATTAATTTGTTGGCAACTAAACTGTGGACTTTCAGAACCGTTGCCTGAGATTGCAAGCCTTTGATTGCAATTTAGGCTTGAATTATGAGATGTAGGATCTATTATTTTTCTGAATATTCCATGATATGATCAAAATATTGCATTATCCTTAATGATTTAAGGATATATTTTTTCTCTCGGATACAACTCATCACATTATCATTTGTACCCCTATCAATCCAACTAATTTTTAAATGCCATCATTTTTTCAGTGAGTATCCATGATTCCATTCATTATTAAAGTACAAGGAACACATAGCATCGTATTATTAGCAATCACAAATTTAAGTATAGGTCAGGCTGCATAATACTTTTTTATTTTAAAGAGAACACATTATTATTTCTGAAGTTGTAATTTTTTCAGAACCTAGTTCTATGATATTTTAATACAAATTAAATGCATCAATTAGAAAGATATACATACAGATAAACTCAATTTATCGAAAAAATATTTTAGCTAGGGAAGTGCGATAACCAATTACACTATGTCAGCCTCGTAAATAGTCTATTTCAAATTGGTACATCTTACATTCCATTTTTTTTTAAAACTATCACCTTATTATTTTTTATTCTTATTGCTAAAGAATGCAGCTCAGACTTACTCTATATGATATTTAATTGATTTAATAAAGTAGCTTGTTGGTTGGTTCGCGCCTTGTTCCAGGAGACCAGCAAGTTAGTCCTATTTTCATAGCACACGCGTTTAGCTTCGTTTGAAAATAGTAAGAATATTGATGTGACACGTATTCCGTGTTCACATTTCTATTTTTTAAAAATAAAATTAATTAATAATCAATAAAATTATTTAATAAAAATATAACTTGTAAAATACTGAATACAACCCCTGTAGTCTAGATGCAAAGTGTTGGCTGACTGATCCAATCAATAGTCAGGGATTCGAATCCCGACGGACGTAAATTTAAATCATGTTGAAACTGTTGAGAAATCTCACAGATTTATCAACTTTTTATTCTGTTTAAATTAAAATCATGATCGAATTATTTTCGAAGACAGTCAGGATAGTAGATTTGAAAACTATGCTCCAGTGCTGACAGTAAATTTTTCATACATATCGCGTCATTTTTGAAAAAACAGGTACATAGATAGGAACCGGCTTACACGCCTTTATTTTCGAGCATCCAGAATAAACTGTTGAATCGACTTCAACAATACTACCTGTTATGAATGTGTATAACCGAGAATCCATCTACAATCCACCTACAAACTGACAAACACATAAAATCCCATGTACGACGTTTCCTGTGTACCGCATTTAAACAGCAAATAAATTGACACCTGCGAGCCATACATGCGACTAATTCCTACATTATTTAATATGTAAAAACACGTATCCTTATATATATATATAAAAGTTTAAAAAGAAACTAAATGAACACTTCAAAAACACATAATTGGACAATAAACAGTATTACAGAATACTTCAGAAGCACACAAATGGACAATGAATAGAATATGTAAGGTATTATATAAAATTATTGTAGTGTAACTCCCTCTCCAAGCACAAGAGCTGGTCTCTTTTTTGGTAGAGGTAAGCGAAAGAAAAACCATGTATGTATGTAACCATATATTATTAAAAATTGAATTTATTTTGCCATTGTATTTTCGCTAAATTAAATTTTTAAAATTTAAAAATATATATATTATAGAAGAGCTTATTTGTGACACGTCCGCCATACTCTAATAAATAGCACCCAGGCAGGAAATCTGCTTATATAAGATACCAATATTTTATAACAAGTTCTCTTGAATAAATCTAACGTGAAACAACTTGAGTTTTATTGACGGAGTTTTCATTAATACATAACTTTCACACGTCTCTACACAAATCATTAACAGTTTGTTAAAATATCCAGAAGATTGAAAACCAGCACCAGAATACAAAAACGAGAAAGCTCTTGTACTCTGCCAACATCACAAAAACGTCGACAGACCGCCGATGTACTTTCTTTACAATATAGTGCATAATAATAGACTGCTCTGAATACTGAGCGATAAACTTTAATACTCGTCTTCTCATTCGGGACACACACCTCTTTTTTCATACAAATAATTATAAAATGAATGCTGCTACGCCTATAAATAGTGGCATGAACAGTTTCACAAAATGTGAAATAAATTCAAATAAGGATATTATTATAACAATTTCTCACAGTTCAAAAAGGAAATTTTGCTTCTTCTAAGTTCACTTCATATTACAACATATCACCTAAACACGTTCAAAAACGCCTACACCGATTTACTTTATAACATTTTATATTTTGAGATGTTACTTTGATATTGTGTACACGATAATATAATTATACTTATAAAAACTAAAACAATTTCACATTGTTTTTGTTAGAATGTTTTTGTTCAAGGATACAAAAGCACTTAGTCAAAGTAAGGGACGGACGATTATAAAAACTCGGTATTGTTAGACGCAAGTGTACCGACGCAGCGAGGGTACAGCAATAAAGAGATGCGGCGAACGTGACTAGAGTGACGTGAGACAAATGCACCTTAAGGGATGCATCACCATAGGCGATCAGTTCGGACAAAACCTCAGCCGGGAGTACTAACTCCATAAAGACGAGATTTTATTTTCAATAAGAAAATAGAATCAATGTCGTCTCTAAAAATATCAAGTAAGCGCTTCATAGATTGTAATTCCGGGAAAAATTTAAACTGTGCGTCTCGAGTTTAAGCTTAGACTATGATGTTCTCTGTGTTTAATCGTAAATGTGAAAGTACCAAAAAGGGTCCCGCTGGATCTATAAAAAGTTGATAAATATAATCGGTGTAGCGAGAACAGACTGTTGCTATAGCATAAGAATATCGCGTCCAAAGTCCCGGTTTGCCTGGATAATTGGGCATCGTCTTGTCATCAACTACAAGCCTGAACTCAGTCACCCTACGCTGGCATCACAAAGAGCTGACCACACTTCACGTCCAGGATCCAGGACCATTCTAAGAGGTAATCCCTTACGTGAGGAACCTGCATAATCTACATCAGACAAGCGTCAATATAGGCAATTTGGTAGAGAGATTAATGCTGGCATGATGAACACAAATATTTAATGTTAATTTTATTGTAATCATTTTTGAATAGCCTTATTTATAAGTATTAAAGTAAATTGCTCATTTTCCACTTTTAACACATGCAAGTATCTTAAAATATAGATTATAAATTTTCTTATATAAAAATATTCTTTCATTTCATAACCATTTGACTTGTCAATATTTTTAAAAAAAGAACCAGTTAGGCTAGATGCCTCCCTCCTGAACATGAAACCGAGGAAGAAAGAAGAAATGGTCTAACATGTTGTACCAATATTAAATACAATAACCCAATTAAAAGACTGCCAAAATTGTTTTTCGTCAAAATTTGGTCAGATTGTAGCCAAATTTTACGCTATCGCTCCCAATATTATGTACTTATCTAAACATCTTTCAGCATCGTAATTTCTCAAAAATATATTCCAAATATCGTATTAATTATTGTACCGTATCTGTTATTATGCAGCTGGTCAATTTTTGTCGTACCCGACATGTATTACATTTCAATTACAAGGACCAATATTTAACAATATCAACTTATCAATTACGATTACGTATCGATGAGCAGTACGTCTTCAAATTAACAACCGGGTACCACAATTGTTTCAGCTCCATTTCGTCATCCCTGGTGATGTCGTCTGAATGTTCATAAATTCATTTTCAGTGATTTCTTCATAAATCGTCTATTGTGAATTTTGAACATATAAATTGCTCATCCATGCTGATTTCATAGCCCTATTATATTTCATATCAGCCCTGATGACGCTCATTTAAATGTGGTCCAAAGCGACCCTCGGCAGAACAATCCGGAGGTTATTATATTACTAGTGTTATACATGACACCGCGTGCTTTTTATTTATTTTATTAATATAATATGCATATATAAAACTCTAATGTCTTTTTGTTTTAAATACTAATTTAATGTATTAATTATAAATATATACATATAAAATCAATTTCGTCGAAAAATATTGTTTTTGCGCTACCGGGATTCGAACCTGGATCTCTATTTCCAATCCGGGGAAGTACACTACCAATTGTGTTATAACGCCAGTATTTTTCATGACAAATTTTCGAACCTATATGTTACACTTTTTCAAATTAATACATCTGTTGTTCCATTATTTTTGAAAGCCATCTACATTATTTTTACGGAATCACAAATACTTTTGAGTAAACCGACTGCAGACGCCAGAATTATCAATTCATTTTTATTAAATTTTGGACACATTGATACAACTTATATTATTAAGGAGAACACATTCTTATTGTGAAGTTGTAATTATTCAGAACATAGGTCTGTGATGTTTTAAATCTTAATTGAATGTATTAATTATAAATATATACATATAAAATCAATTTTGTTGTTTACAAAAGAAAATTAAATGGAAAATTGACACACAAAATTCCATTGAAATGCAATACAAAAAAAGTCAAAATTTAAAAAATTGTAACAATGCTGCTTTTACTAAACGTTGTTTTAATTAATTAATAACACTAATATTTTATGTGTAGGTGGGTTATAATTATTTCATAACGACCGATTTTTAAAGTTAAAACGTCAAACTTTTATTAACGTTGGTTATTATAAAATATTTACGATGTTTCATTCTTATAGAAGACGATCCAATTCAGAAAAAGCGACGATCAAATAGAGAAAGACAGAAAAAATGATGAGCTCGACAAAGTAATGACATTTTAAACAGATTGCAAAATACGATTTTGGCGTTTTTGTGGTGATTAGTTTGAGATGATGTGATATTTAATAAATTACTTAAGAAGATCCAAGTTAGACAAAGGGACGTGTTTTGTTTTCTAATAATATTGTAACATACCTATGTTTATTTAACTAAATTATCATTGATACATTAGAAGTACGTACCTAGCTACAATAATATAATTTAATAATTATATTTTTCAATATATTGTAATGACGTAAAATTAATTATGTCCCCGTTAATACGAATAAAAATTTAATAAAAACAACAAAAATATTTCATTGCGTCATATTCCATCTAAATTTTTTAATTAAAATTTTTATCACATTTAAAAAATATAAATAAACCCTTTTCAACAGTACTTAAGGAGCTATCTACATTTTAAATTTGTAGCATTTTTGACGTACAGTGGAAACCTGCACGGGTATTTGAGCATGACTGATTGTTAACTTTATTCATTTTTATTATCCTTTTGACACGTGTTATAACGATCAGTTATGGCTTTCTTTGTTCAATAAGGCTGTTGAATGAATCTCGACAGGATGTGGCACGTGACTAACAGAAGACAAAAGGAACCCGCGTTTCGTTTTGATTGTTTTGAAATAATCTTCCGTCTAGTATTCCGTTAATCCGAATTCAAAAGGCTGTTTGGATAATATTAAAAGATTAATTTTTGAGGTTTTGGGCAACAAGATGATGCGATTATTACGCAGTTAATATTATTTAATTTAACGGATGATAAATCAAGAATCATGACAACTGATGATTTTTTACATGTTCACTAGACAATCTAATATATAGTTTCATGCGTCATATATTGAATATCGGCAAGCATATTTGAATTACAGTTCTAAGAATGTTCGAAAACGAACCCTTACAAAGAAATGAAATTTAATATATCTCCTTCAAGTCACTTAACTTCAAAGAGGATAGTCTTCGTTTGAAATTCCTCGCAGAATTCTTTATTTTTTTTATCTTAAAAATCAATGAATTTTTTTATTAGTTTATTATTTTGTCGTTTTGTTCACAGAATATATAAAACAGACATATTAAATGTATCAATTAGAAAGATTTACACATAAAATCAATTCATCGAATTTTGTTGCCACAACCAGGAACTTTTTCTATCCGGGGAAATACGCTGACCATTACACCACGTCAACATAATAAGTTAACGACAAATTTTCGAACCTATATGTTGCACTTTCAAATTGATACATCTGCTATTCCTCTTTTTAAGGTGTAATGGTCGTCGCATTTCCCCAGATAGGAAAAGTTCCTGGTTCGAATCTCGATGGTAACAAAATATTTTTTCAGTAAATTGATTTTATATATGTATTATCTTTCTATTTTATATATTTTATTTGTATTAAAATATCACAGAACTATGTTCTGAAATAACTGCAATTTCATAAAATAATATGTTCGCCTTAGAAAAATTGTATATGTAAAAGTTTAGATCAAAAAGAGACTGATTATTTTGAATCATTGTTTTAATAATATAATAAACTTTCTTTAAGAAATGCTACTTTTGAACAGTGAATATCTTTAATAATTTTACATGATACGAATAATATCCTCATAAGATAAACAAAAGAATTTACGTGAGCATTTTTCATTATTTTTTTTAAACATATTAGATACAATATGTTGCTTCTTAAAGTTGGCTCCTGCATTGATAAATAAAAAGTAAACAAAAATATATTTTGAAGTAATTACGTTTACCGCGAACTTACTCAAGGGATGATGTGGTGGAACAGCGAAGGTATAGTACTTTGAGGTCACATTGTGAACTTTCACCGTAGAGCTGTGAGTCAGAGTGACAACAACGACGAGAATACTAGCCAGGGCGAGGAGCAAGAACGACACCATGATGATCCAAACGATGCGTCGCCTCTTCCTCTCTTTCTTCCGATCCCTTTGAGAAGGTTGTCTGGAAACATTGGAACGAGGCCTCGACGAGCACTGGCTAGGGCAAATACTCTGCCTGCTGTATTGGATCACCATGAAGTCTAACGGAGGCGCGAGACTGGGATCCACCGGTCTCAGCGAGCTGGACCTCCTTGTCCTGACGCGTCGCCCCGATTGAGATCTCGATCGTCGGTCTGTTCTATAGCGGTCCATGGATCGGCTCCTGGATATAGTGCGAGAGACAGTGGGAGGCTTTCGTCGCTTGCCGGTGAGATCCTCCGTCGATATGGAAGCGGCGGTCTTGCAGAATCCCTGCTCGCGAGCGGAAGACTCGCTAGATACTTCATCTAAGAAGGGGACATCTATTGACAGATACGAAGAAAACTCCTGCGGATAGTCTGCAGTCAGCTCGGTTCTATCTATCGTCGTCATCTTGAATGCTGTAATTTTTCACCGTTAAAATACAACACTTTCACTCGTAACTATCGCGAAACTAGAAATAAAATGTTTTTAAAACACTTGAAATAAACTGTCGAATGTAAGCCTGTACGGCGAGATGTATTTTGAAAATAGATCACAGATTTCAATCAAAGTTCAAATCAAAAATCAATGGCAAAGCTTGTAAATCATTCGAGAGTTCATAAACGCGATCAAGAGAGCCGGATGAACTTTGCTTTTACGATTCTTTCGCTCGAGCAGAAGCCGCTAACTGTAATTTTATTTTTAAACGATTGCACTGGGTCCGAAACTGGCGAATTTAATGGACATGTGTCGGCGGATTGAACAGCAGTTATTTGTTGCCGGGTGTTGCGGGCCGTTGGATAGAATCGACCGTGTTGAATTCTCGGAGTCTGGAACTATTTTAGACACAATTTTGAAGACCGCGAGATGGATCCGTCAGAAGCCGCCTCGGTGGCAGCGCCCATCGCTCTTCAACTAACAGCCTAAAATATTTTAATTTCTTCACAATAAGATTATTCGCTGCCGAAACTAAATTTGTGTATAACTGAAAGGCTAAACACCAACATCACATGAATCAAACTTGCTTTAGATAGTTTCACACGATTATTACGAAAACTAATATTATATAAAACTATTTCATAAACTTTAAAATTTCTCCAGTAAGCATAGAATTATTTATTTATATATAAATATCAATGTCAATGTTATCGTAACGTAATTAATCAAGGTGAAGTCTGCGCGGACCGACTCGAGCGTACCGTTAGCGGCGCCGCAGTGAGCGTTCGTTTTGGCGTCGCCGTCGCTTGCGAAGACGCCGATGTCCGGCCGCCCGCCCCACTTCCCGTCTCAGGCAGAACTGACAGCCCAACAAAGGCTTCGCTGCAATCAACGCTACCGTTCCCGCACCTGTGTTGGAGGCTGTGCTTTGTAAACAGTGTCGGAGAATGAGCAGAAGTAAATCTGATATCTTTTGCGTTAATTATATTTTTAAGGCGTTTCAGAGTTCATTTAAAAAATATTTTTTTTAAACAGTAAATGAGTTAGATTAGTTTGTTAAGATTTTTGCCTAGCACTGCATACCATCTCATAACAATCTCAGGTTAGTAGAGAGGATAAAAGTTAAATATTCTTATCGTGAAATCACATGACACATATTCGTATACCTCCGATCTCACTCATATCAATTTTTTAAGCTTGTCATTTAATTTGACTTTACATCTTTGAGTACCATCCAATGTCGAATAAAATAACTTTTTTTTATATGTATAAAATATAACATTCTTTACATGCATTTTTTCTCTCACAAAGATATTTGTTTCTTATTCGATCATTAATATTATTTCCGAACAATCTTGTCAATGATCCTATTTCTGATCTACTTTCAGCCTTCCTCTGCCATTACCTTTTTTCTGGCGTAAGCTAAAATCCCGTTTTTTTGTTAACTTTTCTAAATATTTCATTTATTTTCTTTATTAAGGAATCCAATATGCACACGTTACAGGTAATTCAACCATTTAAAATAAAATATCTCCCAATACTATAGTAATGTATTTAACCATCGAAACAGCCATAAGCCTTCTCTAAAGTTGTATACTAGAGTGTATTAATTAAATAAGACAAATTTATGGTAAAAAAACAAACCGGTTTTAATGTAAAAGTGAATAGTTTCACAAAATTATTATTTTATTTTATCTTATTATTAATTCTATCTGTGCTAACAAAATAGTCTTCAATTAATAATAAATAAAGTATAATAAGACTCAAATATACATAAATATGGGTTCGCTTTGGTTAGCGTAAACCTGTTGTTAAAATTGGAAAAATAAATTATAAAACTAATTATAATAAAACCAAGTTAATACCAGATATATTTAATAATATTGAAAATTACTGTTATTTTGGTACATTCAGCACCAAATCATTAAATTAGTTCAAAATATTCGAAACCACTGTGTTTGAAACTAGTACCGATTTTTAAAATTCAATTTTAAAACAGGATAAATGACATACTTAACATGGTCGGAAAGAATAACTAACATACATCTGGTATATACCGGGAGAGGGGATTTATTAATTATTAAAATTAGTTTAGCGAACCGATTGATACATTTTTAGGAGACACCACTGCATATAAATATTGAATATAAAAAATGTTTAAATATTATTTTGCGAGTGCGAAACATGTTACTATAAATGCTCATAATTTATCGGATCCAGGTTATAGTTTAATTATATATTATTAAAAAAAAATGTGGCTTTATGAAAAATCATTGTCTAACTGAATCATTGATGAATCACAAGACTCTGTTGTGGTTTTTATCTTTGTTATGTCTTAAAATGGTTCACGTCCATTCCATCACCAATCTGCTTTCTTGAAAGCTAAATAAATCAATTACTTCAATTCTCAGAATCGTACGATACCCAATCTCAGTTTTTCAATAAAAAAGCCAAACATTTAAAATGGCCAACTCCACCGCGCCGACGCCTCTGGTGGAGAATGTCGAAATTAGAACGCCGCGTCAAACGAGAGTCGGAGAACACTTTGTTTAATCTGGAGAGTGCGCATTGTGGATATCAAAACAAAAGTCCAGTATGTGTATGATCCAAGTAGTCATCACATTGTTTATAAATCCAAAGAGATGCAAATATCTGGAGATCCAAAAAAGAGAGAGAAAGTAAAAATTTAAGATAAAAATTCATTTCAACGTAATCACACGACCTTATGATTTTCATCGAATACAAATCATGTGATCTAACGATTTATAATAATATATTTCTTTGGTAATTAAAACAAATTAGATGAATCTCTTGTAAAGATAAAACATATAGGGGTGTTCAGCGGAAAAATTTCAAGATTAAATTGTAATTGACGTAAACCATCAGGTTATTGTTAGACGCGCGTGATTTGCGGGATTGCCAGTCGCAATGAGTCACTGGTCGGGAGCGCAACCGCGCGTTCGCGGTTAAGCAATATTTAAAGTGCGGTTAATATTCAACGAGTAAGTGATGGGCCGAGCCCGCAACTTATCTGGTGATGGGTTCAAAAGTTCAGACAAGAAGGGACAATGGTTAACCATTCTCCTCCGGGACCATCAACGTCAGCAGCGACGCCAGAATATGTGGCTCAAGTTCAACATGAAATTATGCGCAATCCGCGTAAATTTATAAGGAATATTGCAACCTGTACTGGAATAAAAAAATCAACAGTGCACGTTATTTTGAAAAAGAAACTACAGTTTCACCCATACAAACTGCAAATCGTTTATTTTTTCAATGAAAATGATTATTCTTTACGTGAAACCTTAGCGAGAACGATGCTGGGATGTTTTGGAACAGCACGAACTCTTGAAAACATATCGTTTACTGACGAAGCATATTTTCATATTGATGGCTATGTTAATAAACAGAACATGAGATACTGGTACCCCGACAATTCAAGGGAACGCCATCAAAAACGTTTGCATTGCCCAAAAACGACAGTGTGGTGTGCAATTTCTGCCCGAGGGATATTTTTTTAACCAGCGAGAGACAGTCATTGCTGACGTGTATTGCCGAATGATCGATGAGTTTTTGAAATTAATTAATTAAAAATTTAATAACCACTGGAATTCCATATGACAGTAGATACACTAGCGAAAAATTAAAACCCATTTTTGTCAAGTTGCACCATATCATTAGTTAGTTAGTTGTTTACCACCGGGATACAAACTAGGAACTTTTAATATCCGGGAAAATGCGTTACCATTTCGCCACGTTAACACGTTAACCAATTACATTTACGACAAATTTGAGACTTACATTATATATTCTATATAAATGATAAATCTATCATTTCATTTTTAAAAGCAATCAACTTTATAATGCAATGAGTTCAAAAATATTTAAGTTTTACAGGCTAGGTGACTTCATTATTAATATATAATATAAAAATTTAAATCAATTGAATTGTCCCAAGAACATGAAACTATCTATTAAAACTTGGATTCGTAATATGGGTAGAGCCAGTATTGGTGCACTCATCCAAACATATTGACTCACACCTATATTAATTATTGCTACAAAGTGAAACAAAAATTATGTCCACTTTAAAATTATTCTTCATATACTCCTTTTATCTAGTAATAAATGTAATTCTATCTACTACTTGTAATTCTAATTAGTTGAACAATTGCTTGTAAACTATACCCGTCTCGACACAGAATTTCTCTAGTGAGACGGGCACAGTCCAAACAGATTTTTACATTGTATTATATAGTTACAAATAGAATAAATAAATAAAAATATATATATATATATATTTTGATTTTGCTTGAAAAAATATTGACACCAATGGGATATGTTTCAATTGACAGGAATTTTTTTGGTTTAAATCATCATTGAACTGTGTACAGACTTCTTTTTTGCATTTTTTCCTTTGATCTAATTATCAAAGAACGATATTTTCTTAAAAACAGCAACATCACTAATGCGAGAATTTTATTATAAATTTTGAGGTTAAATAAATATTTTTTATTTCACATGGCTATGTTATTGGCATGCTATTGAGCGATTGCCAATTATGACCACTGACCGCCACTGGTTTTATTACATATCAACAAAGTAATGCCATTATTTTTTTACATATCTAAAACAAACATAAATTTAAAAATTCCATCGCATCAAAGGTAAAACTTTTTAAAAATTCCTGTGATGAAACAACGTGGTTTGTTCGATAAAACATTTTTCAGAATTCCTGAAATGAATGTCAATGTTCACAACGCTTTCAGTTGTCGGCGACTTTTTGTTCCATTTCCAATACAAAGTACATACAAACGTGTACCGTGTAAAATGGGTTCATTGACGACATACAGGCTGTTATATTTTTTTCACATAATGTCCATGTAATATAATTATAATAAAAAATATTTTTTAAATTTAATGAGTGTTATCTACCGTTGTAATAATAAAATAAAGTGGTTTCAAAGACAAATTTCAAAATTAAACGCAATACCTAATCAGTACACATATTTTTTATAAAATTAATTAAATTTTTAATTAACCATCTCGACCACAGATCAAAGAAGGAAACAGGTTTCGAATTACCAGGACTAAAACCAACTCACCATAAGTTTTGGCGTTACACCAATGCTACACGAATCCTACCAGCTATTATCTTCTACCAGTAGTATTTATTAAGAATAAATACAAAAAAGGACTAAAAGTCCTGGTAGATTTTGAGTTTATATATTTTAGTGTAACTAAGAGAGTGATAACTAAGAGAGATTTGAAATAAAATGAAAAATACTGCAAATATAATCAATAATTTTTATTGTTAACTTGTCTTACAGTATTATAGGAACAAATTATAAACTAAAATGTCAACTTCTAACATATGCAAGAACAAAATTTTTAATCTTTTTAAAAACAATGCACATTGGCCTTCTACTTTGGTAGACCTATGGCTGAAATAGTATTGGTGCATGCACCCAAACATATTTATTCAAACCTTTAATAATTGCTGTCACAAATTTCTTCAAAATAATTTATTTGAAAGTCCACTTTGTAATTGTTTTTTTATATACATCTTATGTATATATATGCACAGGTAATAAATGTTAATTAGGTCTACCACTTGTAATACTAATTTATTTATACTATGAACTATGCCCGTCACAGAATTTCTCTAGTGAGACGGGCACGGTCCAAACACATTATTACATTTTTATTATATAGTTACTAATACATAAATGTATAAACATTCGAATTACAAACTGTGTTTTGTAATTTAGATCAAAAATAAAATAATTATTGTTATATATGAAATCTTTAAAAAACATGACAATCTGTAACCATCACGGTATCAAGATATTGTGCTGATAAACCAACGCACTCCTCGCGATACCATTTACCTCATCTGGTGCACATGTCTCATGTCGGCAATTTTATCCTCTTCAACACCATCCGGTTTCATCTGTGAAGAATCAGCATCCTTTCTAGTTCAGATGTTCCACATTTTTCTTTTTTATTATTCATGGGCCTCAATGCCCGCGGGCACTAAATTTAAAAATATCTCAATAAATAAGAAATTTGACTGTAATATCTAAGTAATTCAACTAGAATCATAAAACGCATGAACTACAGAAAACATAGTGTACAAATATACATAGTTTACTGTAATTTTTTTCAAAATTACTTACGATTGTTTCTGGCAAACTTTTATTATTTAACTGGCGACGGACAGCGGGATACCAGGAGACCGCGATCAAGAATCAACTTGTTTATTAGTAGTATTTGTGTATGAGTATATTTTCAATATGATTTTTGCTTCTTAGACTTTATTACCCGACAGGCCTTATTATTACCTTATGCCACATTTCTCTATTCTCTATGATAATACCATAGTGAACGTTGATCAATCATGGCCCAGCGTACATTAAAAATGGCGGTCAGACACGTGGCCGCGAGTCGTGCTCGCTGTATTGTTTAATTAAAAATTTGATTCGCGTCATCCGACTTTTACAAAAGGATAAATAAATAGGGGAAATTAACACGCCTAATTTGCATTATGTGACTCTTGTTTTAGAAACGAGCAGAGGCTCCCCTTTAGAAGTTTTATAATCTTAATGATGTGACGCTTAGGATGGCGTTTATATCTTCTAATTAATGGAATATTTTGTACATCCGTCATTCATGTCACGATGGCGTAGCACCGCAAATCATAATATTTACGAAATCCTTGGTATGGGCCATGCTTGCAACTGCAATCCTAACTATCAGCTACAAATGAGAATGGAGACCGTCTTCGTAATATAAGGAAAGTAATTCATTTTACACAGAAGTTTTGTGATTTCGGTAATTGATTTAACTCAGCAGTGATTTCTTCTACATTAATTCCGAAATAATTTGTATTGCCTTGTAATTGTAGCGATCGTAATTCGAATCCACCGCCATCTCAGTCGGCATCGACGCTAGCGACAGCGTTGCCGGCTGCTGCTACAAGCCTGGCTCGAGGATTCACCACCAGGCAGGCTCTCCAGTTTCATCGTTTCACAATGGCGGTCCTGCCGGCTCGCGCTCGCCGGGCAAGACCGCCAATTCATTTCATTTCATAAGACACGTGCACCTTTTACATGATTCATTCATTTATTCATTCTATCTGTCTTCCTTTTTTTTAATCGTACCGACAATAAAAACCTCGACACACGCCAATCACATTTATTTCATTTAACCACCGTCCTAACCCCCAAATAACTATTGTTCGACATGACATATCTGATATTATAACGAGTCATTCCCTCATTTCAATTCAGTGATTCGATATTAATTAACGATCATGCTTCTTCTAAAAGTCATTATTGAACATTATTTATTTGAAAATTGAATAATAACTTCTTCCTGTTCTACAATTGTGCATTTTTATTTGAAGTTATTTTCATTATTTCGCATTCTGAACTTTCCTAGTTCATTTGAATTTTGGATCATGTAACATATTATGCCTGAGGCATTACTTAGGATAGTATCTAATTGTTCTAATGTTAATTTTCCACAAGTGAAGACTCCGGTCTCATTCCCTAATAATATATTTGTACATATAATATATATATATATAGTCCAAATTTGATATGATGATATGTTGCTCGTTCTACCGGCAATTGAATATTCCTATATTAGCATATTTTTAATGCTAAACCCGTGCCCCGCATCTCACTCCTCCCGCCAGAAATTTCTTTATTATTTATTACTTAATTATAATTCTTTATTTGTTCGATTGACAAAATTTTTCTGTAAGTCTTTCTAATTGTTTTATACTCATAAAGATTTGAATGCATTTTGAATTAATCGTATCATACGGAACTACATTTTCAAATACTTTTCTTATTTAAATCCTAAAACGAGATGAACGTAATGTTTAACAACGAAAGCAAGGTATTCAATAGAACGTGCAGCACCCTGTGCTTCAGTCACAATGCATTTTCATTCAACCGAACTTGTAGAATTTTCCTAATAGAATTTATGCAGCAGGAAGACAAAAGAAAGCGCTGACGTCATGTATAACTACGCTACAGAGCTATTGTAGCAATATTTATGAGCAAGCCGTGCTTGTGCATCGTGCCGCGATTATTAAAAGCTGATTAATTGAAATTTATTATGCTTCCCTATATGTTGATAAAAAGATTTTTCAAAAACAAAATATTTAATTTCACTTTATGGTCCTGAAAGATAAAAACCCACACCGGTTCGTTATTTTAAATCATTAATATCAAGGGTCGTGTTTCGTCGTCTATGTATATTTTTATGAATATGTATGTATGCGTAAGGAGTCCTTTGTCCATAATTCCTGTAAAGCTAAGGAATTTTAGAAATCCCTTTTGCAGTTTACCTTTTGTGGCTTGTGAAGGATTTGCGAATTTTTCAAGTGTGGGTGACTACAATTTAGGTTTATAAGAATATTTATGCAATTTTCGTGTACGTTAAGAATTTTCAGTTTTTCGAATAATTGGCTGGAATTTTTTCATCGCAGTGCGCTGAAAAAAACAGGTCAAAAAGATTAGAAACGAGTTGGGGAAAAAAACAGCTTAAAAAATTTAAGGGATCCAGAGCCGATTGCGTAGCTCACTCCCAAGTTATGGCTCTGTATTCAATAATTGTTTATTGAGGATTATATATTGTATAGTATATTATTACAGTCTTATTGTGAAGTTGTAATTATTAACATGTCCAAATGACGTTGTTTGTCACATATTGAATCAAGATTTAGGCACGTTGGGTGCCGCGTTTGCTCACTCCGGACCAAAAACGTGTTCGAATGAATATTTCCAACGCTCTGTTGGCGCAGTTTAGGCGCAATAAATCAGAATTTTGGCTCCGATTTGTTACTGTAGATGAAACTTGGATACACCATTATACTCCAGAAACAAAAACACAGTCATAACAGTGGACTGCGAATGGAGTTCCAAAAAAGGCAAAGGTTATTCCTTCGGCTGGGAAAGTGATGGCGACTGTTTTCCGGGATAGCAATGGAATTGTCTTAATCGATAATCTTTAAAAATGAAAAAACCATTGCAGGAGCATACTATGCATCATTACTTGACAGGCTGAAGGCAGAAATTGCGGGAAAACGGCCACATTTGCAGAAAAAAAAAATGTTTCACCAAGACACTGCGCCGTCTCACACCTCAGCGGTTGCCCAGGCGAAAATCTACGAATTACGGTTTGAACTTCTTGACCACCCTCCATACTCACCAGATCTAGCCCCAAGCGACTTTTTTTGTTCCCAAAGCTAAAAGTTGCGCTTGGAGGACAGAGATTTTCGTCAAATGAGGAGGTTATCACCATCGTAAATAACTATTTTACAGAAAAATACTCCAAGAACTATTTGGACGGGTTAAAGGGATGGGAAAATTGCTGGGAGAAGTGAATAGACTTACAAGGAGACTATGTAGAAAAATTCAAATAAATTTGAAGAAAAAATGTATTTTTTCTTTGTTAGGTCGAAAACTTTTCAGACAGCCCTCGTATATGTGAATGAACTGATTTGTATGTATATGGTTGTATTACTGCACGCTGTAAAAGCCAAAGCGGTAAGAATACAAAGGCATGATAGTTGTCGCAGTTTTCACTGAAGGCTTTGTGAATAAATAGTTTCAGACAGAGAAGCGGAAACTATGATGACAGTAGCGTACAACATAGTAGAAATATTATTTATAGCATAATCATTCATCATTCATTTATTTATATATTTTATTTTTTCTTGTTAATCATTACTATCTGTGTATTTCATCTGATCCCGAGTTTGATCGATGTAGAGTAAGTTCAATACAATAACGTTATATATAAATATATGGTAATGAACAAGATATATACTAAATTGTTACACAGTGGATAAATAGATAATACTATAGGCTTTCATGAAAACATTTCAGAAGTCTAACTTTAAAAATGAATCCAAGAAACTCATCAGTGTCTTTATTATTTTTATCTGAATTGATAAGTATTCGACGAGTACTTCAAATTGTAGCTTCGTTGCATATTACATACTTCTTTTATTCAATTTTATTTTGATTCTATAGTGTCATTTTTTTTTTAAATGTTATTTTTAATGCTTTATTTAATTTAATATCAATTCCATAATAACAGATTTATATGTAGGGATCAGATTTAAAACTCACCGCCATCTCAGCCAGCTCGATGCTAGCGACATACCGCTGCCGGCTGCCGCTACAGGTCTGACCCGATTCCTCAACGTCGAGCCTCTCCTGTTTCATCGCTTCGCAACGGCGGTCTTGCCAGCCTACGCGCGCCAAGCGATACCGCCGACTCGCTTCATTTCATTTCATTATACCCGCGCACCTTCTGCATTTCTTTCATTCTATCTGTCTTCCTTGTTTTTATCATACTGTCATAATAAAACTCAACACGCCAATCGCCACTTTTTCATTTAACCTCCAAATATATATAAGTTTCCCGCGATTTTTATAATAATATGATAGTAATATAAGTTACAAAAAATATATTATCAGCCTTCACACTTTGCTTCAGCTGTAATTATAAAGCTCTCATATTACTTTTATAAGCATTTATTTTATTTATATATTTTTTTTAAATCTAGATGCTCTATGTGCACTAGCCAAATTCATTTAAACATGATTCGAATTCTTCTGAACAGTAGGAAATTATTATTTTAACATCTACAAATCTTAAATGGAAAATATATACTGCATTAACGTGAACAATATCGGTAAAACATAATAAATGTTCGTAATTTAACACTTTTGTGTTTGTCAATTTTTTCAGGTTAAATAATTATAGATATCTGATTCAATGCGATTTTGAACACGGGTTTGAGTTTTGTCTCATCCTACCAATCTCTAGCGGTGATTTCAATGTTTATCAAAATCTCAAAAAGCCAAAACGGTATTGAAATTTATCTCAATCAAGTCTCTGAGACATATTTCGACGTGTCTCATACCGTGGACTCGGACTGTTAGAAATTTTCCGAGATAATAGCACACCGACATTCTATGAAAGTTTTTTCGACCAAATTTTCTATTTGATATTTTAGTTAAAGAGAATTATACACGTCTAGGGTTGAAACCCTTTGTAGTGTATAAAAGTGCGTAAAAACGGTGCCGCGTTTTCCCAAGGCACTCCAGGTGCGTGCCTAAAATAGGCAAGTGGGGAATCTTCTAAACCAGGTCAAACCAGGGGCAAACAAATGGGTTAAATTAAATTAAATAAACATTTCCTACGCACCCACAGAAGGTAGTATAAACGATAATAAGCAGCTAAACAATTTATTATTTTTAGAAACCGTTTTTATATTATACATAGTAATCTTTAAATTTTCATAATATTATTTTATAAAGAATATCTCAATGTCATTCCTGTGTCACGCGTAAGTAAATTTGATAGGTAACTGATACATTACACTATAGTAAAGTGTCAAATTTGAAATTTGAATTTGAAAAATGTACCTGTTTGTTCATATGGCACATTATTCATACAAAAAAGAAAAAAGTGAATTTTTATTGTCAGAAATTGGAAAACGCTAATGCTGGCGAACTGTGGGTTGATAATTAATTACTTTTTTACATTTTTCACAGAAACCAAATTTTTTAATACATTTAATATGTAATTATATTTCAATAAAATAATTACATAGTCCTCTGGGAAAAAAATTACTCAGTCGCTTGACTGGATGTGAAAATATACGTCCTCTCGAAGGATCTTTGGAAAAAAATATTTAATTAATTACCTCATATTAAATGTAATAATATATTCTATGAAGCTAAAATATGATTACAATAATAATATTAATTTAATGTATTAATTATAAATATATACATATAAAATCAATTTTGTCGAAATATATTGTTTTTGCGCTACGTTTTTGTTTTTATATGTTCTGAATAATTACAACTTCACAATAAGAATGTGTTCTCCTTAATAATATAAGTTGTATTAATCTGTCCAAAATTTAATAAAAATGAATTGATAATTCTGGCGTTTGCAGTCGGTTTGGTTTACTCAAAGGTATTTGAGATTCCGTAAAAACAATGTAGATGGCTTTCAAATAATGAAACGACAGATGTATTAATTTGAAAATTCGAAAATTTGTCATGAAAAATACTGGCGCTATAACACAATTGGTAGTGTACTTCCCCGGATTGGAAATAGAAATTCAGGTTCGAATCCGGTAGCGCAAAAACAATATTTTTGGACAAAATTGATTTTATATGTATATATTTATAATTAATACATTAAATTAGTATTTACAACATCACAGATTGTGTGTTCTGAATAATTACGACTTCACAATAAGAATGTGTTCTTCTTAATAATATTAATATTTTATAGCAACACTTTCCAATAAACACAATAATATCCACACTTCTCCCATCACCGATAAAGGCGTCCGACTAGAAATCAATTCTCTCTGAAAGTGAATCACATACTATCAACAGTGAGGCTATTTTATTAACTTTGGTATTTTTTAAGACTTGAATTATTTACTTTATTTTCACAAAATAGTTTTTAAATTTTATTTGCATAATTGTGAGTAACGGCGGTATACAATCTATATATTTATAATAAAATTAAATCGATTTATTTATTTCTCTAAATATCCGTCAAGTGCTGCCGGTAAAATTTAATACATTTATATATATTGTTTACAGTTATATTATAAATAATGCCCCATCACTAGGATGATCCTGTGTCGAGGTAGACTATTGTTTAACCTTTACCATACCGTGATGGAAAATATTCGAAAGTATCCATGGTGTCAACTCGTGTTACCGTTAAGTATTTAGATTTTTTTCAGCATTTTTAATGATAATAAAATACTTTTACGAACTTAAATGGCTTTAAAATAGTTAATTTTATACATTTTCTCTAAATATCAAGCATTAAAAGTGAAAAAAAAATTGTAGAATATAAATATTATGCATTCAAATTTTATACAATACGACATTCTTCTTATTATTATTATTCTTCATTTAATTAGTGAGAAGGATACATAATTATATTTGTAGGTTTGTTATTCTTTTCACTGTGAACCTAATGTTTGATCTTTTTGTCTTTTCCAACGTAGCAATTTTACGTGGGATTGAATTGAAAAAGAATTACTTTTATATAATTGGTTATAAAGTGAATTCTATAAATCACTAGTCTATTCTAAGCCTAAATGATTTTTTTAAGGCTAGATAAAATATTAATTTTGAGCGTATTTATGGAAATATACAGATTTGATTGGAGCGGTAGACCGGTGTTACAGCATGGCTAGGGAATGGTTGAGGGTAATTTAAGCCTGTTTGTATTTTTTTATTATTAATTATGTACTCGTCGTTAGTACCCTTTTTAAAATTTTGTTGTCTAAATCTAAATCCATTTTATAAATAGTTTCTTAAATGTTGCTCCATTTGTTGTATCTTTTATTTCTATTTAATGGTTCTCTGCCCAAATGTAGTTTTGTTGACGGTGTTTTGTAGTTCTTATTTTCGCTGTGTCCCGTTTTAAAATTATATTACTATTTTTGAATATGATTTCAAATATAATTGTAGGTGTAAAGCGTAACTGGTGCCGGTGTACTATATGAACGACTGATCGATGTGATGCGTGTCCATAAATGAGAAGATATTCACCTAGAAACCCCAGTAAGAAGAAGAGGACGATCTACTTGCTACTCGCTGGAAAGACCAGGTTAAGAAAGCCACAGGTTTCTCAGATAGAGGAGTATCGAAGAACATCACAGCATCAGAATACATCGCGAGCCAAAATGAACGCAAAATATTTTTTTCTGTGGCTGTTTGAAATATTTTCATCTTGTGTTACAATGATTTGACTCACCCATGTCATCAATTAATGGAGCCATCCTGAGGGTGACCCCGACTAGGAGCAGGCACAGAAAGAGTAGCAAGCAGGCGGTGATCATGATCGTCCATCGCGCTCGTCTCGGGAGCTCGTCAGGGTCAATTACCTAGTGAATCAAAATAAAAAATTACTTCAACATTAAAATGATACAAGTCAAAGAATGGACCAAAACACTCTTCAATAAAAAAATCGAGATATGGTCAGATGAATTTTCGACCTAAACATTTATTTTAAAAAATATTCTTTAAATCGGAAACATTTTGAAGAATCTTATCAAGATAAATAATTTTAAAAAACTGATCATATTTAGATACAGAGCAGAAAAAGAAGACAAAAATTCTGTAAAAGAATTACAAACATAAATTAAATTAATCTCGCCATTTTATTGCAATTCTAAGAGAAATTTTTTAAACTCAAAAATCATTTCAACATATCGTAACTTTGGAATAACAACACACCATCTGTCATCATTATTTTAACATATATAAAACATATAAGAAATGTATGACTAACTTAAAATATCGCATTTCACAGCATATTTTTCACTGTATTTTACGTTTTGTTGACATTTCGTGAAATCATTGACATTGAGTGAAGGCATCGTTTGACGTTTTAGTCAAAATTTTCTTTTATATATCAATATTCTGACAATAATTTTGTTTTTAAAACTGTATTACTAACATATAAAATTTCCTAATAGTTTAAGAGATAAAAGAAAAACAACATTTTCACATCTTTTAGAAAAACGAATATTGATTTGAATACAAATTAAATGTATGAATTATATTATATAACGTGCCCGAAATCAGAAATTTTATATTATTTTTGTAAAAAAAATTCACTTAATTAAACTCCGTCAAAGAAATAAAAAAAATAATAACCAAAACTGAAAGATCAATATCCCAGTCTGATGTAAATGTCAGATAATTACGAAATGTTATTATTAGATATAATATAGAAACAAGATATAAAGCAGAACCGAAAAAAATAACTAAAAATTATCAGAGTTCACCATCACTTGACAAAAACATTTCAAAACAATCTGTGATATTTAGACATCTATGGTGCCGAAAAAATCCCGAAATCGTTTCGAGTTGCGAAAGGTGGTCAACAGTAAAAGAAAACTGGTTTGCGTCTCGGATAAGCTTTTGTAAAAGGGAACAAATCATTTCGTAAACCTTATCGCAGATGTCACTAGTAAATAAAAATGTAAAAGTTACATTTTTACGGATCTACGATTAAAAATGTTCACATTAATATTATATTATACATAACATTGTTTTGATTTTTGGTGAATTCAAGAGGAGAGGAGATAAGTGTTGAAAATAGCGTTTCAAAGTGGAACTGAATAATAATGACATGATTAATTTATGAATTGAATTATTTTATAATATTTGTGAGAATACATCGTACGACAGTTTTCGAATGTTTTTCGATTTTCGGTATTCATTATTAAATTATTTCTATCAACTATCACACATCGAAAGGCATCCCCCGCCCTTTCCCGGAACCGTTGTATAAGTTTTCACTTGTGTACAGGTTCCTCTCAATAAAAGCAAGTAAAGTTTAACTCCCGAGAAATTATTTAAGATGCATTATACAAAAAAAAAACGAGATATGAATTTAAAAACTACACCTAAACTACACATGAATTTGTAAAAAACTACACATGAATTCAAGAGGAGAGGAGATAAGTGTTGAAAATAGCGTTTCAAAGTGGAACTGAATAATAATGACATGATTAATTTATGAATTGAATTATTACATTGAATTATTTTATAATATTTGTGAGAATACATCGTACGACAGTTTTCGAATGTTTTTCGATTTTCGGTATTCATTATTAAATTATTTCTATCAACTATCACACATCGAAAGGCATCCCCCGCCCTTTCCCGGAACCGTTGTATAAGTTTTCACTTGTGTACAGGTTCCTCTCAATAAAAGCAAGTAAAGTTTAACTCCCGAGAAATTATTTAAGATGCATTATACAAAAAAAAAACGAGATATGAATTTAAAAACTACACCCCTGTGTACTTTTTTTTATTAGTAACAACTTACATATCGCACACCTAGATCAAAACTAAAAGAACTCAAAAAGTCAATTTTCAGTAGACAAAAAAATAATAACATTTTTCTCTTTTTTTTGTTACTAAAGTCATGAAACTAAATAACATTTTGGGTCATAAATGTATCCTAAAATGATATTATTCGAAAACTGGGGCTAAATTAGTTGCGTATATACAATAATAACTTCAAATTATTGTTTTTTTGCGTTGTCTTAGTTTTGATCTAGGTGTGCGATATATAAACTTAAAAATCAATTTTCAATACATTAGATTATACATACATTTACTTCCACAAACATAAATGAGTGATGTTATGACACAAAGTATAATAGTGCAATCATAGGAGTGACAATTAACGATGCACTCCAAGTATGTTTTCATTTCAGACTGCCAGTCTTCCTAGTATTTCCCATTGTAAGATCCACACCCTAATGAAACTGCGGAAAATCTATCAGACATCAAAATAAATTAATACTTCTTCTTTCTTCATCCAGCTCCAACAAATACATATACGTTATTTTAGGAAAGGGGGGTGAAACTGTGCGTTATTCTCCATCTATTGTATAATTCGTTATTATTATAGTTAGTATTTTATCTAAATAAATAAGGTTTTAAAAAAATATATACTTTTTTTTTATAATATCTAAAAAGAGTGTCGAAGATAGGATGACGTACTTTAAAATAGCAGGAAAATTAAGAAACATAAATTATTGCTTTATTTACGTAAATATTTATTTTACAAAATAACGCATTTTCTATTTTATGATTTTTTAACGTGTACTGGTTTCGACACCATTGTACTATCTTCGTCGGAACGTACGTACACTCAGTGTAATAAATTTTTTTAATTAATAAAATTTTGTAACACAAAATAAAATAATATATTTTTTAAAATGAGCACCTTAACTCGTTCTTCCAGGGCTTCCACAATGATGGTTCGGTGGTGTTTGCGCCTCCGCCGCTTGCGCCGCGTGCGCGTGCGCGCGTGCTCCCGCTCCAACACCACCACGCACTCCTCGCCGCCGCCCAGCGACACCACCGAGCACTCCTCCAGCATGTCTGCGTGCCTGCAACGGATTAAATGACGGTTGTTTAAAGCTCCATTTAATTATAGTACCAATACCAGTCTAGGGGCCAACGTACTGGTAATTTTTTTTTAGAAATGAGTCGACATCCATGCGTTGTCCCGACAAAGCCGCGCAAAACAAGACGCCAACAAAACAGCGCCGACAAAGCCGCCCAAGACATTGCCGCGCGGGACAACCCCGTTCCGGTTAGTGAAATTTAAACTGTCTATTAAGTATGTTTTGATTTTTTGGTTTAAGTATATAATTCATGATTTTTTCATATTTATTTATTTTTATACTGTTCATGTTTTTAATATACGTACATATTATACATTATATATGTTATATGTAATTTAATTGCATCTTGCTTTACTCTTTATATTTACAAAATATTATATCTTATGCATTAAACAATGAATTTACGTTACTACAATTACAAAAAGCTGATATTCTCTGGTACCCATCCCTGTTTAACCTTTTCCGCCGAGTTCATTCCCATAAGTACCATTCTAACATACTCCTACTGTGCCCCAATCGATCGAAAAAATTCATTACAGATTATTGGTATACTAATACGAAAACGACAACAGCAGATGGACTACCGAACTCAGTGAGTGTATAAATAATTAATCATCCATAATAGACCGAAAACAAAAGATAACAATGTGAACTGAGTCAGTAGATTGTGGCGGAGAGACAACAAAGCGGTTAGCAGATAAAGAGAAAGGTCCTAAATATGTATATATTTGTAATATTCCCCCTCCCGAAATTTGTAGAGTAATCTCAGATAAATATGTCGACTATGATAGAAAAGTGACCAAAAATGTAGTATATACATAATTTAAGCGCGTTGTATAATATTTTATTTTATTGAGGGATTTTGACAGTGTAAACATATTGTAATAAACATAATAACTATTTAACATGTGATACTAATAATGAAAATCCACAAAAATATTTAGATACATAAGTATGTTTAGATGCAGAAAATTAATGAAAAGAAGAAAAAAAATAAAAAAAAGAGGGAGAAGGGTGGGGAGGTTGCAACTATTGTTGCGGTAAAGGGAGAGCAACATGTGTTTTTATAGGTAGATTGAATGGCCAAAATTAAGATTGTGGTGGTTCATAAGAAGAACCCTTTGAGCGTAGTAAGGCTAATGTTGAACAAGTCAATTTCTGTAAATTTCTCATTATGGTATTTACATGACCGGTGAATGAATGAGTTTTGTATGTAAGATGTTCTACTTCTGGGAATGTGGAAGAGTACGGATTGCCGGGTTGATCTAGATGGTACATGGAGAGATATTAATTATAATTGTCTGGGACAATCAATATGGCCTTGCAGTCGTTTATAGAGAAGTATTCGGTCAGCACGTGTTCGTCGATGTTCTAGGGTTTTCATATTTTATATATAATTCATTCATTTTATGTGTCAACAAATCAAATCATTTTACTAAAATATATTGCAAGCATATACTACTAAAATGTTATCTTTGTTTTCTTGTTATCTGCCAAACTATTAGAAAATTTAATTATCAGAATTTTGACAAATAAAGTCAAATTTGGTTAAAATATCGGATGATATACCTTGTTATTCAAAGATCGTGATATATCAATACTGACATGAAGGAAGAAAAGGGAAAGACAATATGTTCGGGGACATGGCCGCATGGTTAAAAATACATTTTTGGCATTTCAACGCAACACTATGTCCTTTATTCGTCACACATGTATGTATGATGTCACCATCACCAAACATCTCGAATACCATCAATCATACAATCAAACATAACGCTCACCGTGCCCGCTATCTAACTGTAAACTAATGTGTGGACGGCATATCCGCGGCGCCCGTAGGCGTATTTATTATTATATATTCATTAAAATTCTGGGCTGTAAAAATACATGCATATTACTTATTTGAACACTAACGTCAATAATATTCATTTGTCACGTGTCTAATAAATAAATACATTTTAAACATTCTAACAAAAGGCATCCAAAAATAACACGCGCCCCTAACCTGGGCTACCTCCTGCCCCTGGGTGCCGGGGGCCGGGTGCCGCCCTGGGAGTAGGTAAGGCACACCTGATGGGGCAGCTGTCTGTGATGCAGGACCCTCGCGATGGTCGGGTTCGGGACAAAAACACGAGTAAGGCGGAAAATTATGTGTGTTTCCTTTTAGCTTGGCTTCTTTTTAAGGGAAGGTAAGGTTTCCCGTAAGGGTAGTTAGAGAGAAGAACACACGTGCGAATATATTCCTGTCATGGCATGCTCATTCAAAAAATATTATTTTTAAAATAAATACTAACGAAGCGTTTTGCTTCAGCCGCGCGCTCTTTAATTCTTTATCTGTAAGCTTTTGCCCTTTCTACCGCAGTGAGTGGGGTAACTTCAGATTATTCTCGTCGAGATCTATCCGCGAATATTATATTTCTCGATTTCTGTTTGTATTGTAGGTACTTATTGGCCAAACACATCGACATCATTCATTTTTTGCAGCAACTATCCACATAAACCTCACAAACTTTGTATATCGAATGGTTTTGCACTTTTTTATTTATTTATTTGTATTTTACGTACGGAGAAGCTTGTAACCTATTTTTTTAACAATTGCGTCTTCTCGATCAAACTTACAGTTCATAAGCCACTGTGTCCCAAAATTGAATGAGAGCGTCAATTCCTGCTATTTAAGTAACCCTATAGTCTATATATATAGTCTAATTTTTTTATATCTTTTACATTTTTTACTTTGTATACTTTCTGAGATATATGCGTTTAAAGTCTGACATATTTTCGTGACTCGACGGTCAGGTTTTTGCACATGCACACCATATTCCGAACCGATTTCAAATACGAATTCACATCAATAGTGGTTTCGAAACGGATTTCGGTTCTAATTCAAATTTGAATCGGAGCCCTGTTACACGCGTCCGTAAGCATGCATCTACTATACCTGCACGTGTATAATAACAAAACGCTTTATGAATTTATCAACATTGAACAAAAATAATAAATATCCATGAGTTATTCAGGTGTTCCAATATGTTGAAGCACTGTTTAATGTGGAATCACTAAACATTTCCGCTAAGTTTACAATAAAATCAGGAACTTAATGTTTTAACTTATTAATGTTACAGATTTATGTGCCAAGCGATATGGTATAAAAGTTATAAATCACTCGTGTGAAATTCCGACACGCACTGAGGTTTAGACTATAATAAGATTCGATCGGAGCCGTCTTCGGAGCTGTGAAAGTACACTGCATTGCACACACATAGAAATTAAAATTTAGCATAAAAGAAAAGAAAAATATTTCTTAACATAATGTATTAAAACCTTATTATTAACATATTAGTATTACTTTAAATAAACTATAAACAAATGTAATATTAGGTTTACTTCAATAAAAAAAATGTCATTTTTATTGTGAAGATGCAATTTTATTTTATACTAGCATATATTTTTGCATCATTATTTGACATGTTTATTTTAATTTTCACAACTAAACGTTGGGTTATTGTCACTACTATAGTTATCACCTGATAACGAGAGGGGCTGCACCTCTCGAAACTATAGTAGTAACAATAACCCAACGTATTACAAACTTTAGTTTAGTTCAAATTATACTAAATATGAAAGTAATTAAATGTTTTCTCACATAGTGGCATTAAAAGGCGCTTTAAGAGTCCATTACCAACTTGCGCAATACTAGAAAACGTCCACAAAGAAAGAGTAATAATTAATATCGTTAAGTGCCGTAAAATGTAATATTTTAAGCATAGAATTTGTGGACCCAAATATCACCCCCCTACAAACAATTATTCGCGCCAAAAATAGATGGTTGGGTAAAAAAAAGTGTCCTGGTTGCGAAATATTTGGGAATAGACCGGTCGAGAGTCGAAGAGCTATTCCAAGTTGGTACAAATGGAGGATTGTACAAAAGCTCATTTATCGGTCCTATTCGTCCATCGCCAGGTTGGCAAATAATATTTCTCGCACCAGCGTAGTGTCGAATTAAAAGGAGAAGTGCATCCTTTGTAGAGCATGGCCAATGTAAGTTCGCGCATGAGATTTCGGCCGCGCGCATCTGTACGAAGACATTCGTAAAACTTCGGAAAAAGGGCGCACACGCCGAACGCTCACAGTAGGTAAACCAAAAAGCGATCTTCTGAATTTAATTGACTTTTAAATTTGGGCATTATTAAAAGATACACAAAAACAACTTTCTGTTATCTTTTCGGTTTTCAGCCAACGGAATCCCATTTAACGTATAATTTTCCTGAAGAGATTCTTTATCTCCCGTATAATTAATGTTTTCTTGTATTTTTTGGTGCATTTTTTTTTAAAGTAGGCGTTTGTTTATACAATATATGAAAATCATTAATAGTTCGCCGAAGATAATCTTTCTGGAAATTATCTACATCTGTCATCAGGAATTTTTTAATTCTTTTTTTTCCAGATGTAGAAAATAAAGTGTGAAATCGATTTCATTGTCCGTTTTACCTTTAAAATTGTTTGCAATAAGTGTACTGATATTCCAGTAGCCTCCGCAACTCGTTTTTGAACTTTTTTCAAATCACCAACCCCATTGGCAGCTTTGAACTTGTATACGTTGAATAATATTCACGCGCTTGCCCTCGTCGTGCTCGTCTGCGTCCCAAAGAAGATGATGAAGACATTATTTAAATTCCGTAACTCTCGATTAGGTTGAGTGTACCTGCACTAAAAGTCGATAGGAAACGTCCAGAGCACAAACTGCTTGAAGGACAAGAGATGACTAATCAAAATGAGAGCTGATTGGTGACACACTGGAATAGGCCACACCGCTTCCCCAAATGCGTTTCTGAGCAGATTTTTTAAAGTGCAAACTTAGACTGGCCGTACTCTACACTATGCAAGAGAAAATAATTTATTTATTTAAGAAGAACTCCCCATGACCGATACCCAAAACACAGTGATCTGCTAGCTATGCCTTCGGGCCTTTTATTATCCATAATCCTTTGTTCTTGGTTTATACAAATATTTTTTGTTTTATGGGAAATATTTTAGTCCCAACAGTTTTGATGGGTTCATTGAACCCGCTGGTTAGCCTGAACACCGACCCTCGGTATCCCAAGTGGGCTTCCAAGTAACCGAGTTTGTTGACCTGACAAAGTACAAATAGAAACGAATATAATGATATTTATGTAGCTATGAATTTAACTATTATAATTTGCATCTACTTGGTAAAGCCGTAAAGTAAGTAGGTAGTAATAGTACTATAAGTAATAGTACTATAAGTAAAAGTATGAAGTAAGAAGTATAAGTGCAGCGCAGCTGAGCGCATAAGCGTCTAAGCAACGACGCACGGCCGCCAACCAAAACATCCCTCATTACGTCTATAACCCCATATAAAAATCTTTATTGTGTAAAATATACAATGCACATAATAATACGATATTAACAAAGATACAGTAATAACACACAAAAGCCGGGGGACAAAGAGGCAACTAGAGTACACAAACACTCTCTCACGGGAAACAAGGCGGGCACAAAAAAAGACGTGAAGTTGATTCTCTATTCAGGTAAATATTATCCAGGAAACAACACCCTAGGAGGTCCGACTGGCAGGCCAATCAGACACCCGCCGCAGCAGGTCGACCCAGTATTTCCCGCCTAGAGTATAGTATAGCAGAGTAAATAGTAGATACTCTCACTAATATTTCAATCTCGCAACAAATACAATCACGGCAAGCTCTATCAACGGTAGTAAATAAAAGATTCGTCCATTTTTTCAACCACAATATGCGTCAATAACCGATGTGTAGGCTCAGTTTTGAGGGTGACCCAGGATCGAGACTTGTAGAAGTGTGACGAGCCGTATCTCTCCTGATTGTCGCCTCATGGCAATACTGACGGGAAAAAAGAAATATATTTATAAATTAAACATTATTACAATGTTTAGTGGAACTCACACTCTGCAGAACCAAATTCCACTAAATTGTGTATTTTTTTACAGACACAAGCGCTCAATTACTTTGAAAAGTCACGTGATTATTAATGTGATAAATATGTATTACATTAATATAAATATACATTTATTTCATTTTTATTATATATTCATTA
Source organism: Eubasilissa splendida (assembly GCA_031772225.1). Lineage (NCBI taxonomy): Eukaryota > Metazoa > Arthropoda > Insecta > Trichoptera > Phryganeidae > Eubasilissa > Eubasilissa splendida. The sequence continues at coordinate 27,647,332 of CM062851.1, read as the reverse complement.
AAATTATGAGCTGTAAAAATACATGCATATTACCTATTTGAATACTAACGTCAATAATATTCATTTGTCACGTGTCAAATAAATAAATATATTTTAAAAATTCTAACAAAAGACATGCAAAAATAGCAGGTGTTCGTGAAAAGTTTTCAACTAAATGAAACCAATTAAAATACTAACAGGACCTCTCGGCCCACGCGCCCCTAATCTGGGCTGCCTCCCTCCCCTGGCTTCCGGGGGCCGGGTGATGCCCTGGGGGTAGGAAAGGCACACCTGATGCGGCGGCTGTCTGTGATGCAGGACCCTCGCGCGGGTCGGGTTCGGGACAAAAACACGAGTAAGGCGGAAAATTATCTGTGTTTGCTTTTAGCTTGGCTTCTTTTTAAGGGAAAACGTTGATTGCAAACATATGCCGTCACGCCGTATTCCCGTAAGGGTAGGTAGAAAGAAGAACACATTCCTGAAAGAATATATTTCTGTCATGGCATGCTTATTTAAAAAATATAATTTATAAAATTTTAAGAATTTAAGAGTAACTTTTCAACACAGCCTGAGCCACATTTGATGCGCTTGTAGTACATTGCTTCCGATTCTCCATTAAGTTAGTCCTGTTTTAATAGAACAAATATTTAGCTTAGTTATTATTATTCCGTGTACGCATCTCTATTTTATTTTAATTAAATAAAATATTTGTTAATGCAAATTAAATTAATCGACTATAATGATATACAAAATAAATGTATCTATCGAAAACATATTTAACAAATAATAGATATCTCATAGAGACAAAGCTATTTTTTATTAATGGAAAAATATGTATGTATGGGTAGTTACAGGGGTTATGACCTGTCTTCGATTGGCTTAAGTGATCACTTCACACAATGTAACGTTCACCATCCTACCCAATCAACCTCCATAACAATAAAAAAATGTGAAAGTTGTATATATGTTAATATGTGGAAACACTTCGAATACCACTACACTATCGCCATCTATGGACTAAATTTGATTTTCATTTTCTCTGAAATAGCATATATGTCACAATGAGAATCGAATTATTTTTTTGAAATTATTTAAACCAATATTCTTTATCTGTAAAATATATACAACTTTCTTCTTCTTCTTCTTCTTTCAAATAGGCAATCCACCCTTCAAGAGTGACTTGTGCCATTAAACAAGTCTAAACATTATTTTATAGAAAGCAGTACAACAATACTATAGAACAGGGAACATTGCATCACAAGTCAATACCATTGACATTCAGGAAATTTGCTATTATATAGCTTAAATGAGGCGAGTTGAGGGAAAGAAGATGACACAAGTTAACCGGAAGTTGAAAATCACCATTGACAAGATCATTATAAAAAAAACCTGTGATCCGCAATGGACAGGCAAAAAAGACATGGTCAAGGGTTTCCTCCTCGGCACCACATTCACACATTGGGGAGTCTATTATGCTCATTCTGAACAAATGTGAGGCCACCTGGCAATGCCCAATTCTCATTCTAGAGATATTTGC
>CM062851.1:26996360-27026737 GCA_031772225.1 Eubasilissa splendida | reverse complement strand
CAAAATTATCTGCAGCGTGGTGCAGCGGTCCAGGGGGGTCCAAAAATCTTGTCCAGTGTAGCAGCCGTTGTCGTGTGAATTTCCAGGTCCGTGATCCAAAGTCGTTGCAAAGTCAGGAAGCCAGAAGATTCGGTGGTAGTGATGATAGCAGGGGTCCAATGATGAGAGATGAATGAAAGACGAGATTTGCTTTTTTCTAAGTCCAGTGGTGCACGAAGCGAGAGTAGAAACGAGAGTGATCTTTGCAGCCACTGGACCATTATTTATTTTACATCTAAAAATGCCACGAGCGCTACAGGCTCCAGGAGATCTCCTCCAATCAGAATGCCGGATCCGTCCCCCTGCCGCCCCGCTGCGGTCCAGCGCAGCCACCCCCTGGCGGCGAGATCTCGAAACTTTGTTCATTTTTCTCGCCGTGAAGGAGAAGACGGCAGATTCTGGATTTCTCCGGCATTCCTTCTCTCCTCTTTACATTTTTACTTTCTCAGGCACCGCGAGTATTTTTTCTTATAGTCTTTATTGCTCCTCGCGATGCCTGATAAGTCTTATCCGGGGCGATGGCCCGGGGAATTAATTATCGCACCTCAAACTTGGAAAACTCGTTTTCAATACCTGAATGATTTTTGAGGTGCATAATATTATCGCCGGGCGATCGCCCCTTCCATTCTTTATTTATTAACATAACATTTTTATACAATATAATTTTCTACAACTAGTTATTCGTAAAACTAAATGCGGCATAGTCTGCGCGCCGGCGGGGGCGGAGTCTCGCCGCGGCCCGCTACCCCCTCCACGCGGCGGTCCGTTGGTGCAGTGACGTAGAAAATCCAGTGGCGCGGGATGCCGGGCGGATTGTTTTCGTGACGCGGAAAAATGGCCCCCTCCTATTTATTTATTTCTCGGGCCACTTCTCTCGCGTCCATCGTTGCGTAATGCTGTGCGGAACACTCCCCCCGTGTGGCTCCGCCGCACTCCTCAGGCAGCACAGCTATTCGTCGCATTCCGCCTGGGACCCGGGCCTCCGGGTCGGCAGGAGGATCACCTTTGTGGCGGGCCGGTCGTAGTCGCCCGCCGCCGTCCTCACCCGAACGGCTCGCACCTGCCCGTCCGCCGCGGGCCGCGCTTCCGAGATTATGCCCATGGGCCAACAGTTCCGTGGCAGCGCGGGGTCCGCGACGATGGCCACCGCTCCCTTCTGGATGGGCGGTGCTGGCTCCTGCCACTTGCGTCGCTGCGCCAGAGTGGGCAGGTATTCCTTCAGCCATCGGCGCCAGAACGCGTCGGCGATTTGTTGCGCCTCCTGCCACTGCTTGCGGAGACAGGTCCGCTCGTCCAGTGCGCCGTACACGGCCAGGTGCTGGTATTGGCCCGAGGTCCCGAGCAGCAGGTGGTTCGGGGTCAGCGGCACGCTGTCACGCGGGTCCACCGACACGTGGGTCAGAGGACGGTTGTTGACGGCGTATTCGGCCTCCGCCAGTGCCGTCCGGAGAGTCTCTTCCTTTGGTGCGCGCTCCTTCAACGTCGCCCCCAGCGCGCGCTTTATTGAGCGCACCAGACTCTCCCAGGCCCCTCCCATGTGGGGGGCGAGCGGCGGGTTGAAGGTCCAGTCGGACCCCGCGCCGCTTAGGTGGTCTTCCATGCGCGGCTCTTGGCGTAGCTCCTGTAGCGCCGTGGCCAGTTCTCGGTCCGCGCCATGGAAATTGGTTCCATTGTCGGAATAGAAATGGCGCGGATGGCCGCGGCGTGCTGCCATCCTCCGGATGGCCATGATGGCTGAGTCCGCCGATAGGGAGCTGGCCAATTCCATATGCACGGCGCGCGTCGTCATGCAGGTGAAGAGCGCGCCGTATCTCTTCTCTCTCCTACGGCCGATGGTCACTTCCATCGGCCCAAAGTAATCCACCCCGCAATGGGTGAACGCGGGTTTGTGCAGAGCCAGTCGGGCCTCCGGCAGTTGTCCCATGAGTGGCTGTCGTGGTCGGCTCTTGGCGACCCGGCACACCTGGCACTCGAACTGCACCCGGCGCACCGTCGGCCTCAGTCGGAGGACGAAGAAGCTCCCGCGGACGTCACTCACCGTCCTCTCGGTGCCCGGGTGTTGACTCTTCTCATGCTGATGCTTGATCAGCAGGCGGGCGTAGGGGTGGGCACCGTCCAGCAATATCGGTGCCCGCACGCCGGGGGTGATCTCGGTGCTCGCCGCCGCCTGCAAGCGGGTGTCCATCCGGATGACGCCGTATTCATCCTGGTACGGCGTCAGCGGGTATAAGCGACTGTCCCTGGGGAGGGGCTCCCCCCGTCGCAGCAGCTGACTCTCTTGGCCGAATGCTTGCGCCTGGGCGTGTATGACCCAGGCGCGCTCTGCCTGCTCCTTCTCCTCACTCGTGAGGTCCGCGCACGGCGCCCCACTCCGGGCGCGTCGGCAATTCGCCACGAATCTTCGGACCCACGCCGTGGTGCGCACCAGCCGGCTCCATGATGAGAAGCGGGTGATGTCGGGCAGAGCCCCATCGGTCGCTGTCGAGTGCCTGGTGAGCGCTACCGTCTCTGGCCGCCGCTCGAGCTCCTCTCGGCTCGGCTCGGCCCGTGCGGATTCCCGCGGCCATGCTGCCTCCGGTCCTCGGAGGAAGTCCGGCCCGCGGAACCATTTGCCGTCCTCGCTCAGATCGAGCGGCTCGTTCTCTCGGGTGCCCAGGTCGGCGGGATTGTGCCTGGTGGGCACCCATCTCCAATCGGCGCTGTCCGACAGCTCGTCAATCTCCCCGAGCCGGTTGGCCACAAAGGCCGAGTAGGCCCGGGGATCCGTCCTGATCCATGTCAGGACCGTGGTGGCGTCCGTCCACAGGACGGTTCGTGCAATTGTGCACGAGTGCTCCCGCCTTATCGTGGCCGCCAGTCGGGCGGCCATTAGTGCTGCTTGAAGCTCCAGCCGTGGGATGGACAGCGGCTTGAGCGGGGCCACCTTGCATTTCGCCGAGGTGAAGGCTACGTAAGTGCCGCCCTCTCCTGCCTCGACGAAATATGCGACCGCGCAGCACGCTTGTTCTGACGCATCGCAGAATACGTGGAGCGTTGGCCGGCTTCTCCGGCCTCTTATCGCCTGTCGTGGCACTGCACACTGGCTAGACCTGGCTAGCTGGTGCCACGCTCTCCATCTTTCCGCGTGCTCGGGATGGATCGGCTCGTCCCAGCCGACCCCTGACCGCCATACCGCTTGTAGCAGGATTTTTGACTTTACCAGTAGGCAGGCTACGAAGCCCACCGGGTCAAAAATCCGCATTACCGCGCTCAGCAGCGCGCGCTTGGTCGGGCGATCCTCGGCGTGCAGCTCTGGCAGACTTCTGAATCCAAACACGAATTTGTCCGACACCGGGTCCCAGCTGATCCCGAGCACGCGTTCTGTTGTTTTCTCCTCTCCCAATAATGGCACCGGCCTGTTTGACCTTAGGTGCTCGGGAATGTGCCTCAGGGCCTCCGGGTCATTGGAGGCCCAGTTCGCCAGGTGCATGTCCCCGCGACGAAGCACCTCGGCCACGTCTCGCGACATCTGTCGTGCCTGGTCCCTGGTGTCCACCGAGTCCAGGTAGTCGTCCATGTAAAACCTCGTGTGGACGGCCTCGGTGGCGGCAGGATACTTGGTGGCACTGGCGTCGGCTATTCGGTTCCGGACGTACTGCGCACTGCTTGGCGAGCACGTCGCTCCGAATATCATCGACGTCATTCGGTACGTACCGGGCTCTGTCTCGCCCGGCCGTCTCCACAGGAATAACTGCGCATCCTGGTCCTGCCGTCTTATCTGGATGCGCAGAAACATTTCCTGGACGTCGGCTGCCAGTGCCACCCTTCCCTCTCGGAACCGGAAGATGTTGCCGAGCAGCGATGATAGCATGTCCGGTCCCGTTAGCAGGGCGTCGTTCAGCGAGGTCCCTCGGCACCGGCTGGCGGCGTCGAAGACGACTCTTATTTTTCCCGGCTTATTGGCATTGAATACCGCAAAATGAGGCAGGTACCAATGCCGGCCGCCTAGCCGTGCCACCTCGCTCTCCTCCACTCGCTGGGCGTATCCCTTCTGGAGGTACTCTTGTATCTTGGCTCCGTATGCTGCTGCGTACGCCGGGTCTCGGCCGCACCGCTTCTCGATGCCGGCCAGCCGGCTCACCGCGCATTGTCTGTTGTTTGGTAAGCCGGCATCGCTCCGCTTCCACAGGAGCCCTGTCTCCCAGCGACCGCTGGGTAACTGGCGCGTAGTGGCCGCCATAATTTCAGTGGCCCGGGCGTCCTCTGTGTTTACCCGGGCCGCGGTGGTCACCCCCAGCGAGTCCACCGCGTAGTGCTGCCGTACCAGCGCCTCCAGGCGGGTATCGGCGGCCGGGCTCGGCACTCCGGCGAGTGCCAAAATGGTGGCGCTCGCCTCACTCTCCTGTGGCTCCGCGGTGCCGTGTACGGTCCACCCCAGGGCCGTACGTGACAGGATCCTTGAATCATGCGCCGGCTTCACCTCCCGGGTGACGATAAGGTGCGCATGATCCTGCCCGATCAACAGTTGGGGCATGACCTGTTTCGCGGCCTCCCGGCCCGCGCGTGCCCCTCTCTCCCGGGCCGGCATTGTCCATTGCGCGGGAAGCGCTAGCCCGCGCACCGTACTCGCCCTCAACGAGTACTCGCTGCCGTCGCCCGTCACCGACAAGTGCACTATCTGCGAGCGGGCATCGGATGCACACATCCCGCTCGCGCCGTGAATTCTCAGTTCACGTACCGGTCCTCGGGCCCCGACGGCACTGGCCACCTTTGCATCGATCAGAGTGACCGTCGATCCCTCATCCAGGAGGGCATGCACTTTTATTTGCCCCCGGGGGCCACTGATTTGTACCGGGATCACCTTCAACAACACTCGGTGATGCCGGCGGTCTCCGGTGAGACCCACTAAATCACTGCTTGGGCCGGCGTACCCCTCCGATCGCCGGCGTGCACTCGATGCGGCGGCCGGCGTCGTCCCGCCGGCTGCGTGCGATCCTCCGGGCGCGGCTGTGGCTCGCGGCGCCCCGTGTAGTAAGCGATGGTGCGGCGCTCGGCACCCGCTCATGCCGCATCGTGTCGACCGGCACTGTGGGGCTCGGTGCCCTGGCTCGAGGCACACAAAACACACGCCGTGTTTTCTCACGATCGCCCATCGGTCCGTGTATGACTTCTGGGCGAACTCTGTGCAGGCGGCCGTCCCGTGTCGCGGCGATTTACACGCCGCGCACTGCCGCTCTCTGTGGCCCGCGGCTGCGCTCGACCTGGCGGGCGCGCCTCCCTCGGGCTCTCCGTCCTCCTCCTGAGTGGCGTGTACTTGGGCGCTCCGGCGCCCTCTCTGTGCGTGCGCCGCCGGCTCCAGGCACCCGGTATGCGGTGCCTCCGCCGTCAGCTCTGTCAGCCAGGCGGAGAAGTCGTGCACAGTGACTTCTTTCGTCATGCCGCGGCGCTCGCCCATCCAGAACATTTTGTAGCAGGTTGGCATCTTCCCCACCATTTCCGTCAGCAGCTGCGCGGATGCCAGCTGCTTGCCATTGAAATTCTCTACTGTGGCCACCACGTTCCTCACGGCGACCGCGTACTCTACGATCGCCTCAGTGGTGGCCGTGTCGGTGAGGCGGGGATGGCGCCTTACCCGCTCCAGCATGCTGTCCACGATTTTGTCTGGCCGGCCGTACCACCTCTCCAATATGGCCATGATTTCGGGTACATTGCGGGGCTCGATAAGAAGCGCCGCAACCGATTCTCGGGCCCGCCCTTTCAGGGCTCTCTGTAGGCGCAGTAGATTTTCAGCAGCCGACAGGTCGCACAAGACCGTGGACTGATCATACTGCGCCTTGAAGGTCGGCCAGTCTAGCGGGTCACCGCTGAACGGCGGCAAGTCCTTTGCCACCGCTTGCCGCGCAATGAAGGCGTTCATGCGCGGTTCGTCCTGGCCCGAGTGTGTCCTCGGGCTCTCTCCGATCCTTGCTGACCGGATCGCATCGGAGATGGCGCTTGCCACCATTGTCATCGGGTCCCGCTGGTCGCGAACCCACTCCCTCGTGAATGATGTAGTACCGTGCGCCGCGGCCCCCTCCGGCGGCGGTGTCTGCATGGTGTCATCCGAGTGAGCCCGCGGAATCCTGCCCGTGGTCCCGATGCCTCCGATGTCTGGCGGGAAGACCGCCTGCTGGCCCCCAGCCGGCGGCGCGGTCCGTCCCGTTCCTGGCGCCGCGGATTGTGCGGCGCTCGGTCCTGCTGCCCAGGCGGTTCCCGGCGCGGCGGGCCATGCTGCGCTCGGTCCTGCGCTTGGTGCTGCATCCAGTATAGCGGCCCTTCTCAGGGCCGCTGAATCGTGGTGCTCAACGGCCCCTCTCAGGGCCGCCGAATCGGGGTGCTCAACGGCCCTTCTCAGGGCCGCCGAATCGGGGTGCTCAACGGCCCCTCTCAGGGCCGCCGAATCGGGGTGCTCAACGGCCCTTCTCAGGGCCGCCGAATCGGGGTGCTCAACGGCCCTTCTCAGGGCCGCCGAATCGGGGTGCTCAACGGCCCTTCTCAGGGCCGCCGAATCGGGATGCGTGGCGGCTCCGGCCGCCACTCCGCCGGGATTCTCGGCGCCGACCGTGACTGCCTGTGCTCGGAGTAGCGCCTCGCCGTGGTCACGCTGCAGCTCTTTGATCAGGCGACGATGCTGTCGCTCACTCCGACGGAGTTCCGCTCTCAGCTGGCGGATGGTGTCCTCGGTCACGGTCGTAGATGACTCTCGTTGCGAGCCTCGGTCATCCTCAGACTGGGGTGCGTCTGAGTCCGATGGCTCGTGTCTCTGCTCCTCGGTCTCCATCATTTTCTCTTGCTCCTCGGCGTGTCCCGATCGTAATCCAGATCGAGACATGATGATGAATTTCTGCTAGTTGCAGAGCGAAGCAGCAATCCGGTGTCGAAGGACCACTTGTTCCGTACAGGAAACAAGAACTGTAAATGTAGGGGTGGTTCGCCGGTTCGCTCTGGTAGCTCGGGCAAAATTATCTGCAGCGTGGTGCAGCGGTCCAGGGGGGTCCAAAAATCTTGTCCAGTGTAGCAGCCGTTGTCGTGTGAATTTCCAGGTCCGTGATCCAAAGTCGTTGCAAAGTCAGGAAGCCAGAAGATTCGGTGGTAGTGATGATAGCAGGGGTCCAATGATGAGAGATGAATGAAAGACGAGATTTGCTTTTTTCTAAGTCCAGTGGTGCACGAAGCGAGAGTAGAAACGAGAGTGATCTTTGCAGCCACTGGACCATTATTTATTTTACATCTAAAAATCCACGAGCGCTACAGGCTCCAGGAGATCTCCTCCAATCAGAATGCCGGATCCGTCCCCCTGCCGCCCCGCTGCGGTCCAGCGCAGCCACCCCCTGGCGGCGAGATCTCGAAACTTTGTTCATTTTTCTCGCCGTGAAGGAGAAGACGGCAGATTCTGGATTTCTCCGGCATTCCTTCTCTCCTCTTTACATTTTTACTTTCTCAGGCACCGCGAGTATTTTTTCTTATAGTCTTTATTGCTCCTCGCGATGCCTGATAAGTCTTATCCGGGGCGATGGCCCGGGGAATTAATTATCGCACCTCAAACTTGGAAAACTCGTTTTCAATACCTGAATGATTTTTGAGGTGCATAATATTATCGCCGGGCGATCGCCCCTTCCATTCTTTATTTATTAACATAACATTTTTATAAAATATAATTTTCTACAACTAGTTATTCGTAAAACTAAATGCGGCATAGTCTGCGCGCCGGCGGGGGCGGAGTCTCGCCGCGGCCCGCTACCCCCTCCACGCGGCGGTCCGTTGGTGCAGTGACGTAGAAAATCCAGTGGCGCGGGATGCCGGGCGGATTGTTTTCGTGACGCGGAAAAATGGCCCCCTCCTATTTATTTATTTCTCGGGCCACTTCTCTCGCGTCCATCGTTGCGTAATGCTGTGCGGAACATCTACTCTGTCTTCTTTCTCTTTATTTCAAGACGCAGTACCGAGCTATGTAATGTATAACAACGTCTATGCAACTAAAACAAAAAAATATATTTTCTCTAAGCCGTGTGCGTACACTGCCTTGACTCTGATATTGTCAGGTATCCGTTGTGAAGCCGTATCGTCTATATGGATGTTTACTACAAGTCCAAACCAAATAGCAACACGAATTGAAAATCAACAAGTAGGTTACACAATACCATTGTGCAAAGAGACGTAGCAAATCAACTATTGCTTCCAGTAATCGCAAATAAGATGTACCACTTTCGAACATTAATTTATAATGTGCGGGGTATCAGGGCTGCGCCAAGTCTAATGACAAACCTCGGGCAAATAAAATATGCGCTCTCAAGTTATAAGAGAGTAGTCATCTGTGGGGGACTGCAGTGGTGCATCCGAGGGTGCGGAAGTCTCTCGGGATACATCATAAATTTAAAAAATATGCCAAAGTATAAAAAGCTTCCCAAAAGGAAGAGCCTCTGGGTTGTTGGGCCTGATTGATGACGAATTGAGCGTATTAATGTTTTTTTTTAAATTCTTTAAATTAAAAAACTTTACAGAGCTTTAACGCGCCTTTAGTACATTTCTTAATGTTTTTTTAAAAATACAAATTAAATGTATCAATTAGATAGATATAATCAATTTATCGAAAATATATTTTGGTTGCCACCGGATTCGAACCAGGAACTATTCCTATCTGGGGAAACGGATGCGGATAATCCCAAATACCTTTGAGTAAAACCCGATAGGGGACGCCAGAATTAAATTGATTATTAATTTTATTAAATTTTGAAACATTAATACAACTTTATTATTGTGAAGTTGCAATTTTTCAGAACGTAGTTCTGTGGTATTTTAATACACAGTATCTAATGGTTGCCATCGGGATTCGAACCAATTTTTTAATTATTTATAATATTTTCGTAACGCTTCTCGGCACCTTTAGATCCATGGTGCTGACGTATAATATAAGGCAAGGTTGTATACGTCCTTGCCCTTGTGGACAGCGCGTCCTTGTATATTATAAGCAAATATATCACAGAAGATGATTAAAATTGAGATTTCCCTTCTTTGATTTTTACATAAAATAAATTTTTTGTTGTTATTGTTTTTCGATAAGATTGTTGAAACACTAGTGTATCCATTTTTTCTGCATGAGTCTGAGATAAGTATACTAATACAAAAAGAGCACAGGAATATAGACGCATTAGAGATTTTGCTGGCGCAGTATGCTGTAAATCCCATGGACAGCTCTATTTAATAAGAAATAAATGTTGAGGAATACCTGTCTTCCACAATTCACTTCTTAAGATACTTTGGGCAAGTCGCAAGACGAATGAAGAGACTGATGTTTAGGGTTGCTAACCGTCCTTCTTTGGGAAGAACAGAATTTTTTTAAACATTTTGTACTGTATTTTTCTTTTAGATCAGTAAGGACGCTAATTGCTTTTCTGTTGTACTTTGTAGTCTTTAGATATTCATACGATTATTTACTTAATCATCTTTATACATACCGTGACTCCATTATGCTTCAAAATAAAGCGAACTACATAGAGAATTTAATTCCAAAAATATCTGGCCAATTTTCAATTTCTACCAAGTGACGTGTGAAGTTAATGGAGTTTCAGTATTTTGACCAGTGTCCTTTCTTGGCACTTCAGGAAGTTGGCAACCCTACTGGTGGTAAAGGCAGAGGAGAGGGAAGATCGTCGACTAGTTGTCGGATTTGGTGAAGTCTGCAAACAACGACTCACTTCAGGAAGCCCTCAGGAATGCTGCAGATGGGGCCGAATAGTCTTGGCTGTGGTGTCGTCATCATTATAGTGACTACGACTCCGTGATGTATCTGAATATGGTCCAATGGCAAAAAATATACTTATATGCACTTTGACCAATACAATAATATAAATATGCAATTATAGTTCGCGACCATGTTGTGGTCATCACAATCCGTTGACGCAAGTCGAGTACCTACTCCCTGTGCACTTTGTCCTTCTAATATAAACCTTAATATACCTTTCCCGCTCTGGTCAACTAATTACTTAGGGATTTTGCCGACGGGGGAACAGATTGCATTTCGACACCGAGCTGTCAACGGGCTTTTTTTGTGGATCAAAATTGTCGCCGTGTGTACAAATCCGGATCACGAAGAAACGGTGTTCTAAACATCTCGGGAAGTGCAGTGATATCTCCGTTCTTCACTACAAAAGTGCGAGTCAACTGGTGGTGAAACCCAGGACCGAGATCAAGGTAGCCCAGATCCATTTAAGATCGGAGATAATATAATATACAAATGGACATTTCACAATAAATAGCGATTATTAAAATGAAATCGTTGTTGTCTCAAATCGGTTCAAAACTCGGTTCGCCAGAGCTGGTGCGAACCCATAGTTAATGTGTCTAGGCTTAGTTCTGCCCTGGATGAGAGGAATTAAAAAAAATTTAATCTTAATTGTAAGTTAACAATTTTTAATTTTTCGCTAAATTAAACTTTATATAATAGTTATTTTGTTATTTCTATTATTTCGAGAGGTAGTCCCTCTCATCATCAGGTGTAATATGAAACGAATTTAAATGCAGCCTACTGCTGACTTACTAGGGTAGTAGGGCGAAGAATGGGGAGGGATTTTTTTGGTCGTTAATAAAGCGAAGCGCATTATTTTGTAACATTCGATTCGTCCAGATTTTTATGTTCTTTAAAATTATTTATTGAAATACTGTTGATGTATAATTTAGTGCGACATGTTATTAATATGTTAATAACATGTATGATAATGTTATTAATATTTCGTCAAATTTTCATATTATTGTCTTTTTGCGTGCGTACAAAAAGCGTACAATAACATGTTTCATATAAACACCGTCAGTTCTGAATGAAAATGTAATAATTGATGTATTTATGAGAACACATTCTTATTGTGAAGTTGTAATTATTCAGAACATAGCTCTGTGATATTTTAAATATGAATTAAATATATTAATTAGAAAGATATACATATAAAATCAATTTTATCGAAAATTATTGTTGTTGCGCCACCGGGATTCGAACCTGGATCTCTTTCCTAACCGGGGAAGGTGCATTATCCAACTATGCTACAGCGACAGTATTTTTAGCGACAATTTTCGAACCCATATGTTACCTTTCTGATATTAATACATTTAATCGTTCCATAATTTGAAAGAGCCATCTACCTTATTTTTACAGAATCTCAAATACCTTTGAGTAAACTGATAGCAGACGCCAGAATTTTACATTTCATTTTTATTAAATTTGGACACATTGATACAACTTTATTATTAGGAGAACACATTCTTATTGTGAAGTTGTAATTATTCAGAACATAGGTCTGTGATATTTTAAATACTAATTATATTAAATATATTAATTAGAAAGATATACATATAAAATCAATTTTATCGAAAAATATTGTTCATTATCCATGTAGCATAAGTTGGATAATGCACCTTCCCCGGTTAGGAAAGAGATCCAGGTTCGAATCCTGGTGGCGCAACAATATTATTATTATCTTGAATTTCTTTCTTATTGTAAATTCAAATCATTGCATTTCTACGCTACGTTTTCAAACTGAAAGCGTAGGATTCTGTAAATTGTTTTTATGACAAGGCATATAAATACCCGCTTGCGTTATCAGAGCTGCTCGGATAAATTGAAGGCATTTTTCAATTACTGATAAATTGCTAGAAGCTAACAGGGCTTCAAAAATGAATGTGCTATACAAATGCGAGTGCATTATTTTATACTGCGCCATTCAAAAATTCGATATGACATTGAAGATGATTTTACGTTGTTAATCAATAATCAGCAAATTTAAATAAAAAAATAACAAAATGGTGTATGTAAAACTGAATGTTTTCAATTTTGTCACTTTTATAATGTAAGGATGGTGATACTTTAGCATTTTAAAAGAGTTAAAATAATAAGTTTGAATAATTTTAGGTAAAGGTGTTTTTTTTAGGGGTATACAATTTTAAAATGAAATAAAACACATAAAAATCGTGGTAATGGCCATGGTATTGGAAAGATAATTTTATGCCATTAGTGTAATAGAATAAAGCGCAACCTGGATGTCCAATTTGCAGCTGGGGTCGTACATCGGCAATAACGTGACGAATCTTGGCTTCCAAGTTGATTATCATCTCTGGTTTATCAGCGTAGATTAGCGACTTTACATATCCCTACAGAAAATAATTCAAAGGTGTCAAATCACACAATCTTGGAGGCCAATTATGCGCTCATCGAATGTTTTCTTCAATAAATTGATTGTGGCGCGCGCTGTGTAGCATGTTGCGCCGTTTTGCTGAAACCACAGCTCTTCCACATTAATGTCATTCAATTTCTCCATTGACTGTAACGTTCTGGCCGGCATCATTATTGAAGAAACAACAGCTTCTTCGGTGCGCACTGCGCGACGTATCTGCGGATGCGTATTATCAATTAGAGTATGCGTGGTGCGAAAAAGATCCATGGTTATTCGAATTATTTACTCGGGTGGACGATTATGTCGACCGTAAAATGAACGTAGCGCAGGGTAAGTAAGAACTGAACCACGATTTTCGAAATAAATTTGCACAATTTGCAGGCGTTGTTCTGGCGTAAGTCTATTAATGGTAAAATGGTAAACCAAACTGAGCACAAATCTGTCAAATTGGCTAGAAAAAGTGTTGCCAATTCGAAAAAACACCCTTTATATTTGATTTGAAGTACCAAGCTGCCGAAATGACTTATCTGGGATAGATAGCAGGAGTATCAATATTGGACCGAGTGAGAAGTACCAATATTAGGGAGACTCGCTACAAAGCTCCTACATGTACATATAAAAAAATCTTAATTAAGATGGCTTGATAGATAGAGACCCCTCAATCTTCCTAGGATAAGGAGATGAACATAGTAATAGTGATAAAGAAATTCCAAATCTTAGAATGTCAAAATCAATCATATTGCATTACATATCATAGAAATAATTCAAACATCTGTAGATATCAAACATGAAAAGTTTAAAAACATCCCCACATGAAGTATTTGGTATATTTACATAATATTACATATTTGAGAAATTCTGACTAATAAATATTAGTGATATAATATTTGGGGTAATATGATTTAAAAAGTCGTGATGTCAATGATGACGGGAAATTTATTTTAAAAAATCAACGATAATACAACAGCAAAATAATTAATATAATGCATAGCTGCACACGTAATAGATTTTGTTTGTTTTATGCTGCCATGCAATACGGATATGTCATATTATTACTAAATATAATTCATCAATAATTACGGAAAATTAATTATGTCGTTACTACGAAACGTAATTAAAACAACACACATATTTCAATGACCCATCTTTCATTTAAAGTTGTGAATCAACTGTTTTCACCGTGGACGTAAACCAAAAACCAAATAAAGCACTATCTACCTTATAAAACTGTAGCATTGCGATACTGACGGACGTACGGAAATTATTTAATACTAGATGACACTACTGAATCCGGCATCCAGTTATAGACGTAAGGGTAATATTACTATGGATGTTGGCTCATTACTAAAAATAAGTTGAGATAGAATAAATATCTTGTATTATTTATTTTGTTGTGGAATTCTAAATAAATATCCAAAAATTGAGTTCAACTGCACAGTTATGTATAATAATAATTACATTGTTTTATATTAAAATGAAATCTCGAGATTGAATCTAATGGTCCATATCTACGGAAGAGATTTTTACGAGACAGCTCTCGACTTTCATAGTCCAATGTGTACACGCCAAGTCTCAGAGATTCGAGCACCATTACTTGACTTCACGCTCGAGCATATTAAGGAAAACACATTATTATTGTGAAGTTGCAGTTTTTCAGAACATAGTTCTGTGATAATAAGTTCCAAATTTTTTATCGTTAACTTACAATGTTGACGTGGCGTAACAGGTCAGTGCACCTCCCCGGATAGGAAGGGTTCCTGGTTCGAGTCCTTTTATCTTTCTTATTGATACATTTAATTTGTATTAAAACATAATAAATGTTTGTAATTTAATGTCTTCTGTTTGTTTCAGAATAAATAGTTGTAAGTTCTTAAGTAACGTTTGTGAGCACGTGTCGAGTCTCGTTATTAAATAGAACGCCGTGTATGGTTTACCTCAATTAAATCTCTGCGACTTATCTCACCGGGCCGTAAAGCCGTAATAACAAATATCCCGAGGGGCTATTTTTTGAGACCTACATAAATGTATTGTTAACAAAAGTCGAGAACCCTTGATTTGGGCAATGTGCTCGCTAACATTATAATACCACATTATAGGAGCAATTACTGGTACGGCAAGGCTGACTTATGAAATATAAATAGTTAAGTAATACATAAACGGAGTAATAAATCTCGCTGGTAGCGTCATCATCCTTGTCGTCATTTTTCACACACGACTGAAACGTTATTACTTTTCATCGCCATCACACACTACAGACAAGTCCACCATTGTTCAAATATTATAGTTTAAGTTCGAATCCGCCACATTTTTAAAGTGAAACTTCTTTAGCCACAGTGTAGTGTTTGAAGGCCATCGTCACACGGATTTGAAACGAAAATTACATATTTGTTCCTATTTTGATGTCTCTGAATTCGGGGTGCGTCTTACAATCGAAGGCGTCTTACAATTGTTGTCAAATTGATGAATCATCAATGATTACTAGTAGAACTGAGTCGAAAAGTGAAGTCAGAAAAATCGGACACCGAATCCGAAGAAATTTTTAGACTCTGATGGTGATGATACATAAATAATATGCCTATTTTTAAATTCCTTTTATTGTTATTATATATATATATGACTTTGTATGTTATAATAAAGTTTACGTAATGTTTTTATTTTTTATTATTGGTTATATACAAGTAAGGGTGCGTCTTATAATCGAGGAAATACGGTCTATCATAATACTAAATATTTTAAAGGAACACCCTTGTTTAAAAAAATGACGTTGCTTACGCCGTCGTAACGTTATGAAATATTTCATATTCATTTATTTAATTATTAAATTGTGAAACCAAAATAAACTATTATTTGTATGGGAATAGTTAACATTTTTACTTGAGTATCCGAGAGCGCTTGTTGTGTTTGGTCTTCAGACATCTCCATACAATTCATAGAATCTTTTGTTTGGGGTAAACGCACGGGGGTGGTCTCCACATATTGAAAGAATGTCTGTTTCAATAAAACATTTTGAAATATTTATAAGTTTTTCTCGTTTATATTATATTTGTTAGTTTTAATTAGTGTTTCATGTCTTTTACCTACTGTGTTCGTTTATATTGCTGCATCTATTGTTTTAGAAATTTATAAAACTAGTGAGTTGTGAGTCTATGTAATACGAAGCCTTTGGAACCTATCTATAAGCTGTGTGAGAAGCGTATTATGAACGGGGCGATCACTCAGATCGCCGAATCTAAAATCCTTTTTGGGGGTTCGCCATGTTTGTTTTTGTTTTTAGTGTATATCTTTTTAAGAAACATTTTTTATTTTATTGGAAATAATGATGACAATCTCATCGTTTGCAAGTTCAATTTTGTCACCGATTCAGCAAATATGTGATTTGTATAACTTTGTTATCTTCCTTTTTATGGTGTTCACTGGTGACGGTTAAACCGTTATTATGACTGATTGTGTTCGACTGTTACGATGATTGGTGACTGATTATTCGTGATTCTCCAACAGTTAAATCTAAGTTACCAATCACAGTCGCATAACGGTTGTCGCATAACGCATAAGTAAAGAAAATTAGTTATAATTATAATTATATTTTTATTTATTATCTTTCTTTTATTAATCACTAAATTGAGTTTAAATACATCTACCGGTTTCGAAAAATACAATTTTCTTCTTCAAGATGTCATAACTAACTAAAACAAACTTATTGTTTCTTTGCCAGAATCTATCTTTAAAAATTCTATTTAAAAAAAAAAAACCACAAAGTTAATATTGCTAATTTTAAAAGTATAATTATAATTATTAATCATTATCGTCAGCAGGGCTACAAGTCGTGGGTGCCAGTGAAATTATGGCCATTTTCTTCTACTTATGCCACCTCTCTTCCAGTCGCTCATACCCAGAAGACGTCAGGTATACCACACCATCAAGCCATCTCAGCTTCACGGCAAGCTAAACTTTATTTGCGGGTTCTTGATCTGGTTTGGTTCATGTGCTAGCATAATCTTCTAATTTTAATTATAATTTAATTTTATTATATTAATATTCATTAATATTGTAACTATATTATTTATTGTACTAGTACTGAATGGGATAAACAACAGAAAAGATTTAATGAAGATAGATTGGACCTTGATTGGTTATCAAGCACTGAAACAGCACAAAACGGTGAAATATAGAGGTGCCTTGTCGAGAATTTAGGCCTCCGACCCCCATGAGGGAGGGGGATTAAAATTAAATTTTATTGTACAGTTATGTACCGGTGGTGGCACACTTTAATTTGCTGACGTATCAAAGCTTTAGTTAATCCGGGTATTATTAATAATTGTCATTAAAATATTTAACAAATAAAGTGATAAATTTCATCATCCAGGGCGGTCCCTCACGACTTCATAAACTCCCACCCTTCACTTTTCTAGACATCCTGCAGATCATAGGGCCAGAAAAATAGATATTACCTTTTCCTAAATAAATATCAGATATCTCATAGTGACGAAGCTATTTTTATTATATTTAATAGAAATATGGGGTAATTACAGGGCTTACCGACCTGTCTTCGGCTGGCTTAAGTGATCACTTAATATAAATATAACATTCACCATTCTCACCCCCTCAATCTTCACATCCATCAAATTTTTGAAAGTTGTATATATGTTAATATGTGGACTCGATTCGGGTACCACTACACCATCACCATTTATGGACCAAGTTTGATATTTCTTTTTTCTTTGAAACAGCATATATGTCAACTCAATGAGAATCTGAATTTTTGAAAGTACGTCTGAAAAATCAATATTTTTCAATTTTTATATATTTTTCTTATTTTGACCAGAATATTACCTTTTCCACTTGGTCGATCCAACGGGTGAGGGATCTTCTTCTTTCTCTCCGTCCTTCGACGTGACCCACCACAACAAGCTTCTCCTTCATATGTTCACTTCTCGCAAGATGCTCAAAAAATCAAAGGATTCGTCTTAGGCAAATGTTCGGGAGTATGTTCTTGATGCTCAGTTCCTGGAGAATATAAACTTTCGTGCATCTCGCCATCCACGGTATGCCCAACATGTGTCT
Organism: Eubasilissa splendida; assembly: GCA_031772225.1. NCBI lineage: Eukaryota > Metazoa > Arthropoda > Insecta > Trichoptera > Phryganeidae > Eubasilissa > Eubasilissa splendida. The sequence goes on along the minus strand of CM062851.1, from coordinate 27,009,458 downwards.
CCAGCACCACATCTCAAAGGAATCATACCGTCTTCTCTCTCTTGTCTTCAGGATTCATGATTCTACACCATATAGAAATGTATAATGCACCAGAGACTGTACAAATCTGACCTTGGTTGTTTTGTATACGCTGTCATGTCTGGACATAGAACTGTGTGTTGAATTTAAGAATAAAAAAATTGACAATTGAAAAAAACGATGCCGGGCATGCAAATGATGAGAAATATTTCTGAAGCATTAATTATTCAACAATTTATCGGGGCTCATTTTCAGGATAAAATTCAATTGATTTGTGGTAACTAAAATATCTGAAAAATAAACAAGCCAGGTACAGGGTGAATATTATGTTCCAGGTCGATATTATTTTTGAATAACTAAAAAATAAAGCATAATTTTTTACTTGAGTTTTTAATTATCAATTATACAGTTTATTACAATTATGTATAAAATATGATGTTGGCCAAATAGCTACCTCTGGTAGTGGCACAAATGAGGGATTTTTTATCCATATTTTTCATAAGCACATATCGCGTGTTATTTCAGCAATTTCATTTCGAATATTGTCCTGTAGCATCGGAATTGTTGATTTATTACCGTAGATCTTTTCTTTCAAGTACCTACATCCACAAAAAATAGTCGGGAGTCGTCAAATCAGGTGATCGAGGAGGCCAGTCGATATCACCACTTTTTGGCACTAAAGCGCCAAAAATAATCTCGCAAAATTGTGTGTTGCAGGTCCAATCGACCGGATTTGGCCACCAATAAGTGTTCCAACATGTGACGATAGCGATCACCATAAATGGTTACAGCATTACCTCTTGCATCCTGAAAGAAACAGGCACGTACGCCACATGGCGCACCATACAGTCACTCTGCGGGGGTGTGAAGGTCGTTGGTGTATCAATTGAGGATTTTCAGTGCCCCAATAATGGCTGTTATGTTCATTAATCAAACCCGCTAAGTCGAAATGAGCTTCGTCGCTCATAATGATTTTTTTACCAAAAGTCGCATGTTGTTGAGGCGTTAGATGCCTTATAATTAATTGTAATCAACTACTCTCTACGACTACCAAATGCGAACTGATAAATGTATACAAATCAAAATAATACATAATAGTCACCATGTATTTCTTGGGGTTTTAAATGATGAATTAGTGTTTTTGTTTACAACAGGTACGATGACCAACTATTTTTGATGAAAAAGGAGTACCTACGTTGGAAACTGCATTGGCACTGGAAATTTCGGAAAGATGAGAAATACGCATTGAGACTGACGACTGGGGTTTTGGTATTAGAGACCACCAGTTAATCTAATGTGATTCTATTCACTTTTTTCCAGACTACGTTATTAGAGCTGGCGTTGACATCTAAAAGGAACCCAAAAAAGTACAAGAGGGTATAAAGTAGTACATTTGAAGCACGATTTTGAAAGGACACAGTAACATTAAAATGAGTACAAATCACCATATTGGCCCATGTCCACGGATGACGTTTCTATGATGCTGTCAACTGGAAACAATCTCTATGTTACGCATTTTGCTCCAATGAAATTCTGTGGGGACAATTTTCGGTTTTCGTGGTTCCACCATTCGCCGTCTTGCGCCTCATTTTTTACTTGTACGTCAAATGTCAGTTCATTGATGTCACGTTCGTTAGTTGGATGAATATTTTAATCTCCTCACCGTCAATTAAAACGAAACAAATGTTTGTAATTTTGTGCCTTATGTTTATCTAACTTTTGCAGAATAAATACTTGTAGGTGTCTATGGATTTTGCGTATGTATCGAGTTTTTCTGTCAAATCAAACGTCGTACCTACACGGGTATGATCTAACAATTTGACAATCTGATCTCTGAGTTTATATCTAGATCGAAATCTCAATACGTGTACGTGATACTGAGGTATATCTCTACTAATGATGATAAACAGTGTGATGAAATGCCAGAAAACTTAAGAAAGGAAAAGAAACTACATAGATTCAAAATGAAATTAGGCAAATATGTGAAAGATAAGTTGTAGTAAAATGGAACGATTTTGATCTTGTTTATGTTAGAGCATTTATAAAAATACTTATGTATGCATTATATTAAGAAATATTAAATAAATCTCTGAGGTTTATCTCATCGTATACAAGGATGATATTTCTCTCAGATATTCGACAGAAAAAAAAACTGCGTAAAGAACAGTAGAGTTCAGCGCGAAGCGATCTATTAATTATTTTCGCATGCGTATCGCTCGCAGATTATAAAGTCATACATTTACTGAATCTCAGAGATCAAAGTCTCATCAAGAAATAATCATGGACACTAGTATTATAATATGTGCGTGCTTCCGCATTTTTTCTATGATTATTTGTTTCTCTAATATCCCAATAAATTATACTAGCAATTAGCGAGGAATTTATTCTGTTAAATAGTGAACCCTGCCTCGAGAAGGCATTGTTATTGTAATTCGTGGTTTCCTCGCGTGGGTTCAAGTTATTTAACAGTTAAAAGTTTATGTATATAATACAAAATAGATACACACCGTGCATGAGACTGCACGCAGTTCAGACATTCAGGGATTAATGAAATATGATGAAAACGCGATTTTTTTAAATATAATTTGTTTGATTAAAAATATAAATAACTTGAGAGGGTTACGAAAATTACATTTTCGTTTGGAAAAGGAAAACAAGACTAAATAATGGAAATGCGGCCATTATCGCTATAAAGACTAAGTCGAATCCGAGCTCCTGTCGAGGAAAACCGAACTTCGCATTTATTGTACATGTAACCGTTAAGCCAATAGTGCTATGTGGATGCGAAATCTGAAGCCTCACAAGCAATAATTGCTTACAATCATTAAATGCTATCAAAAAACTCTCCGGAGTACACTCGGACCAGTTAGGGATAATAGCCGATGACGTATCCGCACAAAGCTTGTCAAAGTCTTCCAGCAATTAAATATCTCAGCAATATTGAAGTCAAGAAGGGTATGTCAAATGTGACGACTCTGGAGCATTCCATAAGGTCAACGAGGGAACGCCAGCGGCAACTCGACTCCTGGGATCAGCGGCATAACTATAACAATTTGGTCCTAATGCAAAATGGAAGAAACTGTTAGTCGAAAAAAATATAACGATTTTCGCTTTGCAGGGATAGTCTGGTACCTAACCCGACATATTAACAGGGCACTGCTGCATAACGTATCGAAAATGATTTTTAATTTGTCGTAATGCCATTACTTGCAGTGGTGAATTTAAAAAAAATGTTAGTCCACATTAGCGCTGGGAAAAGTATTGATACCAAACGTGTTTCGCTTAGGGGTGTCTCACAAATTGTCACTCCTATTTATGTAATAACATTATACTAATTTATGCTTATGGCAGTAAATGTATGTATAATCCAATATACTGAAAGTTATTTTTTAAGTTTATATCATATGTGTGTTGTTATTACCAATAATGGAAGCACATAGGGGCGTCAAGAGGTGTAGTTTTTGAATTCACAAACTAACATCTCGTCTTTTTTTTGCATCATTTTATATAATTGCATATAGATTCTCGGGAGTTAAACTTTTCTTGCTTTTGTTGAGAGGAACCGGTACATGAGTGAAAACTTATATAACGGTTCCGGAAAGGGTGGGGTCCTTTCGATACCTTCGATACCAAATGTATTATTGATAGGCGTGGAATTTTTGGGCCCTCCAATGAGCACTGGCTGCATTGGCGTAGTTACGCCCCTGCCCGGGATGCCCAAGGATGAAATGAGCGGACAATGTTCAGTGTAGCGAGGCTGTAAATTCACTGTTGGGAGACTACAGCTCAGCGCAGTGTAGCTTGTTGAAGGACGGTTGTGGATTTAATATTACAATTATGGTTTATTTGTGTTTGTCACTTCTTTTTTAAAAATATATCAATGTCTAATAGTCACATCCGTTGGTAAGTCATTGCGTAATTTTTGGCGGTATGTATTAGTTGATAATACTCTGTGTACAAAATACAATACACAACAAATGATGGCTCGCTTCGCGTTCTCTATCCTTTTTAATTTCGAGACAAAAGTTTTATCCACTTATCCTTACAACCCGTGAAGATTGAATAGTCATTATTATACCGGAATTTTACGAGTATATGAAAATACTTACGAGCTTACTAGAATATGGAAAGGCAAGACAAAACGAAAGATGAGCAAGTAACTAAAATTATTTTGGTTCACATTCTTGTCTTTCCAATCTTCGTGTATGCAGCAGAGACTTGGAGACTATTATTGTCCGGCACTTATGTTTAGAAAGATTCCAAGAAAATGATTATTTTGTGAAGTTTGATTGTAATTGGCGGAATATTTTAAAGAAATTGTATATACTTACAGAGTTTTATATAACAATAATCGATTAAAATTATCCATGATTATAATATCCCTATTCCACTGTTTTATGATTCCATTTCTTATTGTGGTGATTGATACGAAATGTATTGCAGGGCGCGGAGCATTTAAGCGCTCGCATCTGCTTTTATATCCATATCCATCTATTTCCAGCATTAACTTTGCTGTATCAATTCATTTTTTAATCGGTTTAACCGCCTCGAAAGCAGGAATATTTTTTGAATTAGAGATACTAACGTCACTTACGTTATTGTATGTGTGTACCTAGTGTCAAATCATTCTGGAGAATAAAGATTGATTTGACTGTATTTGGATATTTTTTTAGAAAACGCATCATTAGCGACATAATGCAAGGTTTATTTTGGGTGGTTTTACGATGCGTGTCCCCACAAAACGTGAGCGCTGGAGAACGAAGAAAAAACAGATGTTCGTGTGCTTTTATTTCTGACTCATCGAATTTTAATGCCTTGCCAAACCAAATTTTTGGTATATTAACTAATGTATTATACTTTAATGAAAACCATTTTTTTTGGGAAGTTGCAATTTCAGAACATAGTTCTGTAATATTTTTTAATACAAATTCAACGAATCAATTGGAAAGATTTACAGAAAAAATCGATCAAATTTTTTTTAAACAAATATCATATATCTCATAGAGACAAACCTGTTTATTATTATATTTAATGGAAAATATATGGAAGTATGGGGTTATTACAGGGCTTACGACGTGTCTTCGGCTGCCTTAAGTGATCACTTTATATATATATATATATTCATCAATTCTCACCCCTCAAACTGCATATTTATCAATTTTTTTGAAAGTTGTTATGCCTATATATATAGATATAACGTTCACCAATTCTCAAAGCTAGTCCACATATTAACATATATACAACTTTAAAAAAATTTGATAAATGTGGAGTTTAAGGGGTGAGAATTGATAAACATTATATATATATTTGGGGGTTAGGACGGTGGTTAAATGAAATAAATGTGATTGATGTGTGTTGAGGTTTATTATGACAATGACAATGAAAACAAGAAAGACATAGAATGAATAGAGTGAATGAATGATGTAGAAGGTGCATGTGTGCATGAAATTAAATGAATTGGCGGTCTTGCTCGGCGAGCGCGAACCGGCAAGACCGCCGTTGTGAAACGATGGAACTGAAGAGACCGCCTGGCGGTGAATCTTGAGCCCGACTTGTAGCAGCAGCCGGCAGCGCTGTCGCTAGCGCCGATGCCGACTGAGATGGCGGTAGATTTGAATTTCGATCGCTACATATATATATAAAGTAATCACTTAAGGCAGCCGAAGACATTAAATATAATAAAAAAATAGCTTTGTCTCTATGAGATATCTGATATTTGTTTAATAACAGTACCTTTGTAGGTAAAAATTCAGTAATTGTGTGTTCTTGGACATATTTAAATATTGCTATTGAAAAACTTTTTGGTTCCTATAGTAATTTAATTTGTTTTACATTACCTAATGTGTTATATTACTGAGATAAAATCAAAAATACTCTAAAAAGACTTAAATTGAAGCCAGTGCTATTTTATCGTACATAATAAATTAAGTAGGGATAGAGACTTACCTTTAAAAATTTTGTATAAAATTATCTCTAACAAAAAAAAAATCGAAAAAAAGCTTGCATCAAATTTAAAAAGTAAATCTAAGCACGCTCAAAAAGTTATTCACAAAACGCATATTCAAAATTTAATTGTTACATATTGTCTAAACACGTATACTACATTTCTGCTAGTTTAATTATCTGGTACATTGGAGTGATTAAATATTTGTACAATTGAAATAATATTGTTATTAATATTTTTTTGTCTACCCTGATCAATCTGCATCCTGATTATTGCTCTCCCAGATGATCAAATCAATGAATTCCATAAGAGTCATTATGTAAGGTATTCAATTAATAATTTTGGGGACTCTTATACTGAAATAAAAGGTCAACAATGAAAGGGGTTGCTAAAAATAATAATATACACTAAAATGTTGTACAATTTTTCGATTCAGAAGAAACTCCTAAAATCCACAACTGAAATAGTCAATCTCACGTATGAATTAATATTTGGATGACAGCAACAAATATCTTAATAAGTTAATTGAATCTCACTCAGAATCTGAACTCTACAAGAGGTAAATAAGATACATACTAATTTAATGTATTAATTATAAATAAATTGATTTTGTATGTATTTATTTATAATTAATACATTAAGTTAGTATTTAAAATATCACAGACCTATGTTCTGAATAATTACAACTTCACAATAAGAATGTGTTCTCCTTAATAAAATAAGATACAAACTGAAACAGAAGAAGCTGATAATGAAAAATGTCAATAAAGCCTTTATGCATGTTGACAAATTTTGAAGATGTAGAAAGATGCGATTCCAATGAAGAGAATATCTGCTAGGAAAAGAAAAAGTTTGTAAAGACACTAAGGACTATCACGCCTCGTTAAAGTTATTAATAATACCTACATTTCAGTTTATGTTTATGTTTTGCATCAATGAATATTAGACCCACATTTCAGAAAATAATATTATACATAGGTTTGGTACTATCCAATGTTTGCTCTAAGGTGTGCGAGTATGTGAGCGCACATGGTTTGGCATCATAGCGCACACAAACAAATATTATACGCACACACATCATTTTTATAAAGACTTCTTCTTCATGTGCCGCCTTCTATTGAAGGTTGGCGACCATGTTGATTTATGCTATGTAAGATTACCAACATTTTGGAGATTGAACCATTTATATATTACTACACAGCCAAGATAATAGATCCCTTTTCACCTACGCCTCTGCTGTCTTCTATTTTCTCCGGCACAATGAGTTGTAAAAGATCACATTTTTCATTGTGGAGAATGTTACCAGAGTATGCAGCTTTCCTTGATAGTTATTAGTTTTCGTGACTTATTCATGCATCTTAATACATCTCCATTAGTAATGTGGTCAACCCAGACCCTACCAGTAGTCTCATACTGGTACGGTAATGTTTTACTTATTTTCTCCTACAGCGCACAAATAATAGCATTGGTCCTTAAAATTGCACAAAAGATTTTTTTATACATACAGTGTGACTCGTAATTAGAAGGAACATTGGTACTATCCAGTTAAAATTTTTGAAAGTCATAAAATAATATAGGGAATGAATGTGCTTAATGTGCTTTTAATTAAATAATAATGTTGTTTTATTAAATTACATATTTTTTTATCGGGTTTATTTCTTTTTAACATTTGAAATGGCATGATATAGGTAATAACATAATATAATGCATATTCTATTAATAATGTACATAATTAGCGCACACCCTTTTTAAAAGATAAATTATTTCTCATGTTTTTTAAACACTTATGGGGTAATATCATTACAATGCAAAAAAATATTTTAATAAATATATTTATTTAAATTAATTTCAATTGCAACATAGCAAAATTTTTTGTAAAAATTATTAACAAAAAGCAACATTTAAATTATCTATAAAAAAAACATCAGATAGTCAAAATCAATTGAAATCATGGTAGATTTATGGTGCAAGAAACCTATCTCACTGGGCATTTTGGGTACCTCTTGCCTTAGTGACAAAGTGCTCTTAAAATGATAATCAGGCCTATTCTCAAAATTGCAATATTGAAATGAAAGTGATTGTTACACCAACCCTCAAAAATAGACAGATAGTTTTGACAGATTATGGTACGTTTATCTCCCTCACTCTCTCTCATTCAAATATAACACTATTTTTGAGGGTTGGTGTAACGATCACCTTCATTTCAATATTGCAATTTTGATAATAGGCCTGATTATCACAATACAACGTGAACTACGAAGAGATATAGAGACAATACTTTAGGTTAAACTATCAACAATAACAGACCTGGAGCATAGGGTTTGCAAGCCAACCCGGAAAGACATACAGTTATGAATACCTGATGACAACCGAGTTCAATCAGAGCTGCCAGTATTTTGGAGCTAAAATAGTATTCGTAGGCTTTATTTTCTTTAATTCTTAAATTTTTGTCTTTATTTTTCTCTGTTGCTCGGTGAAAAACAGGATCCTCCTGCAATTGCGACATACACAACTATGAATTTGTCACTGGTTCCAAAGTTATGTGACATAACAGAAATTCGTAAAAATAGACAAAGTAACGTCCCAACATGTAATTTTGGAATTCCTCAAGAAACAGTATCAGCAGGCGCGTGCAGTCAGTACGTTGAAATATGCTGTACGTAACTATATATTTTGGGAAATAAAAGAAAAATACATATTTATCTGACAGAATATATATTAAAGTCTGCATAATAGAATATTATGAGATATATATTTTATTTCGATTTATTTTGCAGAAACTCTAGTTCATTACAGCTTATTTCAAAGTACCGACTGCACGTCGCTGAGTATCAGGATCTTATTCCCTCATCATATATGTTTGGGGGTTAGGACAGTGGTTAAATGAAATAAATGTGATTGGCGTGTGGAGGGGTGTTTATTGTCAGTATGATTAAAAACAAGGAAGACAGATAGAATGAATACAGTGAATGAATGAAGATGTAGAAGGTGCACGTGTCTTATGAGATGAAATGAAGCGAATTGGCAGTCTTGCTCGGCGAGCGCGAGCCGGCAAGACCGCCGTCGTGAAATGATGAAACTGGAGAGACCGCCTGGCGGTAAAATAATCGAGCCAGGCTTGTAGCAGCAGCCGGCAGCGCTGTCGCTAGCGTCGATGCCGACTGAGATGGCGGTGGATTTGAATTCTGATCGCTACATATGCAAATGAAATACTGGAACTCCCATTTGTCAGTTATACAATGTCCTATGCCAATGATATAGTTCTAATCAGTGGCATACAATTTATCAGTGGCAATATTATTTCTATTTGCATAGTATTTAATCTGCTGGATTCCTAATGTTCACCAGTCTTCTCTGTCTCTCTTTAAACAAATCCAGCTGCTCCCGACTACCCATCTGATGTTATCGGACCATTGAGTTGGTGGGTGACCTACACTTCTTGTTCCTGGTCTCCACTTCAACACTTTCTTCCTCCAGCGATAGTCCATTCTTCAGCAGAGGTGTTCGACTCATCGTTATTTCTTGGACGCTCTTTGAGTAATATCAGCGATTTTGGTTTTTTGTTGATTCATTTCATCTCTCATGTGATCACTCGGGGAAATGTTGAGTATTGTTCTTTCCATTGCTCACTGTGCTACATTAGAGGCCCGCAGTCAACTTTTAAGTTTCAACATGGCATGTTATCCTCAGGAGAATGAAAATTATGGCACATATATCTAATATTATTTAATACCCTAGCTCGACACAGGTTGATCCTAGTGAGCTTAGTTTTTCTCTTTGAAATAATAAAAATTTATTGGCATGTGTTGAGATCAGCCAAAGGTATGCAAATACCTACTAGCCTAGTGTGATGTCGATCAACGATATTCCACATTAAAAACTATTGTGAAAGGTTGTATTCCACTTTTGTATAAAATGTTTGATTCAAATACATATACGTTCAATGTTACTTATATGAATATACATATTTGTTTCATAATTATTATTTATTTTTGCTATTTTGATATAGATAGTACTTTGCTCTTTTTAAAAAACATAACATAAATAATAATAACGTAAATATAACATTCTTAAAAATGAAAATAAAATGCAATAATTCATGTTTTAAGTATATGTATTAGTTGTCATAAAGATTGTCTCTAATAAGGCAAATATATTGCCTTTATCGGTGATATGTTAACATGCGAGTATGAGTTCAATACTTTTATGTTATCACTTTAGTCACCAATGAAGCCAAAGTAAATCACAACATAAAATTATTGTAACTTTATTGAAATACTTATGTAGGTGGATAATTTTTGGAAACATCACAAACTTTTTGTTTCTAGTAATAATTACTTGTATGTATGACGCTCGAGCCTAGTGGTACACAATGAAGTCCTGGTACTGACACTAATGTATGAAAGTGAGGCCTGGAGTTGGCAGAAGAGGAACGAAAGCAGACTGGATGCAGTGGAAATGAGATCACTTAGGTGTATAGGTGGCAGATCCATTTATGACAGAGTGAAGAATGAAGAAATATGGAGAGAGTGTAAACCTGATCTTAGTATAGTGAGTAAGATTGAGAAAGGATCACTTAGGTAGTTTCATAATATGGAACAGATGAATGAGGAGAGAATGGTAAGAAAGATATATGACCCAAGTATTGATGGCACCGAAAATAGAGGACGTCCAAGGAAGACTTGGCACGACCAGGTAAACCAGATACTGTAAGATGGTCCTGTTAGAAGCCACAATAATCATTGAGCTTGAATGAGAATATGTATGCTTGTGGATGTGGCGAGAATTGTTTATCAGGACAGAAGAGTGTGGCGCTCTATCTTCTCTGCTTACCCCTTCAAATGGCATGATGATAAGTAACTAATTAATTTACCATCACACCATTTCCACGCAGAGGTAGGCAGCGTAGAGGATAGAACGTGACACTCTTCCGTCTTGGTATACTACTCTTGCCTCATACATTTTCTACTCACTCATACGTTCCACGTGACCAAACCCTTCGCTTGACCCTTTTTTAACTCTATCGACTATGTGAACTATAGTTGCACACAGACTACACGTCGCTCCTAATTTGGTAATTTTTCACTCTATCTTGTATAGATTTTCTGTACATGTGACCGAGCAACCACATTTAGTTTACTTTTGTTCTTTATTTGTGAATTACAGACTTTACTTAATACAAGGTCCTGGCGTTGATGTTGGTCTATATATAACCATTCATTAATATTTATCTAGCTTTAATCAATTGATGTAATGTAAAAGTTAAGATCCTTGTTTTACAGATTTCAAAATATGAAATATCATTTAAAATTTGGAAAAAATAAATTGAGATTCCAAAAACAAATTGCATTACAGAGAATGGTTAATCCAACTGGATTGGCATTTTACTGAGTATTCATCTGTTGCATCTTGGATGCAATGGTCAGATAATAAGGCAAGTTGCTGGGTAAAATTGGAAGCAAATCACAAGAGTCAGGGAGCTGTGGAAAACAAGAAAGGAGACAGGTCAACAACAGAGGCAGATCTGCAAAAGAAGAGGATTAAAAAGTGAAAAGGTTTAAGTGCAAGGAGTTGTTTGCCCAACAACTTTCTTGATGTAATTTAACCATTGTACCCTATGACATGCATTTATTTAAAGCTTAAACAACCATTTTCAGAATATGTGTTTAACAGTTTAAGATTCGAACCTGGATCTCTTCCCTAACCGGGGGAGGTGCTTTATCCAACTAAGCTACAGCGGCATTATTTTTAGCGTCAATTTTTCGACCCTATATGTTACCTTTTTGAAATCAATACATTTAATCGTTCCATCATTTGACAGAGCCATCTACCTTATTAAAAAAGAAAAAAAATGAATTGATAATTCTAGCATCTGCAGTCGGTTTACTCAAAGGTATTTGAGATTCCGTAAAAACAATGTAGATGGCTTTCAAATAATGGAACGACAGATGTATTAATTTGAAAAAGTGTAACATATAGGTTTGAAAAATTTGTCATGAAAAATACTGGCGTTATAACACAATTGGTAGTGTACTTCCCCGGATTGGAAATAGATATCCAGGTTCGAATCCCGGTAGCGCAAAAACAATATTTTTCAACAAAATTGATTTTATATGTATATATTTATAATTAATAGATTAAATTAGTATTTATAAATTTTAATGATGAAAAAAACAAATTTTTTATTTAAAACTCAAATCCACAATATAGTTGTAGGCTATTTAGAAGAATATAACATATGGGAGTTATAAGTTTCAGTAGCTCAGTGCTCTACTTATAATACAAGAAAACCTAAATAATTAAACACTTTTTGGGCTATGTAAAGTTTACTAGTCAGAACGGTGACCTAGCATGTTATATCTGACAAGTAACTACTTGTTCCATTTTAGGCATGATTGTAAATTATTGTCGGTTAATTTCCTTCTTAAATTATTTTTAATTTGATTCATGGATGAGAATATTTGTTTGCATAAATAGATAGAGACAGGTAGATTGTGAGATTGGCAAAGCTAGTTTTTTATAGTGTCATATGTTGCAAGCAAACTATTCCATGTATCAGATATGATTGTATATAAAAATATGACCTGGAGTTGAAGAGTCGCAAACGCTTATGAAAAGAGCCGCGGTCTGCCGACTCCTAGTATAATGCTTGGTTATTACATTTGAGAAAGGCTGTCAGAAAAACTCTGACATTATTTCTTGAGCTTTTAACATAATATTATGCAGGATATTATAATATGTGTGTTGGCTTGCAAATTAATCAATCAAAATTTCAGCACAGTGGCGTAACTATAAAAATTTGTCACTAATGCAGAATGGAAAAAGGGCGCACTAAATAAGTACATATTGTGTATAAGATACACACATATTAGTAATCCATAGTTTATCCATTAAATAGTAAGAACAAAATTAGTATCTTGTCTCCTATAATATTCACTTTCACAAAAAAAAAAACATAAGTGTTTTAGGCATTTATATTCAATTTAAAAAATACTTGCTTCGTTTTAAGGCGGTTTTCGCTACTCAGCGATGGTCTGGTTTTTAACTTAACAAATTAGCAAGGTACTACTACTGTATATTTTTATTGTTTTCGTAATACATATGAGTAATGATTTTTTTGTGGTGGATTTTAGACA
>CM062851.1:26647329-26996260 GCA_031772225.1 Eubasilissa splendida | reverse complement strand
AATTTCAATATTGAAATGAAGGTGATTGTTACACCTACCCTCAAAAATAGACAGTACGTAAATTAACGTCCGTGTTATATTTGAATGAGAGAGAGGGAGAGAGAGTGAGGGAGATAAACGTACCATAATCTGTCAAAACAAAAATGACAACAAGATTGGCCGTGATTCTTCTCTACGACACTGCGGATGAGGAAATCAATAGGTAATTTATGAACAAACCTTTTTCTGTGAACTTTGAATACTGTATTAGTACTTATTTTAACTAAAAACTTATATTTTTAGTCGAAACTCGAGAATGGAAAGACGTCGTTTGCGTGATTTGTGAAACCCGATGGAAATTCCAAATGGACAATTTTTACTATACCGCCTTGATAACGACACCGTTATATATTTATTTGAAGTATTAACTCCCTTTTTAAGAGTTTCAAGGTATTCAGGATCTATAACACCACAAAAAAAGGTAAATGTTTTGAAGTTTGTTCACTATTTTTTAGGTTATTTTTCGTATTTTTTTTATTGTATTTTACAACATTTTGATAATTAAAGTGTATTATTGCACAAGAATGACACTAAATATCGATTTTTAATTGCCATGTTTATACTGAAAGTAAATTGATAATTTGAATTCTAGGTGATAACAGCATTAAATTTTTACTCGCACGGGTCTTATCAACCCAAGGCAACCACTGCCTTGGCTTGTCACAATCTTCTGTTAGCAGGTGCTTGAATGAAGTGACTGAGGTAATTTGTGAACACTTGCTAACAGAATGGGTTGTTTTCCCGACAAATGATGAGGACATTTCCACAGCGCAATTGCAGTAAGCACACTATTTCCATATGGCCGGATATGATTCCTTCTTTATTCTCTTTAAGACATGAATCTTTTCCCATGTAAAGTTGCTGTCAAAAAGTTATATAAAAGATTAATAAACTTATTTGATTAATTATTTATTATTTTTAAACGTGTTAACGCTAATTTTTTTAGATTTTTTGAAAAATTCAACTTCCTCAGTATAGTTGGATGTATTGATGGAACTCATAATCAAACCCTCCTACAGAAATAATAGACAAGCCTATTTTAATAGAAAAGGGTATTACAGTATTAACGCACAAATTGTAAATATATATGGAATATTGGGGAATTATATTATATCACAAAGTTATTAAATTAACTTTTTAATAATTATTTTGTTCCAGATATGTGGAGCAGATGTTAAGATTTTGTCAGTTAATGCATTGTATCCCGGGTGCACTCACGATGCAGCAATATGGCATACATCACAGATTAGAAGATTTTTGGAAAATTGAAATGCTAGAGGTTGGTGGTTACTGGGTAATTTTTTTTTATAATTTCATAGTGAAAATATACAAATCGTATTACATTATTTGGGCATAACGATGACGTATTGCTGAATTTTCAGGTGATTCTGGATATCCATCAGAATCCTGGCTTCTCACACCTTACGAAAATTCAGGACTTAATAAACCAGAATCCAGATTCAATAAAGCCCCCATTAAAACAAGAAATGCTGTGGAAAGGTGCATAGGACTTTTAAAATCAAGATTTCGTTGCATTCTGAAGCACAGAGTTCTAAACTATAGTCCGACTGTTGCAGGGCAAATATTTTATTCATGTGCTGTACTGCATAATATATGTATCTCCAGAAATGTCCCACTACATGATGTTGCTGGTGATGGGTGCATATTTAACAGTATGTTATGATTTACTTTAATTAGTTTAACGATAAACACAACACTATAATTCTTTTTAAAATATTTTTATTTATTTACAGATGTCATTGGACCAATTAATGATCATGCAACAAGCATTCCAATTCGACGGCGGCAAGTCAGGAATGAAGTCATACAAGAATATTTTAGTTGAATTTTTTTTTCCTTACATTTATAAATTTGACTTTTATACATTCAGTAACTTTACCCAACCTCTAAAGTATTATTACATTTTTATCTTGTAAACAAACCATTTGTGAATATATAACCATGTCAGTTTTCTTTCCTGATTCTTTCTGACAGATGTAATAGAATCAGGGGATATTCCTTACCTATACATATTATTAAATTCATTATGTGCAACTCATATTTTTATTTAATTTCCCTTATTTTTAGAATATTGTAAATAAAGGGATAACAGATATCCTTCTCATACTTTTTATTTGGAAAGAGGTTTTATATATATTGTATACGTATACACAATTAAAACACAGGTTTAATGTTATGTTTTTATATAATCTTACAAATATTATTTCACATTTAACTGTAGTAATAATAAACAAATTTGTCTGCATACATTAATAAAACATTATAGATCTATCAAAACAGTAACTATTTGATTAATAACATAAAATAAATATTAAAGTGGAAAGTAGTAAAATCTTTTTCACCTTATCTGTAGAAATAAAAAACAATCAGTCATTACTATAGGAATATAAAACTTATCAGTCAAGATGTGTACATAAAATAAATAAAAGCGTTAACTAAGTCAGGCGAACCAGGTCACCTTCGCCCACCTTGGCAATAATTAACCATTTCTTAATGTAAACTATACTTGATACAAAGTTGACTATTATTGCGTTTAGAAGTGCAGCGCGGCTTTCCATTTTCTCAGCATGATATGATGCTTGCATCTGCATAGCTCTTTCTGCCATGCAGCTTCTTGTCGTGTAAGCCCGTGGTTGTGGGCGTGAGCGCAGAGATGGCCTCGGTTATTGAACTGAGCTACGTGAGGATGCTGTCAGAATATTGGGTGTTGCAGAACTATATGGCGATGACGTTGCAGAAATATCTGGCGATGGTGAAATGGATGCCCTGCTTTCTCCTTGTATATTCTCTGGTAGGCTAATGTCTGGAGAAATTCCAATCTCTTTTAGCTTTGGATTTCCAGTGATTCCTAGCATCCTTTCGACTGCTAGAAATCTCTCGTCCTCTTCTGAGAGACGTAATGTGGGTGGTCCCCCTACCGTCTTCCTGGAAGTGATTTCTTGCTCTTAACGTTTGCGCGTAATTCTATAAAAGACTGAAAATGTGCTATATGAGATAAAATAATTAAATGATAAACCACATAATCCGGGAATAAAAGCATTAACTGTTTGATCTGAGGGATAAATTTGATTCTAAATTAAATAAATGTGTAATAAAAAGTGATTACATACACTAATTCAGTAAAAATAATCAATTTTATGTAAAAATACAAAGTGTTTTCATTAAAAATCTTGACTTGGTTTTAGAATCATACAAATCAATTTCATTAAAAAAAAAAAAATTAAGAAAATGAAACTAACCTTCCATTTATCTGGCGTTTTAGTGCACCCATCATTACAATTATTTAATATTTGGGCCAGTTCTTCCCACTTCCTCTTAAGTGTGGCTCAAAGCTTGGGTGAGGATATTTCACTACAAAATTCAAGCAACATATGAAAATGAAGTAGTATGAAAGTAAATAAATATTAATTTTAAAAATAAATAATAATTTTATCACTCACTTCCTTTCAATACCACATTGTTCTTTGAAATTTCAATCCAGTCCACCATCAGGCTTCTCCGTGCCGACGACATTTTAATTTCGCGGTGTGCCGACATATCTATTTTCTAATGCAAAATATTTATTTTCGTAAAACAAAATATATGTTTTCCTCTGTTTATGTTTTGAAGTAATAACCGTAGAAAATATTAGAATTAGGGATGTCAACAAAGAATCGATTTCGCAAAAATACCGACTTTCTTGTTCTATGAGAAGTATTGTTTTCAAATTCCATGCAGGATCCATGACAAGTAGATTAACACTTCAAATATAACCATTTTGCTCTTGTTAGGGTAATTTATTCGATAACATCGAATTCGTTATAGAAAAAATAATGGTTTCACAAGAAACGCCTGCTGTTCTGACTTCTGTATATATACCGCTGCACTAAATTATGCCACAGTGGCGGAATGGGAGATTCCTGACTGAACGTTACTTAGTAAAGAAATATCTAGCATTGCAGGAATGGACGCGTGGATTTCTCCTTGTACCTGGTAAGATAATAGTCAACTTTGTATCAAGTGTAGTCTACATTAAGAAATGGTTAATTATTGCCAAGGTGGGCGAAAGTGACCTGGTTCGCCTGACTTAGTTAACGCTTTTATTTATTTTATGTACACATCTTGACTGATAAGTTTTATATTCCTATAGTAATGACTGATTGTTTTTTATTTCTACAGATAAGGTGAAAAAAATTTTACTACTTTCCACTTTAATATTTATTTTATGTTATTAATCGAATAGTTACTGTTTTAATAGATCTATAATGTTTTATTAATGTATGCAGACATATTAAACACATAAAAAGGATTTATTGATTATATCTGTCTAATGCAATTTCGATGTGTTTTTCTTTCTGTGTACTATATGCGGAATAATAATATTGGTTATTTTACGGTAAAATTAAATTTTTCATATATTTTTAGAAAAAAAATTGTGTTCTGAATGGGCGTGCATAGATTTTTCACCATATTCAATGTTTAAATAAAATTCGTACGATTGACCGATGATTATTTATAATGAAAGCATAAATATAAATGGGAACTATTTAATAACGATACGTATTAGAAAGTACAGAGGTGTGAAAACTGTTCCTTTATTTAATCGCGCATTGTCCCGCATCGGATCGGAATCTAAAAAAATATGTTGATTAACTAAAGACGCTGGATCGTTAAATACCGTTTTATTTTATTTTTGTAAAGTGCCCTTCGTAAAAACAAATTAGCGAATCAACAAATTATATCAGTTGCTAAACCAAAAAGTTTGAAACATGGTATAAATCAATGAAAATACTTATTAATCATGCGTTTCAGAGAGACAGCTTACTTATTTTAGTAAATCATTAATTCTTGTATATTTATAAGAATATGTATATAAGACATTTAAAAAATTATAATCCGTGTTTATTTTTCTAACAGAATAAATAAAATCATGTACTGATGTCGATGCTTGCGAATACACAACCCTTTTTCATGTCTATTTGGTTATCGACCAATCAGAAGCCGACTACACCATAAATAAAATATACAAGTATAGACAACAAACATTAGCAATATTCGCATAACCAATCGTTGAAATTGAACCTTTGGTTTCACGTCACTCAATCGTAGAATACGTCAAAATTGACGAAGTATACAATGTTATACAATAACGGAGTAGATCATGGTTATTGAAATTGATTTGAAATTGAGAATAGACCTGATTATCAGTCCATTTTAGACTGGGAAAGGTATCAATTCTTGCAAAAATATTGATGCTAAATAAAGTGCAGGGCGAGAACTTAATGGGCCCCTATCTAACGTAGGCTTTAATGCACCACACGCCACTGGTTCAGCTAAATACATATAGCGTTTTAATTCAAGCGGGTCGACGGTATGTATCCGTTGATCATTCTACTTTGCGTACAAAATACAATGGGCAGTGACTTTACGTTAGTGATGGGTCCGCACTCTACGAAGTAGTTCAATGAACAATTTAGTTATACTTACGCTTTACA
Organism: Eubasilissa splendida; assembly: GCA_031772225.1. Taxonomy (NCBI): domain Eukaryota; kingdom Metazoa; phylum Arthropoda; class Insecta; order Trichoptera; family Phryganeidae; genus Eubasilissa; species Eubasilissa splendida. Next base: position 26,990,726 of record CM062851.1, on the reverse strand, counting down.
GTTTCACGTTTTAAATCGTGCTACCACTTCAATGCTTTAATACGTTAATACTACAATGCTTTAATACTTCAATAGTTCACACAGGAAGCGCTGCAAGTGCAGCTCTGTGATTCACACACACTAGCAAACAACTCAGTTACATTGTGTGTAGAGAATGAAGACAACAAGCAACTATGAAAAATTAGGCAAAGTACTACATAAATATACAGCTAACTTCATGGTGTTCATTGAAGTGAATGTTTCACAAAGTATCACACTGCACTGAAGTATGTGAAATGTGAATCGATTTTGACCTGCATTGGGAATGGGTTAACTAGTGGAACCAATATACTTCGATTGAAGTGTTAATTTTGAACACTTCAAGCCGGTGAACGTGCATTTCGTTTAGCGCTCATTACAAAATTAAGTTTTGCCCTTCGCTACTTTATGTGACTTTCAAAACAAGTCTTATTCATGTGCATGTACCACTAGAATGTTTGAATACAAAGTGTTGTGGTCCGCACGCATCGTCCAGATGTTCCTCGCTCCCATATTTCTCAGTATATGCCATCCGCGCGAACAAAGCGAAAATGTTTGAGAGAGGCCAAGCTACGCCACCCGGCGGGCATGACACACGTGCACCAGAGGGAATAGTCCATGCTCAGTACCCGAACCGATCGGACCGCAGACGCTCATCCCGCTCTTCCCGACTCTGTCCTCCAATTAATCTTGCATCGTTTAACATTCTGTTATTCATGTATTCTGGGTCGTTTCTTGCTCTTGGTGGTTTTCCCCCGATGAGAATAAACAAACGTATTTAAGAATGGTTTTTACTTGAACACAACAAAAAAGTAATGGAATATATTTTGTATTTGCTTCAATTGCCCATCGGAGATTGTTTGACTTATGGTCTTTACTTCCTCTCTTAGATGCAGATGCATTATGAAAGCATCAAGATTTAAAAATTGTAGGTTTTCTTATAACATGGCTCATCATCATCATCATAATTGGTATATGTATTAAGTTCTTAACTCAACTTCTAACTTATAAAACCGATTACACTGGCAGGACCGATCAGTAGGGGCAATGTACTTCAGGCCACCGATTTTTTACATTGTTGGGTAATTTAAAAACAATGGATTGTTTAATTTTAATATCAATGGGGTGCTCCCATAACTCTCCGAGCGGCCCTGTAAACTGGTCAACATCAAAATCCTCTCATTAAAAAAAAAGTCATAACGTTATGTACTTTGGGGTGATGAATACGAATCTGGGGTCCAAAATCTTCCAGCTTACACAGTTTTGAGAAAAACATTTGTTTTGGATGACAATTTTAAGCAAAAATTCAGAAATTCAGCATCGCTAACGTGCCTGATGCGTTTACCGAAATCAATAACTTTTGGTGCTTTTGTGATTTTGTGACCTTCTCATAATCATGTCAACGATTGCTACTTTTGGGAAATTAAAAGTAAGATTAACTATCCCAAATGCCCATTCACACTACGACCAGTTACTCATGATGAATATATATTTGTACTAAAAATTAAATCGAATTAGAAGAATTTAAGGCGCCACTTTCGTAATTCAAATTTTCGCATTTTTTACGAAAATATGGGTGTTTATTATTCATTTATATCAGAAGTTATACACTAGATTTGACTTTTTTTACAACTATTACTTAGATTTCACTAATGTAAAACTAATAAATTTAATGTTATTTTCCATAATTAAGAAAATACAAACATTATAAGAAAGACAGTGACCATTACATTCATTTTCCGCGTGCCACAAAAAAGCCTTAATATAGAAAATTCATGCACATACAAAATATATTATCTTATAATCTTGAAGCCAATATAAAAAGAAAGCCTTAAGCTTTCGCAAGATTCAAGCACAATGGAGACTTTTCAAGTTTTAAGACTAGTTCTACTTCACAGCATAAATATATCCATCAGGATCTCTTGCTCTTGCAGTCCATGAAACAATTGCTATATAAAGCAAAATACAAGTGGAATGTGTGCTGGCCTGAAAGTTGTAGCAATGCTCACAGGTCTACTACAGGGGTATACATTTTGCTGCTTCTTGTTGAAAATGCGATTTCACTGCACAATGAATATGCCGACAGTTAAGAGGAAAAATCATGGAGGAACTGTTGCCTGGTTTTGAATAATACTTTGGTTCGATTATCCTCGATCCACAGACGAGGACGGAGATGGCCCGGGGTATATTGAGTCACTTATGGCCCCATACCGGGCGGGATATCCCAGGTTTGGCTTTAGGTCCAGTACACCCCTCCCGGAAATAGTTTAGGCGTCGACATTGAATCAATTCTAAATTCACACGGTGACTTGAGTGGGCATTCACGTATGGCACAACACTAACTTAGTTGATAGACAATTTACATCATGTCAAACAACATGGAAAGAAGTTCCATCAGGTTATTTCTCCAGAGGTAAATTGACTTGAGAAAATTTTCTGCGGAGACAATAAACATAAAAAATACTAAAAATATATATTTTTTTAATATTTCACAAACAGAAAGAAAATAAATTCTAATTAGACTTAACTTTTCTCTTCAAAATAGTGGGCAATGGGGCAAGTCTGTACTTAGATTGATAATCAGAATCCTTAAATCTTTAAAATTCAGACAAAGTTTCCCAAGGAAATAATATTTTTTTTATCTATGATGATTAGGAAAATACAATAAAAAATCGTAATTTGAATAACAATTTTTATTCATCGTAAAAACTGTACAATGCATGACAGACTTATGTAATATGGACCACTCGCAAATGGCACAATAATAATCTAATTTTGAACATTTACAAACATTTTAAGAAATAATGTAAAATACAAAATGATGATTGTACATAATATGTTCACAAATAAAATTGAAATGATCATATTTGACACAAAACGTTAGCAAGATCAATATCTGTTTATAATATTGTATTAAACATTTTCCTTACAATGATGATCATGCAAAAAAGAAACGTGCACTGTATCCGTACACTTTGTTGAATGAATTTCCTTTCACAAGATGAGAAATAAATTCTAATCAATCTACTGACAATGGTTAATAATCTTCCATGATCTTATTGTCGCCAACATACATGCAAAATTTAATATCATTATGTAAATAAATTAATAATTTGACCATTTTCATTTGTTCAGAAGTGGTCCCTAACCTACAATACTCATTCATTAGAAACTTACTAATCCAACGCCATACTGTCGAGTAAATAATTATTGTGTGGAGAGATTCATTCAATTATCTGCCTTGGTTGATGTACCGATACAATATTAATATTAAAATGTATTGCGCGGCAGAATCACACAAACTAACTAAATACAAATTGGGTTCGACCGACACATCTGGATATTAATGTTTTCTTGTCAATAAGGATTAAAACAATGTAACATGATAATAATTTAATTCAAATTAGTCATTATATAAACTAAAATAAAGGGTAAAAGCAAAGTATAAATATACAACTAACATACAGATGCAGAAAATGATTAAAATACGTGAAAGAAAATGCAATGCTGAGAAGCACCAAAATGAGAAAATAAGTTAGAATTTAATATACTTATCTCACAATTATCAATCGGAAGATATGTATTTAATTGCAAGATATAAGGCCACCTTTAGTATGATCCTTAAATATAGAAATGAAATGCATACATAGTTCTAACTAAAAATATTTCACTCTACAGATTTCTCTTGGGCTTTTTTTGAATAACAATTATATCCTACGGGATATTTGTGAAGTTGGAAGACAATAATTTTCAGACGATTTTTATATTACGGATCTTTTACCTGCTAATCGTATAGTATAATTTCATGACACAAATGAAAACTAAAGATAAATTATTGTTCTCCCTGTTGTTTTCTTTGCATACTCGAGTAATCGTGTTAGTTGATTACCAATAGAAAATTAATAAGATGTTTGTTACCCATAGCCATTAAATATTAATATCATATGTACAAAGATAGTTAAATAGATTTTAATTTATACAAATATAGTTTGACACATTTTCAGACAACATATTTCCATAGCTAGATTAAATTCATTCGAGTTAGATATTTTAGTACAAAATACAACGGAATATTTTCCTATACATAATTTGCCGACATTTCTTGATCATTTTATGGGCCGTTTATAAAATGTTTTAAAAGTACGGGAATAAAATTTTCATGGTAGAACTGTAACCGATAATTTTAATGACACAATGGTATAAGAATAACAAGTGCAATTTTGTGAAATATAAAATATTAACAGATCACATTGGACGGGTAAAGTTCGCAGGGAACATGCCTTTCTCATTAGTGCCTTCTTTGAGTCCCATTAACCACCCTTCCTCCTGAAAATTAAAGAAAACATACTTGAGAAAAATGAGAACCTAGATAATATAAAAAAAAAAGGAAACATTGCGTTGATAGGGCAGGGCAGCCGTCTAGTGAACGTTTTTTGGAAAAATCAGCTAGGTGAGTACATACCATTCTATAATATTATAATTAGAGTTTTAGGATGCCATGGGATAAAATTTATAAAAAGTGAAAATAACAATAATGAATTCTAATCTTGAAATCTATTACTTTGACTTGGAATGTAATAGTCATAATGTAACAGTAGAACAGCGTTAATTCAAACCCCTTTTATTTGAAATTTTCAAACACTTCAATACCTAAATTATCCTTTTCATACTTAATCAATCTCTTTAACACGAAAAACCCCATTAACATGTAGTATGAAATGATTTTCAGACCCTCATGTCATAAATCAATACATTTTTACATCACATAAATCAAAAGTTGTATGTTGTAAAAAATTAACAAAGCTTGCAGTTTTTAGACCGCCCGCACCCAAGTGAAGCGTTTTTTATGTATTTCGCCATTCTTGCTGACACAACGCATGTCTGAGCCTACTTTGTGTGCAACCGCCTTTATATTATGTCGCAATATAATTGGGGAATACCGGGTACGCTTTCTTTAATTGGCTGCCTTCATAGAATAGATACTAGAGACATTGTTTGTACTAATTGATTTTACTTAGACCCATTATTGTTTTTCACCTATTCTAAATTATTTTTAGTAATAACTGTGTTCGTGTTGTTAAAATGTTTTTTTTTTTTAAATAAACTTTTCATATTATTTCACGTATTTATATTTCTAATAACTGTGTTTATTGTGTTAATAATCTTCATTTTCCTCGAATGACATTATTGTTAACTTATCTTATTATTTTACATCAAATTTTCGAGTGATCCCGAGACACCGGCGAAAGTATACGCTCATTTGATGCGGTGGTAAAATTTATATTACGTAAGCGTTAAAAAATGAGACAAGGAATAATAGATGATTTTTTCAAGCTGAAACATGCCAGACAATTGAAATGTTTAAATTTGTTCTTATTATTATTAATTTAATGTTATAGTTATTTAATGATTATTAAATTTCCTGAGAACATTTTAAGGTAAGATTTTTACTTATTACAAGAAAGAGATCTAATATTCACTTTAATTAATTTCAGTAGTACATATGTATAATAAATTACATCAGGATTTTGTATTAGTATAATAAATACTGCATTTTCGAAATAATTTTGTGAAATATGCCAAAACATGAATTTTGAAATTTTTTTTTTTGGATCTCTTGAATTTCTTATTAACGAGGTTCCGCGTAATACGAATTCAATTTTTTTTGGTACCTTGAATTTCAAATTAACGCGGTTTTACTGTATATCTAGTATACAGATTGCAGACTTATTTCCCTTTCTGGAAGGTGTCCGGAAATGTAAATTCTAGCATGGTACATGGTTGAAATCAATGCAAGAAAAGTTTTTGTAAAGACTTTTGAAACTGACCTGCTCTTCTGGATCTTCATACTCTATCACCCGAATGGTATCTCCAACTTCGAAGGAGAGTTCATCAGCATCCTCTCGTGTATAGCGGTAAGTGGCCCTCACTCGATACAGGACACCTGGGGGCAGGTTGGTGAGGGTAGCTCCTGGTACAAGAGAGGTCATACTCAATATTAAAGAAACTTAAAAACAAAACACGTGTTTAGTATTTTAACATTAATTCCTTAATTTTGTTTTAATAAACTTTGATTAAATGTTTAAAATTTTAATAATTAAAATGGTAGCATTCTATTTTCGTAAACCAGTAATAAAAATGAGTTGAAAAATACTTGTTTCAAAATTTGAGGGTTTTGTTACTAGTTAAAATAGATATCATTACAAACACAAATATATTTATTTTCAAAAAATAGATGGGAGTGTCATAGTTCAGTGGTGCAGTCTATCGGCAACACTATTAAAATCCTGGTCAGAGTCCATTTAATTTGGGAAAAAAGGCAGTTTTTGACAATATACATTATACCGGGTGCAACACACATAGCGCACAATATTTTAGAAGTAGATATGTATAAAAATATGCGTGAAAAATGTTCAAGCTGCATGTGCCTAATCTCAATCATGTCAGATATATAAGCATTTAAAAAGCGATGTAGTTATGTGAATACCCCGATTAATCAAAATATTTAATTGATTGAAAATTATATATTGAATATAAAAAATAAAAGGCCTGACTATTTTTGTTAGATGATTTAGAGTTTGAAGCAAAGATATTGAATAATAATGGGTCAATTTCGCAAATATTTATTTGAAGTAAGTATGAAAACATAAAGCTTGACATAATTTTGTAAGAATCTCATACAATAATATTTTCGTCATGGCACAGAATTTGTATATACTTTTTGAATATTTTCAAATCGTAATTTACTCGGGTATTAAATATTGTGGACTAGGTTTATATATACAAACATATACTTTTTGTTCTCTTAATATCTATTTTAATTAAACTGGGAATTTGAAGAAGTTTTTCATTGAGGAAAAAATATGTATCGTGAGAAATTTCATCAACAAGTTGGTTCACATGGATATATCTTTTTGTTAAACTTGATAGTCAAATAATATAAATATTAATAAAAGTACCCATATAAAAAAAGGGTTTTAATAAAAATGAAACATAGTTAATCAGAATTTTATTTTTCATATTTGAAATTGCAGACTGAAGATTTTTTTTTATAAAATTAAAATATATGTATTTAATAAAAAGGTATTCGGTAATTTTATAATAAAGATATCAAAATCAGAATCCACATTTAAAAGAAATATTAAATGTTTTTATTTAATTAAAAAAGTATTCATTAATTTTTAGGCAAAGGAAGAAATACTTCTGGAATCATTTAAAGAGCTTTGCGCAAGGCTGTTGTAGAATTAATTTGTCTATAATAAAATAGCAACATAAGGCCAAAGATGCACATATTTATTTAATTTAATGTGTTTTAGCAATATATACAGTTTATACAAATGTTGTGATGATTGTTGGTTTAAAATAAAATGTGTATTCAACTGCCAAACATATGAATAAGATATAAAACTTGTGTAATCACATTCGGTACCGTGTGTACGGACTTGACAGAAACAAAACAAATGAAAGCGAGTCATGCTGGGTGGACTCTGCGGAGTACTTACCGACTGGTATGTCATAAAGCTCTTCTACGTTTTTGTTATTGTTTTCCTGTATTTTGTGAGTTCCATTGCCGTTGACGATGGGACTGGCACTGGCAGGGCTCGCCGGCACCTCTACCTCAGGTTCCGCCGGTTTGGGCTCCGGGGTCTGGGGGGTGTCCGGTGGAGAATGTTTCTCCGCCACCGGTGAGGATTTTTCAGGCGTGGAAGGTGAGTTGTCACCCCATGCGGCTGCGGAAAGGGAACAATAAAGCCATTCCACAAACAAAAAGAAAACGACACTCATGACACGCAAGTACAGATGGCATTACAAGGTTGTTAGGCAACTGCCGAAACTCATTGAGCTTGAGATAGAGAAAGTGAGATGATCCAACACCCAAAGATAATTACATATTTTATAAAAGACACCTATTTGAAATGTAATGATAAACATAAACTGTTTTATGAAAGGTTGTACCGAACGCAATGAGTGTAAAATCATGAGATGTCATCTGTCAGAAGGTGTCATTATGTAGATCATTTTCATTTCTCGTCAATTATTTCAGAGAAGTCACGGCGATTGAAAGTCTTCCCTAAGATCAAAAAGTTTTAGCAGTAAAATGGAACATGTTGTTCCGTTTGTTAAATTTTGATTTACAAAAGCGAATCTAATTATTGAGTTGCTGTTGTGTGTTTGACTAAATCTTAAATGAGTGTAGCGATGAATGTAATCTAAAAATTTTAAAATACAATAACGAGCTTGATAGAATTGAATTAAAAACATTTTTGCCAGACTTCACAGTTGGTGGTTCTAATATCAGTGTTAGCGAATGCTTTTAGTAATCTATCTAAAGTTAGCTGCTAAGGCTTTCAAGAAAGAAAAAAAAAGACATGCGTCTGTTCCATCTCTGCCATCCAATATATTTTTACCACTTTTATAAAACTTCCTATATTTTACATGAACCCTTAATAAAATTTTAATTAAATGATATTGTAGAGATTAATTTTTAATAAGATTTAACATTAAAAGGTTACCTGTGTTTTATTTAGCAATAGCTATGATTGACATAAAATTGACACCGGTAACAACGTAACATTTAGAACACTGTAGAGGTTGAAATAAATTAATATTGATGTGTACAATGTCACTTTGTGGAAAAATGTAATATGTATTGTGATCGCTCAATAGGTAAACCAACTTCCATATTATCTTGTTAATTATTTAATACATAATTTTCAATAACATTGAGATTTGTGTAAATTTTTCATGTAGATATTAATTTAATGGATTTATCAAAATTTTTGTAATTCATACAATTAAAAAACAAGTAATAAGCGCATAGCATAGATATCTTCAAAACCGCAGACCTAAGTTTTTATTTTGTAATACTGAAAAGTTTCACTGTTATTGTAATTTTTTTTAGCCTAAAATTAATATTTCAAAACGTTGCATTAATACGTAAATAAACGAAAGACATTTTTGATGATGCAAAATGCGTTTTTGGCAATAAAACTTGCGATGAATAAGTATTACAAATTGTTAAAGGTTTATATAATTATCTAAATGCTCAATGGATTGAGTGAAAGTGGTAAAAATTTATTGGATGGCCATGTTTATCATAGAAATTATAAAAAAATTTTATCAACAAACTCCTTACTGACCAAGAATAATAACTGAATTGGTTTATGTTCCATAGAATTTCAATATAATTTTATTGTGATTTTATAAATGATTTCAAAGATGTTCTGTGATCGGTGACATCTGACAACGTTTGTAGTAAACAATACAGCAGTGGAATTGTAAATCACATTCCAACTTACTTACAATAAAAAACTGAAAAAATGTACTACAAATTCAAAAAGCAATATTTCCTATCGGAAAAAAATTCTTGTATGTGTAGTTAATTGGAAAACGATGCTAAAATAAAGTTAAATCAAAAACACAAATTTTTTGAATTGGTTCATAAATTTGTAGCGGAAAGTAGAGGGAACCAATTTTTAGAAATAGAGACAACTAATAAATGTTAAGACATTTTTATATTACAACTTTTTTAAGGTTATACAAATATTATTATTTGAGCAGTTAAAAATATATAAGACGGATGCCTCAAAATCCTTTGAAGGTATAGTAGAAGTCTCTGTTATTTCGGAAAATTAGTTCAGAGGGAAAATATAAATTACTTTCGTTAGCGACACATTGAAGAGGATTTCAGGAAAACTTACGTTGAATTGTGTTTGTCGGCGTAGCATTTCCATTCTGCGAGTTCAGGGTGTTGGATTTGTTTGGCGATGAAGGAGGAGATATGTTATTGATTTGCTTGGTCGGTAATGTTCCCAGGATGGGCTTCTTGATGGTGTAAGATCCTCGCTGGCTATCTGTGGCGAGCTTGTCAACAATCGCTTCCAGCTCCGAATATACCTGGAATAGGCAGGTATTACATAATATTAGAATTTTATACAAAGCCATAGAAGATTGTGTTATTTGGCAGATATAATTGATTTAATTATGTATATTGACATGAGCTAGAGATGGTCTTTCTAACCTCTTGGCTTAAAATCCTAAGGCAATGGTTCAGGCAGCTATCAATAAAATATAAATAGTCAACAAATACTCGTTCACATGACTAGTGCTGTTCTATTAATACTATGCTTATAATTTCACAAAAATATTGCAGCACTTCTGTTTGTTATTATTTCACATCATTTCATCACATTTAGTTAGTTTTATCAGTATCAGATATAAGATGTTTGTTTCACACATATTTTTTTCAAATAACTATGTAGGTATTGTATTCATAGGTGTATTTATTGTATTCATAGGTGTACTTGTAAATACATAGTGTATTCTAAAGTATACTAATAGTATAATGTAACTAAATAGTAATAATGCAAGTCACGTATTCGGGACAGAATATTTAACGACAAATGAAAACATATAAAGAGTTATTTATTATTATTCAAAATATGTTGAAGATTAAGCAACGATACCTCGTATGTAACACTTTTTAAATTTTTTTACATGATTTAGCAATTCCCAGGTTGGAGACTACAACAACAAATATTTAATTCATTTCCAAAATGTATAAAAAATATTAAGCCAAATTATTTCAACAATTTTTTTAAAACAAATAAAACCATTTATAATTGGTATGTTTTACTAGAACATAACAGACTTTTTTTACAGAAAATAAAAAAGTGTTTGACACTACGAAATTTGTGTAAAAACATGATTATAGTGAAACCTCTTATTAATCGTTTTTGAAGGGTCCTATTGAAATAAACTATGAATGCGAGAATATAAAAAAAAAGTTAATTTTTCATACTTAAATATTTTATACATATTCTAAAAAAGATACTATTAATTAAACTTTGTATTGTATAATGTCAAGCGGCAGTCAGTAGCAGCGTTCTATTTCTCTCTCTCGAATGTTCCGCTCATTATTTAAGAGTGCTGTTAATCGAAACCAAGCATTTAGCTACGAAGTATGCTGTGCAATTTAAACAATTAATGCGGTAAAATGATGCATAGAGGAATGATCCATGCAATCTATTTTTGGGTGTTTTGTATGAAATTAACCCGGGACTGGAAGAAATAAATGATGCATGAGGAAAAACGATTAATCAAGGAATTATCGATCGAGATTTCACTGTAAATGTTTAGAAAATATGTTGATGTTTCTAAGAAATTTTACTTTCTAAATTCGTAAATCGATTTTTTTTTTAATTTTAGTTTCCTTAATTTCGTATTAAAGAGCTTTTACTATAAGTCCGATGTGCGATGTGAAGTGCTAATATTTTTTCATTTTACAGATATTGAATTTCTGAAAACTTTTTGATTCTTTTTTATTTTTACAAAATGGCGGAGGGTGACTTTTTCGTTAGTGGCGATATTGTAGACTTTTCAGACATTCCCGATATGCTCGTTACTACCGCAGAGTCCGATGATGAGAACAACATTGAGGATGCTTATTTTGAGGTTCACGTCTTTGATGAAGAAGGCCTTGACGATACTGTCGATGAAAACCAGTAATCAACAAGTGTGGGACAGATAATTGTTTTCTTCTAAATATGCATTAATTTTCGGCGAGTTCTGGTTATAATTCGGACTTTGCAAAAGACACGCGGGAAATAGATTTTTTAAAGTTGTATCTCAATAAAGCAGTGGCAATACTATTGCGGCTGAAACAAACATTTAAATTTGCCACAAAAAATATACCATTCACTGATAGATTGAGTAGACGGGTTGACACCACAAGCAACGAAGTACATGTATTTCTAGACTGGTTTCAGATTTCACTATATAATGATTCAAATTATTGTTATTAATCACTAGGGTCATTCTGTTCACTGTGAACTGGATTGCGGAACACAAAGATGAAAAAACATTGCAGAATCGAAAAAAAAATATTTTTTTTGCATTTCCTTATACAGACAATGTAATAATATGGCAGCAACCTTTGAAGTCTCTGAGTGGAAAAGTTGCTCGGCTGCGAAGAGTGTTTGCAGGTTGGTGACCAGAAAGAGTACCCTGGAGTCGTACAAAGCGGGCAGTTCATCATGCAGTTCTGAATTGAGAATCTCGTATGTCCGCTTGGCTTCTTCTAGCTGCTCACGGCCACGGGTTATCTGAAAAATAAAAGCATGAATCAATCAAATAAAAATTGAAAAATAAGTGTCAACACTAATAAAAATAAAGTTGTTTAGAGTTTACATTTCAAAGATTATGAAAATATTATATAAATAAACAGTATAAACAAAAGGTTTTTTAAGGAGAACACATTATTATTGTGAAGTTGCAGTTTTTTCTGTATATCTTTCTAGTTGATACATTTAATTTGTATCAAAAGGTTTTTATTACAGTTTAATTCTTTTATTACCTCATTTTATTATACACTTCATCTATTAATATTTTCATTTTGAAAATTTTTGAGGAATTTAAATATTACGACATTTAACATTTAAAATAATCTCAAAGCTTACGATAGTTACCTTAACATCGTCTCTCCTCTTAGCTGCGTTTGCCTGTAATCCCTGGAAACTGTGTCTCTGGCTGTCATAGTCTACTAATTTGCGCCCTCTTTTGTCAATCTTTTTCTGCAATTGTTTAAATAATTTATTAATATCTTTCCAATAAATTTATGACAAAAATTTTAAGACATTAAACACACTGGCCACTCTTTAGTGAAGGCGACATCTATGAATATAAGATCTAACCATGAAACGTCAAAGTATTTAATTTCGAGGCCATTCAGAAATAAATAAATGGGATACATTGTGTTAAATGAATGTACAGACAAGAAGCACTGTCATTAGTAAATTGTGTGCAAATTAAATTAGCTGAAAAAATGAAATGATCATATGGAAAAAAAAAAGAAAATGTAATGAGCGAAAATTGTATTATTCAATTATCGATACAATGACAAACTTAATAGTCTCTATAAGAAGTTCAGACTCTCAATATAAAAATACTCCAATTGATATAGGCACCCGCAACGGATGCATGAGTATTTGATTAAAAGGATATTCGATGGAAATCCGAGGGGGGGTTCAGGATTAGAAGACCAAGGCTCCACTTAGGAGATAATGTGAATAAGGAAGGATCTGCTGCTGATGAATAATTGAAAATGGACACCAGAACACTGAGTACCACAGAAGAGCTTGTTAAACATTGGAGTCAGCCGCCCTAAGTAGATGTATGTGTATATATGAAAATTCATATGGAAGGATCTATGACAGGGTTGCATCTTTCAAGTATAATATTCTTGTACTAATAATAATAATAATAATTAAGATTATAAAATTTAATAATAATAGTCGAGTGATGTCATGTCAACCAGATGCAAATAATTATTGACCATTTAGGATTTCACAAGATGGAGGGAGGATTGATGGATGTAAGTGCACACAAAATTGAAATGGGTTCTAATAAGGAATATTGTGTTTACTAACCCTTGTCTCAGGGAACTGTCCCTGGTAGGTGTTGAGGGGAATGAGGACTTGGTCTCCGAGCTTGTGGGAGAAGTCTTGCCACAGCATCTCCATGTTCTGTGCCTGTGCGTACAGCATCTCGTGGCTCGTCCAGTTGCTCTCGTACACCTCCGTAATAGCTTCCATCAGGGATTTGGATGCTGTTTGTACCGCTGAAACATGAAAATATAGGAATGATGCTAATTTATAGTATTTTAAATTGCGATGATACTTGAGAAAATATTTGAATGTGATAATGTATCTTAAGGAGTACACATTATTATTGTGAAGTTGCAGTTTTTTCAGAACATAGTTCTGTGGTATTTTAATACAAATTAAATGTATCAATTAGAAAGATATTTTTGTTGCTACCAGCTTTCGAACCTGGACCCTTTCCTATCTGGGGAAATGCGTAAACCAATTACATTATTGAATTTTCTTGCATATCTTTCTAATTGATATATTCAATTTGTATTATGATAATTTATCTGTTACAATCAGACTGTCAATCCTATAAACTAATGTAGACAATAAGAAAATAAAATAGTTAAATAGGAAATTAGTTAACTAAATTGTTTTGTGAAAATTCCTCCGCACAATGAGGTTTTTTGTATAGAATGATGAGTAATATGTTCTTAACAAATAATCGTCAGTCATTTTTTCATCAGTCAGAATTTTGGGTTCCGTTAAAATAAAATCACACACAATGACAGTCAAGGTCAGAATCAAGAATCTTGGCTAGAATGGTGCTAGATGTTACATTGATACACGTATTGAGAAAGATTTATGTATGTATTATAATATCCACACTGATTTGGGCTATATCATATGTGCATAGAAAACCATATACCGTTACAAATCCATTGTAAAATATCGTCGCTGTAGCATAGTTGGATAATGCACCGTCCCCGGTTTGGAAAGAGATCGAGGTTCGTATTCCGGTGGCGCAACAACAATATTTTTTGATAAAATTAGTTTTATATGTATATCTTTCTAATTAATATATTTAATTCATATTCAAAATATCACAGATCTATGTTCTGAATAATTACAACTTCACAATGAGAATGTGTTCTCCTAATAATAAAGTTGTATCAATGTGTCCAAAATTTAATAAAAATAAATTGATAATTTTGGCGTCTGCTAACAGATTACTCAAAGGTATTTGAGATTCTGTAATAATAAAATATGGTTAAGGTAAAAATAAAAGAGGGCTCTTTCAAATAATGGAACGATTAAATGTATTAATATCAAAAAAGGTAACATATAGGTTCGAAAATTTGTTGCTAAAAATATTGTCGCTGTAGCATAGTTGGATAATGCACCTTCCCCGGTTTGGAAAGAGATCCAGGTTCTAATCCCGGTGGCGCAACGACAATATTTTTCTATACAATTGATTTTATATGTATATCTTTCTAATTAATATATTTAATCCATTGTTATTTTTTACATGACATTGAAACAGCATTCATTCACAGTCATTATTATTATAAGTGAAAGAAAAGAATAATATATTTTAATTTATTATTTAGGGTTCAAAATGATGTTATATATTATATGAAGCAGGTTAATAAGCCTGCGAGGTGCGTTCTACAAAAAATGAAGCACTGTAGTTTATGGTTGTGTTCACTCGCTTACATTACAAAAGTTGAGACATCCGTAAGTTGTTTGGATTATTTGTCACTTGAATTTGTATGGATTTTAATCAGCAGTGAATATTTAAATATTATTAATTATTTTGACCTTTCATTACTATTATTTTAATGCATAACGTGGGAAAACCTTTAAAATTAGCATTATATAATACTTTTGTACATTTACAAATGACCATGAGAATCCTAAAAACATCTATTGTGGATGTATTTTTCGTCACAATTGATGCGAGAATGACAGTAAAAAACTTCTCATAATATTTTGTTCTTTCAATGAAATAAGTTATGTTACTTTGATTTACCTCTGATGCATCTTATGTAATTGTTAAACTCCTTCTGCAGTCTTGTCGCCTGGTTGTGTTGCCTTGTGAAGTTCTGCAGGTGTTCATCGAATATGTCGTCGGCAGTTCGATCTACCTTGCCAAGGTTCTGTAAAATCTGGAAAGAAAAAAGAATAATAATAATTATTGGTGTCACACTAAAATCAATGTAACGGACTATTTTTGAAACTGAAAAAAGGTATTATTTGAAGATTCGTAATATCAATGTGTGATTTAATTTTGGTATTGATCTAACACATGCAATTATTGATGATATATATGTATATACGTTGCGTGCATGTGTTCTAAATGACATTGCATGTCCATCATGACATGAATGTTTAAAAAAACATAATGTGTTTGTCATTAAGAACACACAAACAAATTTAATTAGAATTATCATATAAATATTGTTAAAATTATAGAATTAGGAGTAAATGTAGTTAAATGTCAATCACCATCATTACTATTACGAAACAAGCCTTTTTTTACTTGTTAATATTATTAAAATATGTAGTACCTACTTTCAAAAAATACATAAACAAATTTCAGTTCACAGTGGGTAACAAGGTTATAATATTATGGCGTTATAAAGTCAAGAAATAGAAATTTTCAAAAATGTACCATTCTTTCTTATTCACGTACATTACACACTATTCATTACGTTTGTAAAATTAAAAGTTTAATTTCAAATAATTTTTTTAATTGGGATATAAAATTTTCATTAGTCCACGAATATTTAGAAAATAGGAAAATTGCGCAACAACTCAAAAATACAGCATTCCCTGTGAGAATACAAATTAGGCTCGAATAATCTCCGCCGAAAAAAAAAATGGAAAAAAATCGTAATTTAAAATTTGACACGTTTCGCGGTTTCGCACTGAATCTTAGCGCGCCCAAATATGTTCGCAATTTCACCAGTTTTATTTTCTATTACGTTAATATCGTCTGCGAAATGTTATTTAAAAAAATTCCATAACCTTAATTCGCAATCTGGATAGTCGAGTCTTTGACCAGTATTTATTTACAAAGGAATGACGTGTAAAAAAAAACGGCGAATCAATGAAAATATAATATAAGTAGCCTCAGTAAAATCTGCACATATGGTATGCATTGCCAAATGATAATATTGCCAACATTAATTTCACGCGGTGAAATATTATAAATTTGTAAATATTAATTATTATAAATATAATAAATTTGTGTTCAGATATCGTCCTCGGTCCGAAGTGTGATCAGTGTGTATTGTGGGAAGAAAGGAATCAGACAGCAAATGATGATTAAATTTTGAAAATAATAACATTTCCGCCTACAACAAACTAAAATTACATTAATCTATGGGTAACTTAAGTTTGGTAACATATTTTAATGTTATGTAGCTGCTCTGTTGCAAGAATATTTACCATAAAAAATAAACAATTGTAAAATGTTATTCTGATGTTATTCACAATGCGCATTAAAACGAAATAAATAGAAATACAATACATAATGCCATGGTCCATATTTTAATTTAAAAAAGCAATCTTTTTGTATTGTTAATTAATTAATTCTAATACAAAAAACGGAGATAATTGTAATTAGCAGTGCGCCATCAAGATCCAAGTTTAAATACCTCGGAATATAGTACTCTAGAGACGGGAGACAAAAGGTGAAATAATGGTGTCGGCGTGAAGCCCCTACTCCATAGAACGAGGGTAGACCCGCCGCTTACCCAGGGCCGTTTATAAGCAAAAGCTCCTATATGTTCTTCTCATTCGCCGCCAGGTTGGCATTTTTTTAGTGCTAATAGGCAGCTGTGCAATTACGTCCGTAACTTAAGTGATAAATTAATCCTGAATTAATAATTGAATACAAAAAACATAGTACATAAGAAATATTAACGTACAAATTTGTAGCAGAATAAACGGTTGAATTAAAAAATGACAAATAAAAATCTCACAAGTTACATCTTTTCAGGCATAAACCGTAGCAGAGTAGGGAGACAGCATGGTAAATGGAGCTGTAGTCGGGGAGCCGAGGGAAAAACGCACCCCCGAAAAAGGGAAAAAGACAAAACAAAATAATAACGATCAGACTTGTCATCAGATCACCACCGCCGGCCATTCGTCCCCAATGACAGAGAAACAAACAAAGAAAACCACTGATGTTGGTACTTCATACAGAAAGATTTTTTGGTTCAGACACGTCTTGTAAATATCAAAGAAACGATAACCAAGATGTATATCTTGTGGAAGGGAGGGAAGGCGGCCTAGGGGGGTGAGTCGCCCCAGACTAAGGACTTTATGAAGACAGACTGGGCGTTGATTGGTCATCGCGTATTAAAAAAGTGTAAGATGGAACCGCCGTGAAATTTTGGGCTCCAAACATTCTTAGGGTAAGGGGGATGAAAATGATAATTAAGGGCTATGAGTTAGATCAGCCTCATTGACAAAGATTCAATGCTGTATCAATCAAGTCATAGTTCACTCATCTGCTTGACTAGCATAGAAAATACCTAAATATATCGTCGTAATTTTATTTGTATTATTCAAAAATAGATATATTTTTTCATTGATAATCAAATATAATCACTTTTGAGAGATTGTTCGAATGTTTGTTGAAGGAGAAAAATTAAATTAATAAATTGTCCACTTTCGGCATACACCTACTACAAATTACGTGACGCCGCCATAATAAATGATGAAAATGCTCCACAGCAATTGAACAAAATAGTGCTGTAAACAAATAGTTAAAGTGTTATGTATTTCCATATTTGTATATGATTAAATAAACATAATAAAGAATCGTAAACTTGCAGATTGAAAACGACGAGACTGATGAATTAAAAAAATATTATATTTTCAACTACGCCATAAAACTTGCTTGGCCTTCAGTGAAGTTCAAATAAAAAAATATTATTATTAAAAATTGAAAACGAAATTGAAATCCTGACCATACGGATGTTATATATGAATATTACTCGTATTGTTATGACGCCCGACTTATGGCACACCTGTAAAGAAAAATTAAAAAAATTGTAAGCACTGCGTTCATGAACTTGAGAGATATTTGGGTCAACGCTGAGAAAAATAAAAGATTTTATTGGAGCGTATTTAATGTACAATCTAATCTTAATTGAATACCGATAGACTTCTCCGTATTACAGCTTTATACGTAACCTATTTAAAAGTCTCGTAAGAGCAAATAATCTTTTTTAGAAAAGAGTACAAATGTTTACGAAAATTAGCAGCTGTCGAAATGGGAAAATTTAACGAACTGAAACGGCCGGCAATGCTCGAATATTTTACATATTTTTAATCAAAAAGCACACACTTGCAGTAGAATACTCTATTGAAAACATGCATTTAAAATTTTAAATAATTTTTATCTAATAAAAAATAACAAATATGAGTTGTAATTAAAGACATCACAAGCCCGAGTTATATTTGCGAGAATCTCACGCACCGGTCCATTTCCATTCTAATAATCCCATTTATTTAAAATGATAAGAGTAGTGTACGGTAAGCGGCATCCTTGTAACTTTTACATTTCCTGCTTATAACCACGCTATGTTATCCGCCTGGAAAAGATACCCCAGTAAGCCCTTTACTGCCCCCTTAGAATTTAGAAACATTCATCTCTCTATGCATCGCGTACATGTATATAAATTTAATATACATTGAAGATAGATATACGGACACATAGACAAAAAATATATATAAGTAAGACATTTGAGCGTATAAAAGTGATACGAGTCGAATTATGTGTTATATATATAACCGATCTTTGAATATACATTCGCTTAACTCTGCTCCGTCGCGGAACCACGAGAATATAATATTCTTCCCATGTGTTACCAGCTGTCATCATATTCATAAATAAAAATATATATGTGTGGAATCAAGCGCAAGCGCTGACAAATTCTGCCAGTCATACTTGTGTGCATATTTCTCAAAACGATTACGTATTTAGTTGTCGACAACATCTCTAAGAAATGATCTTCATTTATGAGAGAATAAAATACAAAACGAGGTAGAAAAGATTATTTAAAAAATCCAGGTTAACAGAAAATATAACCAATACATAATTTTCCTTAGTTACGTTCTCGTACAGTGCCATCTCTTTCATCTTGCAATGATAGTCTAGGCTATTCTGAAAATAACAAAATTGTTAATGATGTGATTGTTATCCAAACACTCAAAAATAGACAGAGGACGAGGATCTTCACGTTCGTGTAACGTTTCTATTTGAATATTTCAAAACAAAACATCATCTGTAAAATTATAATATTTCTATCATTAGTCGACAAGATTAGTTCCAACACTATTATATCTAAGCATGTAAAAAATTGACGATAAATGCAACGGTTGGCGGTATTTGAGAATAGACCTGAAGATACACCCACACCTTGCAAAAAGAAATCAGACTTCAATATAAATCACTAGCAGAAATCAATAGACTTCGCTTCATTAGGTTGTGGCCGCTTCGCGGCCACGACCGATATTTCCGTAAAATATATTTCTATATATTGAAAATTTAATAGTTATTAAAAAAGGGAAGTGGTCAATACAAGAGCTTCCGTTTAAATAACGCGGTTTGTGTGCTGGCTATGTATAACATCGTACAAGTTGATTGCGTTTTTTGCACAATATAATTTGCAGAAGATAATATGGGTAAGTTAAAAAGTACATTTTTAAAATGCCTGAGAATATTTTTGTCAATGGCAACCTATTATTATTGTATTACTCATAACTTATACAATTAAAAGTTACGATAAACCATAAAACACGACAAATACAAATTAAAAAGATTAGAGTAAAATATTTATTCGCCAAGATCGACTTTTCCGTTCATTTTTGTATGCGTCAAGAACTAATTAAATATTCAGCGGCCCGACCAACTAAGCAGGCCCTGACGAAAGCCGTTTCAGTCACTCGAATGTTCTAAAATAGATGACTACGTATCGTACATGCACACACGATTAAACCTTACAAGGGATCGCTCAACGCCAATCCAGATGAATCAAAAATTGGAGACATTCTGGACAGATCCAATACGACTGCTGGAACACCGAAACGAGCAATAGTCATCATTTGAGATATCTGAAAACGTGCGCTGGATCGAGGTCACCGTGGCGTCGAACCTGAAGGTTCAGAGCGAGAGAAGTGGGCCGTGGGCGGCAGGTTTAGCGGCATCCTTATAAGGACGGTGCCGAGCGCCGCCCAAGCCGGGCGGTGACGACATCGCCGCCGCGTCGGTCGGCCCGCACCGCACCGCACGGCAACTTCGATTTCGAATACGACTTTGAGTTTTGATTTTGAGTTATGGCAGCGCGCGGGCGGGCGCCGTAAACCCGGAGTGCGTCGGATGGGTCGAGACATTAAGTACGGAAGTCGTTGACAAAAGTCCTTTTCAACGTGTGTGCTTTAATCAGTGGCGTAACAAAAAAATTGAACCCCAATGTAACATATATTTCAAGTTTAAGTATTGTGAGTAGCTTGTTGGTGTAGTGGTTAAGACGCTGGTCTAGTTCTCAGGGGCTCGCGTCTCGTTCCAGGACACTAGCAAATTAGTCCTTTCATAGTACAAGCATTTATTTTAGTTTGAAAATAGTAAGAATATAATGTATTAGTTATTTACAATTTAAAATTAAATATATACAGGGGGTAACAGACCCCTAGTCCACAATATTTCATGGGTGGATGGATACCTGACTAGATTACGAGTCGAAAGTGATCAAGGAATATGTGCCTACATAACCTCAATCGTGTCAGAAATTATTATGCGCGTAATTATGCGATTATTTCGATTGAAATATTTTATTGATTCTAAATTATATATTGAATACAAAAAATTAAAGGTCATCGATATTCGAACGGCCAGACTATTTTTTGTACGGATACATTTTACAAATCTTTATTTTGAAGGGGTGATTTTGTAAAAATTTCAAACAATAATATTTTCCGTAACGATGCGAAATTTGCACATTTTCCTTGAACATTTTCGACTCGTAATTTAGTCAGGTATCCACACGTAAAACACTGTGGACTAGGTCTGTTACACCCTGTATTGTGATTAAATCTGTATTACATTAAGTAATTTACGAATACACATGTACAGGGAATTAATCTTGGATATCTGCTCAACCTATGATTGTCCGGGAAGCAGCTCAGTAGTTATCAAGGTGTTAAACTAAATACACATAGGTGTTAAACTAAATACTTAGTCTCCCTGTACCAAATTAATTAGATGCCTTATCATCCATCATTCGAAGAAAAATAACGAAATTATTTATATCTAAAATCATTGAAATTTAATTGAAAATAATATAGTAGAGTAGTATAATAGTAGATACACAGGCCATACTTGATGTTGGCCACAATTCACCGCGTTGGCTGTATCGGTGTAGTTACGCCACTGATTTTACTCGTAATACTATTGAAATTGAATTTTCTTTGCTAATGCCAATTCCATTGACGAAGACGTGTGAAAATAGCGGAAAATGAGTAAAAGTAAAAAAAATCATATTGGAGTTTCTATAAAGGAACGTTATATCAGAACCGTTCTATAAAGCTCCCATACCGGTCCTACTCATTCGCCGCCAGGTTGGAATTTTTACTCTACAAGGCAACCATACTGACTATGATGACTTAATGTGAGGAGCCTCAGTGCAGTCATTTAAACGTGGTTCTACAAGAGTAGGTACATATATTGAAAATCTCCCGGGTGGAAAAAGTGGGAAACGAAAAAATCCCTTCAGGCAAGAATCAGGCTGACTTCGTCCGTGTGTGTTAAGTGCGTGTTTTGATTTTTTCTCTAGGTTTAATATTAACAGAGTATAAGATTTATTGAATTTTTGTACAGTCGCTATTTTGAAACAAGATGTCAAATCAGCCTGGTTAACGAATATAGCCAATATAGTTACAAGATCAATTTTTAAGAATCGAATTTGATAAAAACTGGTAGTCATCTTATACCTATATATCTACTTGTAGAGACATTGGGAAAATTTTGAGTGTACTATGAAAATTATAAGTTTTCTGAACATAATATGGACAAATAATGTCAAGTAGCCAAATAACGATACTTTTAAGTGGTTAAAATGAAAATGTCTAATATATAAATATAAAAGAAATAATATTTATATGAAAATAAAACACTTGTTTTTTTTATTCTACTTGTTTAATATTTATCAATATAATAATATAGCTGTCCTTTTCAACATATTACCTATGACATTAAAGTATCACTAGTGTTGAAACAGAATGTTACTTAGAATAGTTAGAAGCATTCAAAATGTAAGGAAAACTTCAGAATTCCAATTTAAATGTTGTCCCTTTTCATCTCATGCAAATACAATTGTATAGCTGTCCCCCACTATAGATATAAATACAAGTTGTTGAGTTAAATTGTTAGATTGATAGGTGAAACGCATCTCTTCTCAAGTAAATTAAACGAGTAGAATCAAAGAACGAGTGTTTTATTTTCACATATGCGATTATGGAGTTCTACAAACTTGCCTCGGAAATAAGTTAAACTTATTCATGTGATACGGCATTTTTTAATACAACTATTGCGACGAATAGTAATACATTTATTAGTACACTTAATGACAATCGCTGTAATCCGATTTAAAACACAAAATAAATACAAAACATTCTTGCAAAAATTAGCGGTCATTTAGATTTCAGAGTAGATTTTTTGGTGGAATCGCCTAACTAACGCCGATTTTGAATGATCAATTTACATCAAAAAGAGCTAAGTTTGAGTGTTAATAAATGAACGCAACGTGTAAAACCAGCGTGAGAAGAAAACTGCATTAAAAGTAAGAAAAAACATAAAAAATTACGTTGCTGACTTTGTATCTAATATCCACAAATATTGTAAATATGCGTTATAACACATTTTGATATTTTTCATTACTCGCCGGCTCTAATTTGTAATGATCGTATGTCATTAAATATTGTCTAATTGATACTGAGGGAAAAAATATTAATATTTAGACTAAATTCTATGTTATTTCAAAGGACTTCGTTTACACGAAAATCGTTCGGACACCTCGTAAAATTAGTCTTTCCCATTAGACGGCACTGAAAGCGTCAATATGACAATTAAGTCACGAAGGATGTCTCCCTAAATGTATATTAAACTAATCGCATTATTGTGTCAATTTAAAAATTACAAATTTTCAGTTATCATTTTTCAATGCATGAAGCTAGCACATACAATAAATACTCAATACGTCGAGTGGTAGCGACACAATCATTCCGAGAAGAAAGAGTTCACTAAATAATTGGGAGCCCGATTTTTCGATGAACGCGACCATTGTTAAAACTTTGCATTCTAGCGTCGTCCATGGGTGACCTACTGAACTATTTCATTATGAATGGTTAAACAGCCGCCGTTCTAAATAAATCGATCGCGTAAAACACACCCCGAGGTAATTGATCTAACTAACTTCTGTATTACTTTAATGTTATCTCTGTAAATAAATGTTGTGAGGAAAATTTAGAGGACTGGTTGAAAAATTAAACTAAAAAAAAAACAGAATGTTTTCATTTCTTACCAAATATATTATAACAAAATAAAATTGGTAATGAGAATAATTGACGTGCTCGGTCTTGTCGTTAAGTTACTCGCCTAGTGATTCGAGCCTCGTTCCAGGAGACCAGTAAGTCAGTTCTATTTTCATAGCATGAGTGTTTAGTATATAATAGTTTGAAAATAGAAAGAATATTGATGTGACACCACAGACCAATAATGGTCTGTGTGTGACACGTATTTCGTGTTCGCATCTCTATTTAAAAAAAAAAACGCTAGAAACAGAAGGTATTTTCAAATATAATTTTTTCGATATCGAAGAATTGAAGTTGTGTTTCGAGTATGTATGCTGAGAACTAAAAATAAACAAGTTTCAGACAGGCGCAGCCGGTCGATGTGTGATTCTACCACGCATCTGCCGCTGACCCCGAAATACCTTCGCTGACTTCGAATATAAATTAACTGGTAATTGGTACTCATAACAGATATATTTAAAACAAAAGGGCTCTAAGCTTCAAGTTTGGTTGTTAAATGGACCGATAAATGGGGAGTGGTCAATGAAAAAATACTACGGGCGGAAGAAAAGTTACTCGGGAGAAGGAACAATAAATAAAAATAATAAAAAAAATTGCCAGATCCGTGAAAATCAGTTATAGTAAATTGTTATACAGCCAGTCCTTTCCGTCGTAAAGCGAGTTAGTCGGTAAATGAACTCCTTTATTTTATTTTAATTATAGATCAAAAGTTTTATAATTTGTGCAAAGCGAACTGCAAATTAAGAAAGGGGGAAGACATCTCTCTGACGTCATCGACATAGTTCGACGACCGCTCCCTTGGCACTAGATGTAGACGACGCGACACACTTTATAACATTAAATGTCAAAGTGGGACACAGAGATTTGACGGTTCTCGGACAAAGGGCTTAGTGTTGGTATGCGTAGAATAACGGTCGTAAGTGTGAGCGGACGCTAAACGAGAAGATCGTTAAGTGAGAAGGGAATGCATTATTCGAAGCTATTTGTATGAAGCAGACCATGTACAAACCTGGCAGCAATTCTCCTGTAAATATTTTTTTTGTAACATTTAGATAATAGTTTGGCTTTTATAATTATACAGGCTCAATTTAGGAACAGAAAATGAGTACCCAAAATGCTTAGATGGACTGGAGGAGTTGCTAGATATCAGTTGGATAGAGTTCGGAACGAGTACATCAGGGGAAGTTTTAGGAGAGAAGCCAGGTTGAGATGTTATGGTTGTGTAATGAGAATACCAGATAACCATATAGTCTAAACCGCAAGAATAAAATACTAGGAGAAGACAAAGAGGAAGATCTAAAGCCATCTGGTGGTCAAACATCGAGAAAATGAAGATCTTCAATATAAGTCACGAGAGGACCCAAGATGAAAATGGGAAAAAGAAGAATTAATACATTAGTCTTCAAAAAAAATATTAATAAAAAAGTTTAGAAAGTGATAATATTACATCAAATTACAGTTTAATTTTTAAAAATGTCTATTACTGAGTATTTAATTATTATTATTTATTTTAATATTAGAAGATATAATACATTTATAAAATAATCAGTAGAATATATATATATATATATTTCTTTTAACATTTATGTCTTCTATATGAGAGTAAGATTCGTGTATAGAAAAGGAGTATATACGAGATAATTTATGTTTCAGTTAGTCTGTGTACATATTTTTTGACTTCAGATACAAATTGATAGTAGTCTGTAATTTTTCTCATTGTGATGGGGGAGATTGTTGAAGAATTTGATGCCTTGATAAATATAGTGATTTTGGGTTGCGGTATATTTTAGTTTTGGAATATGTAGCTCGGAATTCGCCTCTAATATTTAAATTATTTTTAATTTAAAAAAATTGCATAATTGATTTTTTTTGTATGTCTATTATTTCAAGTACTTTGAATTATATAAATACTGTTCTTGAAATAAAAGAGATTTTAAAAAGTTTTCTACGATATTAATACTTTTGATTAATTCGAAGGATAATTAAGCCATTCAGGGATCTATAAACTCAGATGCAACGATTGTCCATCATTTTACATAGGAAAAACTGCATGAAATGTACATAAAAAGGTGATTGAACACATGAGATGCCTCAATAGCGGAAGTTGTTCAGAATTCACGGTCCATTTAATTAAGAAAGATCACTCCTTTCAACAATCTTCGGGTATAAATGAAATACGAAATATGAAATAATTAAGACGTGTTTACCTATACGTCTTAATTATTTAGAAGTTCTGGAAATTAAAAAACTATTTACTAAACAGACAATTAGATTTATCGAGTAGCTCAATTTTAGATATGTTCCCCTTCTAATTCAATACACCCACTCTTTCCCCCTCTATCTTAACTAATCCCCACAAAAGTTCACCATATTCTATTTCTCTCTCTCCCTCTTCAATGTTTTCTTAACTGGTTGCAATTCTGTTTTTAGTTAGTATATATTCAAATAAAGTGGCGTTAAAACAAAATAATACTTTTATATTTAATTTATAATAATAATATATTCGATTTAACGGAAATCCAATGACGTTTCCGGGCAAATTATTTGCACAATGATAGGAAATAAATAAATATATTGTAATATAAATTAAATGCATTAATTAGAAAGATATACATATTAAATCAATTTCATCGAAAAATAAAAACATTGTTGTTGCGCTACCGGGATTCGAACCTGGATCTCTTCCCTAACCGGGGGAGGTGCTTTATCCAACTAAGCTACAGCGGCACTATTTTTATCGACAATTTTTCGTCCTTATATGTTACCTTTTTGATATCAATACATTTAATCTTTCCATCATTTGAATATCACAGAACTATGTTCTGAATAATTACAACTTCACAATAAGAATGTGTTCTCCTAAAAATATATTGTAATATAAATTAAATGCATTAATTAGAAAAATATACATATTAAATCAACATATCGAAAAAATATTGTTGTTATTACCGGGATTCGAACCTGGATGTCTTCATATCCGGGGAAATGCATTAACCGATTATGTTACACCAACACAGAACTTATAGGTGCCGTTAATCGGTTAATAAATATCACAGAACATGTGTTTTCCATAAATATATATATTGTAAATAAGTGGAAGGAAAACAAGGTTGGACAAAAAGATCAATATAGTAATATAAATAAGAAGCAGGGGTTGCGGTTGCCGGGCGTTCATCAAGTGTTACCTAGTTCGGGTAACCGTGCAGGAATTTGTCCGGCTTCAGTGGCCAGCGGCGGGACGTGGTCCAACGGGCCGAGAAATAAGGTCGTGACACGCTAAAATTAATTAAAATAACTCATCTATTCTGGTGGATAACCGAAAATTACAACAAAATAAAAACACAAGCCAGTCCCGGTAGCGTCGTTAATTTAATAAACACTAGCTACATAGCCGGCGCACGGTACACGGGTGGCACGCTGCAGGTTCATAAATAATAAAATGAAAAAGTTAAGATAAAAAATGGTGTGTTATGCATCGGATGTTTGTAATTATGAATGATTATTTATAATTCGTCAAGATTAGGCGAGTACCTCATTCATGTAATTATCAAGGACACAGTCATAACTGCTACTGTAAAGTACACTGTTGTCAAACACCTGACCACATCATTACATAGATGTCGCCGTTACTCCTTGTATTACCTTTTGCGATGATATAATTTATAATAAAATAAATACCACACATCTATCTATTATTCTTATTCTTCTTCACATTTTAAAACTGTTTTCTTGTCGGCGCAATGTTCTGGACACCACCCAGAAGTTGTATGTTACTGTCTGCGTTATTTGCCTTGTTCATTATTAGGTGGATGTATTTTAAATACAAATTAAATCTATTAATTAGAAAGACATACATATAAAATCAATTTTATCGAAAAATATTGGTGTCGCTGCCGGGATTCGAACCTCGATCTCTTCCAATCCGGGGAACGTGCATTAACCGATTATGTTAAAGCGCACAGTACATCGACGAAAAATTTTCGAACCCATATGTTACATTTTTCAAATTGAAACATCTATCGTTCCATTATTTACTATATTTTTCAACTTCACAATAAGAATGTGTTCTCCTTAATAAGGATATATTTTAGTTTAAGCCTCCCTCTCTATCTTCTTATCTCAATTACATTTCTAAGGCATTCAGTTGTATTTAAGAACGTGTCCTATAAATTGGCCCCTTCGATTTTCTACGGTATTTATTATGCACCTTTTTTCTTGCACTCTTCCTCAGAACATCATATGGAATTATTTCAGTCCAGCTTATTCTTTGCATCCTTTTCCAGCACCACATCTCAAAAGTTTCCAACCTACCTTATTATGGAACAAATTAATTACAGTTTTACTGAAGATTTACACGAAAGGGCCTGATCGATGCGTTGGAAAATATTATATATTATTATATTTTATATTAACGATAATACGATTGTCGTATTTACATTCTGATATTATTGACTCTATATGCGTGTCAATATTTACAGCGTACGATCAATAATATTGATCGTGTAAATTATAATTAACAAATGATGGCACGTGCAGATGATATATTCTCTGTTAAACAATTGCAATGAAATATTAAAAAATCTCAAACATGTAAAAAAAAAAAAAACTTAAATTCACGCGCAAAATCATCAATTACGATTTTAACTAATCACTATACCCACTAGTGATGGTAAACCGTTACGTGACTGTGATTGTTTTAATGATCGGTAACTAAAATTTAATGATGATTGGTAACTCAGATTTAACTGTTGGAGGTTTGCTTTTTAGTGTACTATTCATTGCTTGAAGAATTACGTTAATCAATTGTCAATCACCGTTATAATCTAACATAATCAGTCACAATAACAGTTTAAATAACGATTTTATCATCACTAATACCCACGCACCTCATTGTTTACTATCTGCTTTTACCCTACCCACATTTACCCTTTAAATCCAACATCCTCACATTTTCTCTCCACCCATTCCTACTCCCCCATTCTTCCTTTCCATTTTCTGTATTTAAGATTCTATTTTCTCTTTCTTTTATTACATGTATACCTGAATATTAATTTTTATTACACGTAAATACTCTCACCTAGTCGAAACTGCAACATTGCTTTAATATTAACAATACTTTTGTGGATTTTTATAATTAGTTTCATATTTTATACGTCATGTTATAAAATTTTACACTATTTAAAACTAAAAACCTTAAATAAATAAGTAAATTAAATTAACGCCTTAATTATGTTTCGCAAATTCATTTTTGAACAACTCGCTTCATTCCTAAGGACATTTTGATTTTACAAGTGTCATGTTGCGTCAGGCAATCAAACTCTGTCTCGCGAATCAAATGACGCAGAAGAATGTATTGTTGGTTCAGATGAAGTTCACTGGAAGAGTCTGTCACAGCCACGACTTCGCGAGTCAAGTGATTCACTTAACGTTGCATTGTGATCCAATTGTGGCTCCATTATGGCATTACCAACCATTCAGATAACCCCTATAATATGTATATAATAAAATAGCTACAAAGGTTATTTAAAAGACTGTTTAATTTTCAAAAAAACAGAGCCCGGTGTTGTGGCTCATGAGATTTTTGTCTCGAGACAGAGATTACGCTCCCATCAGATTCTTTGGAGACAACTCTCGGCTTTCGTAGTCCACCGCGTACACATCGATAGGGTTTGATATTTATTTTGTTATACGTCAAATATTAGATCATTAATCGTTGTTGTTCCGTCCGTTCGTTGGATGAATTTCAAAACAGAATAAATGTAAATGTAATTTTTCAAAGTTTTGAGATAAAAAATTGTAGGTAAATTGTATGGTTCTAAGTGACATTTTTGTGCACGTGTCGAGTCTCACTGTCAAATCCCGTCTCGACACAGAATATCTCTAGTGAGACGGGCACAGTCCAAACAGATTTGTACATAGTATTATATAGTTACTAATAAAAATAAAAAATCACTACGCCATGTACACGGGTCGGTCCTACCAATCTTAAATGATGATTTCTGAGTAAATTTTCAGATTAAATTTTCAACACAGAATTATCTCAACTAAATCGTGTCTCAATTTCGTGGACACGGACTTTTATAGTTTTTAAGTTAGACTCTTAGTGGGATTGAAATATACAGCGTCGATAAACACAGGTGATGTGTCAATTCAATGCATTCACTTGCAACTAAATGTAACACAATCTCGCAAAACTAAACTCGCGACAGAATTATCGATTTTGTACTGACCCTTCACTCACCACAGGTATGTGCGGTATTGTCGCAGTAATGAAGTTTACCGCCCGTAATCCGAGCGACATCGATCGCGAGTGCAACGGACACATGAAAGGTTACAGCAATTAAAATGGAAAACTTTTTGAAAGCCTATAGAAAAGTATTCAATCGTGCTTTGTAAGTAGAAAAGTAAAAAGAAATAAAAAAATGTAAACGAATTTTTTTTATCTGTTCACAAATTTTTAACACTAAAATGTAAATTTATGTCAGATACCTAAATAGTTTAGTGAACATTTTTTTCATAGCTTACAATTAAATAATTTCAACGTTCCCTCTAAGGTATTAATTAGTGTGCGCTAGTAAAGTGAGTTAAGCACAATTTTTATGTTTTGATGTTGAATTATGTATTAATCCAGTATTGGTGCACTCACCCAAAACATATTGACTCATACCTATATTAATTATTGCTACAAAGTGATCCAAAATTAATTTATTAAGTCCACTTTAAAATTGTTCTTCATATACACCTATTATATAGTAATAAATGTAATTCTATCTACTATGTACTTGTAATTCTAATTAATTGTACAATCCAAACATATTTTGACATTGTATTATATAGTTACAAATAAATAAATAAATAATAATAATTAGATAATTTTATTTGATAGACCATCAGGTATAAACATATCCTAATTTTTCTTACGCATTATACATTTATCTATCTTTTTGAGTAGGAAATACAACAATGCCATAAAAAAATCAAAGCTTTCGGGGCAAATTCCGGGAGATGGTACTTACATATGCGCCTGCAATATTACTTATGTCGTCATAATATGCACATTTTTATAATGTTTACACAAGATAACATACAATTTAGATATTTTATTTTAGTAGAAAGCAATCACTTTGTGGTTAGACTTAATAGATAAAATAAAACACAATCACTTGTATAAAACCACGGATTTTATAAAACGCCAACCGGTTTCGCTTGGCTCAAGCTTCGTCAGGGTTCTTTATGTATATGTGAACTTTTTTGTATTTATTGTTAGTTTTTAATACGCCCTGACGAAGCTAAGCGAAACCGGTTGGCGTTCAAAAAAAATCGTGGTTTTATACAAAGGAATTGTGTTTTATTTAATCAATTAGTTATTTTATTATCATATTATATATGAAAGACAAACAAACACGTATAAAAAGTTCTAAGGACACACTGAACGGGCTTACTAATATATATTTTCGCGGAAAACATATACCTATCAGTGGGGATGGGCGGTGGGAGGTTGTGGGAAGGGGGGAGGATTATCAAACAGAAAATATTAATATTTTTCTCGAGTGATAAAATATGTTTTAATTCTTAATTAAAGCACTAATTTAACGAAAATCTAAATGAAAAATATGTTCGGTATAAAAATCAATTTACCATTCCAACAACGAAGTATTTCCAGGAAAATTTTACGCCAAACAGAGCCAACTCATAGTCATAATGGAAGTCGGTGTCGCGGCCAAGCTCATAAAAGTTGGAGCGTCTAGCGTAAAAAGGAATAAATGTGGGCGACGTGTAATTTTACGCTGCATTGCAGATGGTTTCCACACTATTAACGATAGAAAGATAAATTGAGTCGTTTATTCCGAGTGTTATTTCGCTATTTGCGCTATGGACGCAAAGCGTTAACGTGAACACCCCATTATTGTGTTACGTATCCGATGTTTGGACTGCTCACGTTAAAGATGTGCGTCCGCAGTTCGAAACGAAAAGGATTATTTATGGCTGCAGTAATGTTTACTTCGAGAATAACTTTAAAATATTTTATCAATTATATTATAATTGATTTCGACAACAGTATGGCCGTCATGGAATGTAAATATGACTTACGAAATTAAAAAGAAAATTTAATCATTGTGTAGAGTTTTTTTTCATATTGAAACAACATATGTATATTCAGGGGTATTGAAACTACATATATGACCTTTAAGTAATCAGTTTTTGGAGATGCGTACACGGAATACGTGTCACATCAATATTCTTACTGTTATATTTTTAAACTAAGCTAAACGCTTGTGCTATAAAAATAGGACTAACTTGATGGCCTCTTGAAACGAGGCTCGAACCCCCGACCACTAGATCACTAGGCGAGTATCGTAACCACTAGACCACAAGTACGTCTACGACAACAGGTAATTGGTTACATTTTCAAATCATAGATAATACAAAATAATTAATATTTACATTTATTTAAAAAAATATTATTTTCATAGCGGCGTTAAAAATATTTTCAATCACTATTTTTTATTTAATAATAATAAAAGTGCGTACAATAACTAGTTTCTTTTTAAAATCATGCCGTTACCGGTTACCGGTTACCGGACGTTGGCCATAATTATTTAAATAATAAGATAAGAAAATACTTTGTTTATACCACTGTTTATAAACAGTGGAATAAGTGTTACCTTATCTTATTCTTATTAATATAATATGTTGCCACAAAGTAATTTTGCAATAATTGAAGAAATATAATTATTTTGTTTACAGTCGACCGGTAAAACTGTTGACGCAGATTCATCAGCTATGAAGTTCGCCCTTTTCCAGGACCACTAACTATAACAGCTAGGATTGCAAATCAATCACGTTATAAATGAAGAATATAAATAACTAAATACAAACACGTAAAGGCGGAACAGAGTTCACGACTGTCATTTGTTGACTATTGTATGTGCGTCCTTCATTGATGAAGCGGGTCGATGTGGGACTGCTCCTTGGCCCGAAACGTGAGTTATAATATCCTACACAAGTCAGTAATAATTTATATATATATTTATTCTCGCACTGCCTTATCAACGACAAAATTAGATGATGATAATGAGTATATTCGAGTGAATCGGTTGTCAGCATCCGCATTTGTACCCGCCCACACCACATTAAGAATGCCATGTTCATATTTTTTGAATATAATTACGTTTAATAGTCGTGCTCCTCTCTTCGTAGAAGCGTCAAAAATCTTGTCAAATATACGAACGCGTCAGGTAGTTCGTAGTACAACTTATACACAAAAAATATTGATTAAAAAACGCACGGAGAATGTTACTTTCATACAAAAAAAAATATTTGTAAGAACATATTTTTGTTGTGTAGTTGCATTTTCGTAATATAGTTCTGTGGTATTTGTTAATACAAATTAAAAGAATCAACTAAAAAGATATACAGATTTTTTTCATATTTATAATATACAAAGTTTTTTGCTTTTAAAAATGGAATAATAGATGTATCAATTGGAAAGACTGCAGAATATAAATACAAAATTTGTCGAAAATGTATTGTATGTATAATTTTTTATTTCTGTACATCTATATCTAGTTGATTAATTTCATTTGTATTTATACTAAGATGATTATATATATTATTTTTTAGTTTAAAAATCAGTAAAAAGGCAATATGATAATAAAAAAATATGTGTAAATTGATATATTATAATACTAGTACTCGTTTCTATAAATTTCTCCACAAATAACACACTTCTCTTCCGATCACGAAATAAATAGTTAAAAATATTTATTTATTGTATTGATTAATGATGATTCACATCCGAAATTATCATGATATTATTGAATTATTGAAATATACTACATTGCCATTTTTTGATGCATTTGTTCATAATTACATAGTATTTTGTTCTGCTTAAAAGGCGGCCTTGCCAAATACACAGATATTGAACTAGTCAACGCAACAAAATTAATTTTCTGGAAATTAGTATACGTTTTTAATAATATCATTACGAAACAATATTTGACATTTATTTTGAGAAAAAAAAAATTATATTGTAGACAAAATATGCGGGAATTTTGTAGGCATTTTTTCACAAGAACGAGCGAGCGACAGATTCGATTTACGTCAGCTGTGACCGCTTGCTATCTCCGCAAGGCATCATTTTTGATTTCATCTTCAAACTAATAAAAGCGAAACTAAGACTCGCGTGTTGTTGATACAATTTCCGGACACCTTTCTCGACCCTCACAGATGAGAAAGGCTTCTTTATAAAAAAGACACATTAAGATAAGATCTACCATCGAAACATAATGTTTAAACATCACATTTAGGTATTTTTTTAAATCTGTAATATGTACATAAGTAGTCCATAGTTTTTTATGTACAAAATATTCCAGTGTTCCAAGGCGAGGCCCTCACAGCGTACACGATGACAAATGAGATTTATAATGAATACAGAGATACCATCGGAGGAAACTTTAATTATTATCTTTAATGTGGCGCGCAGGATTGCTAATTTTTACTTTATAAGGCAAATATGTTTCAAATTAGTTACGCTCGCTGGCTTTGTTGGACGCGTAGGCGGGACGGACGGCGAATGGACCACAATTTAGAAGACAAAAACTTTAAATATTTTAATTGCTCTCACTTTCACACAAAAATATTAATTTAAAACTGGCCAGGCATCGAGAATACTTCAACCGTCTCATAAATAATTCAGAATTATTTGAAGAATACAACAATTGTAATTAAATTTATTACTTTTCTGTTGGGCAAGCACAATATCGTATTATTAACTGGAAAAAACAATCAACTTAAATACGTAACACACAGTGGCACACAAATCCGACGTTACTTGGCGGCAGATCGGGACTTGTAAAGTGGTTTCATTTGAACCCGTGCTTCTAGAATCCATACTTCAGAAATGTAATTGAAGAAGACAAGTATACAACTACCAAATAGTGAGCAAGGCGAATGCAAACAACTACAGTCAACTTTTGGATGGTGTTCAGAACAGAGACACACGGTGAGCATTGCGCCCACAAAAAACTATTTTTTAGTATGAAAGAAGAAGACTTCAGTTTCAAATTTACGTTAAATTAAATATATGCTCGACGATATCAATTATCTCTTTAGCCGTCTGAAATTGTTAAAATTATTAGTGAGACGAACGATGACCGATCAGTATGATAGACTGCCCCCAGATTGTTGGTCTGCTTGATTTTCACGCACCATTGAGATCATCGAGACACAATTCATTGTTCTATTACAGTGGTAATGTCAGAACACATACATAAGCTAATTTCCCAGTCCCCAGATAGCATTCTTTGGGGAATGAATATGCCGAGATAGTCGACATTTTTGTTGTAAATCAAACTCTTTATAGGACTACATTATTACAAATTTTTGTGTCTCAATTCAATGGTGACGGATAAATTGCTTTACTTCACATTTTCTATTTATTTTAATTTTAAAATGATCATGAAAAAATACGAGTTTGCTAAAAAAATAATTGCCCACATATTTTAAAGTGCATGTGTAATTTACAGTGTGCCGTGTAATTTACAGTGTGCCTTGTATCACACGTGTTAACGATGTATTTCCTAATAATTTATACTTGGCATTATCTTGCAAAAACATAAAAACGATATTAGTAAATGCAACAGATCGTACGTGCATGCAAGGTCGGCGTTTTCTGAGATGACAATGGCATTGGTCGCTGCGGATGGAGGCTGGGATGCTCATTAGCAGAGCGTTGGACCATAAATAGACATGTAGATACATCTGATACGTCATGATAGCCCGGTTACATCACACGTGCGCCGTCGGAAATGGAAATTTAATACAAGCGGGGAATGAAAATTTGACTGATGTAAAGATGATCTAAGAAACTAAAAATACATATGAATCGTTCAGTATCAAAACCTAATTGATTTAATATCATCATCATCATCAGTCACTGCTGGGTGAGGGTTTCGATATTTGTCTTGTTGACACCATTTAAGGATATTCTTTGTACTCGGTTATCACTATCATTGTCTTGATATATGGCCCGTCCATTGCCGCCGATATCCTTTATATTGGACTAGGCTCTGTAGCGTACAAGCATATATGCCGTAAGAATCTCAGGACAGGAAGGAAATTGGCACTCACCACAATCCGGATTTTGTTGACATCTCCAAAGATGTGGACTGTATATTTTACTCACTATTTCGTCAAGGTTCCGACACATAGTGTATAGACACGAAGGATCGAATTAGTATAATATTGTAAACTGTACCGTACACGTATAACCGCACTGGCTCAAAGAGAAGGGAAGAGGGGGAAGGCACAGTGCATTATTTTCGTGAAAAAATTAATATATTTATACACACATAAATATATATCCTAAATAGGCTCTAACTAACCCACGTGTTTCTTTTTCTGTCTCCCATACTATTTAAAATAATTTTATTTAATGGATTGCGTACAGACATGACCAACGTTCAAATTCATTTTCACTTCATTATAAAATGCATTTGAGAAATATGACTGTGAGTCAGTGGCGTAAGTACGCCAATATTGTGTATTGGGACCCAAAAAGATAAACTTTAAAAAATAATTTCACATGGATATTACAAAAACACGTATATAAGAGTTTCCCGTTAATACAACAGTTAGTGATCAGACCATCGCCGTAAAACGTAACACGAATTTTTTTTGTGTAACGTGTGCATATAAAAACATAAAAAATACTATGTTGTTCTTCATAAAAATGAATATTGTAGGAACAAGATACCAATTTTGTTCTTACTCTCTAATGGATAAAATCGTATAAACAATATACGGGATGTAACAGCCCTAGTCTACAATATTTTATGGGTGGATACATGACAAAATTGCAAGTCGAAAATGTTCAAGGAATATGTGGAAATTCTGCACCGTTACGGAAAATATTATTGTTTCATATTTTTACAAAATCATATGAAGCTTTAGGTCTACGTACTCATAAATAAATATTTGCAAAATTTATCCATTATCAATCTATATCTTTGCTTCAGGCCCTAAATCATCTAACATAAAATAGTCTAGCCGCTCGAAATGCGATGAACTTTAATTTCTTGTATTTAATATATAATTAATAAAATATTTCAATTAATCGAAATGATTGCATTATTGTGATTTTATTGAAACGATTATATCTCTGACATGGTTGAGATTAGGGTACATATTTCTTGAACATTTTCGACTTGTAATTTAGTCTGGTATGCTCCCATAAAGTATTATGGACTAGGTCTGTTACACCTGTATGTTATACAGGAGGCCCTTCCATTTTACATAGGGGCCTAATGCCGTTTTGCTTTGGGGTCCGACATTCCTAGGTACGTCACTGTTGTGAGGTTTAAATGTTTCTTTATTTCTCTGAAAATTGTATTTGAATGACGTGTAGATATGACTATGAGATTAACATTTCTCTAAATTTCACAATAAATTGCATTTGAATATTGGCCCGAGTTCAAAATTGTTTATAATTCGTAAGATTCAGATTAGATTACGATTCATTCGAAATGAATATCTATTAAAGTGGATATTCATTTAATAGATATTCAATCGCTATTCGATTTATTCGTTGAACGACTAACATAATATAGCATTTAATCTTGCCGAAAAATTCGGTGGGAGCTGTCAGATGACGTTTCGTAACATAAAAAAACGACCGAGACAATGCGAAGTTTTGCGAAAGAATGACATTTCTATTAGTAATGAGAAAAAATGCTACTCTTGACTCACTGGTGTGATTGTGATTGATATTCGATAATATCAGTGATTGAAAACTGTGACTGCGATCACAGTTTCATTACTAATAAGGATGCGACGCACGACATCACAATACACGAAATAAATTAAATTTACTTATATTATTCAAATTTCATTCGCGTACAAAACATATTCTAGCATATATAAATAATATATAATTAATATCTAATTTATTATCACAAAGAGAACAAAAACCTTTGAAAAAAATGTGAGTTTATTTTTCTTAGCATTTCGAACCAAATGCGTAAACAGTTTTGGTAGAATCTACTAAATGGCGCTTATCACGAATTATAACGTAATTTCTTCATGAATATTTTCATATCATATGCATGTGCCGAATCACACATCACGATATCCCCAGATATTCAATCACCGATAGTGATCGTGACTCAAAGATATCAGTGATTGACTCGCGGTTATATAATGATTATAGTAGTGTCAGTGGCGTAGTTAACGCCTGAGCAGTCGTCTGGGGGCCCAGAATCGCTTCACAAGTACAACAATCGCAACAATTACAGTACAGGTTTAAACATTTTAGCGACGAATAAATGAGTATTTAAATACCACGAAATTATTTTATCAAGATACCATCGAGTGGTTCTAACAAAGTATAAAGTCCAACCGCATAAATCCGTCCATTTTAGGACGTCCAGAGAAGTAGATAGTGACAGCTATAATAGTAAAAAATTAAAATATAAAATAACGAGGTGTGTTCTGTATGTAACGCCACTGGGTAGCGCGAATATTAATTACTATTTCTTAGTAAAATCAATGTGTTTATGTAA
The DNA here is from genome assembly GCA_031772225.1 of Eubasilissa splendida. Lineage (NCBI taxonomy): Eukaryota > Metazoa > Arthropoda > Insecta > Trichoptera > Phryganeidae > Eubasilissa > Eubasilissa splendida. The sequence continues at coordinate 26,952,175 of CM062851.1, read as the reverse complement.
TTTCCTTAAAAAGTGATGAACAATTATGGCGTCTATTTTTTTAAGTACTACTCCATGTTACTGGCGATTCAATATAATATACCACAATACGCAATATGAATTACAACACACTGGCAACAAATAATGTTGAAACAATGCTGTCGTAACTCGTTTGCCATTCATTCAATAATCCTCCAATGTCTACAAAAGAACGAGTCAAAAAATGTATTAAATATTCGATCTTTATGATGTATGGATCGCTGATTGCCGTCTCGCGCACACGTGAACGCGTAGATATAATTCTTGTCTATTCCGTATCCACTACCCCCTCTCCCTATAACCAGAACGCGATCTTTTCTATGGTTCTACAGTTAAAGTTGAATTTTCGAACTGTCAGGAAAGCGTTTACTATTTGGGTGCGTTGACCGCTGTAAATTATCATCCTGTCATGTGGGGCTGTTATTTGTTTGTGTGTAATCGGTTTCTCGCTACCGTGCGAACCGATTTAGTGCTGTATATCTTGCTATTGTGTAAGGCGTTGTCTGACACTTTTGCGCGAGTGTACTTCACGTTGAACAACGTTGTACGTGTCCTGTAGCTGGAAGACCTGTGGATCCAGTGGAAGAAGATCCGGATGCATGAAGAAGCGTTTCACAGGTGGCCCTTCAACCGCCCCCTGTTCCCTATTCCTATCCTGTTGCTCTTCCGAATTCTCACATCCCGTTTCCCCACCCCCTAATGTAAACCCTTTAACCGTGTGAGTTGGGGATGTTATCACAAATTTTTTATTGGTTTAAATTTCTAGATTTTTCGTATAATACTTTTGCCGACGCGTAGTGCGTTGCGCATGGAGACAGCGATCTGAGCAAAATGGATAAATGACGCGCCAACTCGTAACTCATAGCATTCGCCACGTTTGAATCATAATCGGCAACACTCACGATGAGCGGAGGAATTTAAATACGAAATGTTAACAATAAAGGTGGGTACACAAGTGCATACGACGTTACGAGATACAGGACAGGCGTACCACACAGGCACGGCCCGCCCGCTAGAGAATCCACCTCAGCAGCAGCTCGATCGCGGATGAATGCATACCGCGTCCATTGCGTATGATGCCGTGCCTATATTTAATATATTCAATAAGCACGAAAAATTTGAATAATCTTATTCTCATGATGGAATACAAAAGAAAGACTGCTAATACAAGATAGAGATTCAATCTTCTTACACCAGTCTTAAACCGCACAATACTTGGTCCGATATGGTCAATAACCGAAAACTAATTAATAAACACAAGTTAGATATTCAATCTCTCACATACGTAGGTAATGAATGTTTGGATGAGTTTACATATTTGGGAAATATGTTTGATAGAAACGGAAAGGCTGAGAGAAATATCGAAAGGAGGATGACTACAGGAAACAAAGTGAACGGCGCTATGAATGGAATTATAGCTAATGGGAACTTGTCAACCGAGGCAAGACTTATGGTTCACAGTGGAGTCTTCGTACTGACACTGATGTATGGAAGTGAGGCCTGAAGCTGGCAGAAAAGGAACAAAAATAGACTGAATGTAGTGGAAATAAGATCACTAGGCGTATATGTGGCAGATCCATTTATGACAGAGTAAAGAAAGAAGAAATAAGGAAAGAATGTAAAGCTGTTCTTGTGTGAGAAAGATTAAGAAAGGATCACTTAGGTGGTTAACAAAATATGGAACGGATAAACGAGGAGAGAATGGTAAGAAAGATATATGACGCAAGTGTTGATGGCACCAGAAATAGAGGACGTCCGCGGAAGACTTGGCACGACCAGGTAAATACTGGAAGATGACTCTGTTAGGAGCCACAATAACCGGCGAGCTTGTATGAAAAGATGTATGAATGTGGATGAGGCGAGAATTGTGTGTCAGGACAGAAGAGTGTGGCGCTCCATCCTCTCTGCCTACCGCCTCGGAGAAACGGCGTGATGGTAATTACATACATAGGTAAATTCGTAAATCTCCGCTCAATACTTGGGTCTGATATCATAATATGATTTGATTATCATTCGCACCAATTCGGAGCTCTGCGAGATTGTTAAATAGATGATGACTGATGACCAAGACGATGACGTTCGAGAGAGATGGGCGGGCCATGTTGCGAGGAGCGGGGAGTCCAGGACTCTCCGAGAGATCTTCGAGGGAATCTCGATCACTGGGCCGCCTAATAATGATATGGGCTGATATCGTGAAGAAATATGCACATATAGTGCATGTTTCAGAGTCGAGAGATTTGGCTCGGACTAGGATTGTAAATTATGATGACAAGTGTGTCCATCACTTATTTGAATGTCTATTATAATCAAAATTCAAATGTTGCACAAATTGACTATATGAATATGCCCACCAGAGGCATGAATTGTCATGATTTGACAAACCCAGCAGTGTTCCTGCACTTTCCTACAGTCGACAAAAACATAATAAGACAAGAAACTGGATATAGTATTAGGCAAATAATTTCTCAAGTTACAAAAACAGTGAATTAGATGTATCGCACGTCAAAAACTATTAATACTACAATTTATCGCAGAAATGCTTGAACACGGTATTATATATATATACACATTTTAAATAATAAAACATGTCTAGAATGGTCATACTATGTATAATATAATATTTAGAGATTTTATTAGATTTTTAGAGCCTTATTAATTTATTACATAGATTTTTGTTTGATGTATGTATGTATGTATGTATGTAGAACACACCGAAAGTACTAGGTGGATTATAAACTATAAAAACATTACGCATACATCTCAGACACACGTATCATACCATTCCTGTATGCGTTTTTCTGGATCGCCCCACCCTACCTAGTGTACAGTGGCGCGCAGTAGGTATAGATTTAGGTTATGCTGTTATCAATGATATTATACAATCATATATAATATATGAAATACCACTACGAGATGCAGACGATCTCGGGTCATGGGCATTTCATGAGTCAACTCTTCGACTTGGGACTTGTCCGTGAACCGTGGTGTGTTTGCGTTTAGGTGAGGCAGATGCAGGAGCACATCCTCTGGGACTGCGTGATTATGAATGATGCACGTGAGATCACATAAGATTGCGGGATTAGAAGGAAAAGGACATCGGATCCCCCGGAACGATGACCTATTAAGAAATGAAAGGAATCTCGGACATTTCCGGGAATTTATTAGGGTGTGGGTCTCTCTGGTTGCTGGGATGGGCGATGCCGGGATGGGCGATGCCGGGAAGAGCAGTGGCTAGAGAGTCCTAACAGAGCATTCTACTGACTCTCTCTCGCACCTCTTGCGACCTGGACAGACTGAATTTCTGCCGGACTGTGATCGAGTTCTGCGACTGCAACACATAAATGTGACGTCTACCCTCTCCTTTTGGGGGTGTATGATTTATATAGCTTCTGTCTGGCTGCCTTCTGAATTTAATGTGATGACGAGTCTCACGTCTAATTGTACAGGTATGGCTCTGGTACGATGATACCGTATTATGATAATAATATAATAAATGTGTAATTACAACTCTCAAAACGATTCGGGATAGGGTGTAAATAAATAAATAAATAAAAATATATGAAATACAATATATGTTGTACATAGGATTATAAACTTTCGTTTAAACCAACGTCTTTAGACAAAATGAACCCTTCGTTTATACGACCCTACCATATATTTATTTGTAATTTTATAATACTATTAATAGTGTTTATAAAGTTTTAACGTAATATAATACCTTGGTACCTATATAAAAAATGTATGGACATTTTTAAAAACACTTTCTACGACTGAATATGATTCTTTTATTGTTTGAAAATCCATCACGTAATAACTAAAGGAAATAATTATTTTTATTAAACGTTAACGTAGGAAATAGTTCAGTCAATTGCTTTGTTTTTCCCAAATCAAAAACAAATCCATACACCAAATAATGCAAGGAACGAACATGTTAAAAACAGTAAGATAATAAAATTCGCGACTAACGACTCGATACAAAACGGATCAACCGAAAGGAACTTTCAATTCAGTAAACAATCAATTGTATGACTTGAGTAATACACTAGCTTAAAAATAGAAGATAGTAATGTGAATAGTTACAATCGACGCATTGTAGCTACTAGCGCTACGGCTACAACGGTGGGTCGTCGTGAAAGTTTTTAAACTAAGCCATTAAAGTTTCTACTGTTACACAGATGGCGCTAATTGTAATAAATCCGGAAATATACGTTCACGATCCGTATTATAGATTATTAAATTTATATTTGTTTCCCAGAATTTTTAGTAACGCACTGCGCGCCCCTGCTCGTATATTGCTAAAACATAGTCAGAATTTAATTTTAAGTTCAAATATATCCATCGAAAATATAAAATCATTTAAAAAAATTTTCCGATCATCAAAACTGGTCCACTCTCTTTTCGTTTCCGGGCACGTTACATGAGAGACATACTTTCATTTGTCTTGGCACGAAGCGACCTGCCGTGCATCCGCGACTAAAACCAGGCAGCCCATGTGTCAATGCAGCGCGGCGCATCGCGCGAGGTCAACGCCGATAAATCTATTGCGCCACTATCAGTCGCAATCCACCTCTATCTAATGACAATGATGAATCTCAACTGGTAAAGGAAATTGCACTTTACGTTAGATCAAGGGTCGGCAAACCACGGCCCGCGGACCAAATCCGGCCACGGATTGATATTGTTTTGAAGATAAATGCCGACCCGACCGATAATTATGGGACACGAAAAGATTGCTAACGTATTATTACATAGGACCGTAAGCGATCGGTATTATTGGCAATTTTATACATATTTTAGGATTCTGATGAACCTATATTGGCTGGTTGAGTTGAAAGGTTCTATCTGCCACTACTATTTTCTAGGTTCTGATTGGTATATAAAATGAAAATTTAGTCAACAAATTACCTTCTATTGCATTTTTAAGACATTTTGAAATTGTAATAATGAAAAAAAAATAAACACAATTATACATATTAGAACAAGAACAAAAGATAACAGTGTAATCTGAGTCAGTAGATAGTGGATATCGAGGAGATAACAAAAAAGGGGTAGGTAGATAACAGGGAACCTCCAAGGACACAGTAAAGGGATAACCTTTCATGGGACATTTAACACTAATTGGAAATCGTTCACTTGCAAAAAAAAATTAACTGAATTACAATACTATACACAAATAATTCACTTTAGATTTACAAAACAGTCGCATGTTTTTATCGTATCTATATTTTTTTCATCTCTGTTGAATCTTAGGCTTTCTTTTTAATTTTAATTAGATAACACCACAACAGCACGAAAAAAAAACTGTCTACTTTAACACAGACGGTAGTCTAGCAAAGTAGCCAGGACAAAGCTTTATCTACCAGATGTGGATACTTCCTGCATCCCACACAGTCAACTAATAAGTGTGTTATGTTATATTATTTGTATGTTGACTTCTGATGTACAACAAGAATTTATGTGAATAAAGGTTTATCTTATCTTATACATAAGGCTTAATAATCGCCACCAGGCGGCGCATGTGGCACCGGAATGATAAGTTACGTTATTAGGTGAATCATTTTAGGATTGCCTGTTGTATTTTGTTTTGCGTTAATTGGTTAAGTTTTGGCGTAAACAATCTTATTATTTAAAGGCAAGCTTTTGCATTATTGCGGTCATGGTCAAGCAGCGACCAACATTGGCCGATTGCTTTTTGTTAAGATAATTTATTTAATATACTTTGAAAAAATGTAAATGTAAAGTAAATTTCTAGGAACTTTCTGAATAATTAATAAAAATAAAGACAATATCATCAAAGTTTTATTTTCCGTTGAGAATTGACGTTGAATAAAAGTTTTAGTATAATCAAGTATTCACATTACGTTCAGACGGTTGCATCCGATGACGTCGATCAATGGAAGAATATATTTTGCCTGCCAGCTACAGCCAATGATCATTCGGCGATTTTAGTTACATTCTCAAGTTATTAAGGAGAACACATTCTTATTGTGAAGTTGTAATTATTCAGAACATAGGTCTGTGATATTTTAAATACTAATTAATTAATATAATGGATTTCTAATAATTTTTTTTATTTAGACTTTATTGGCGTACATATTTTTGTTGTAACAGAGGTGAATATATTATAATATAACATGATAAACATAAGATACAACTATATTGCAATTAAATACTCGCAGTTTATTGTATGGGATGGAGTAGACTCCACCTCTGATATATACAGCGTTGTCCTGGCTACTTTGCTGGATGAATAATGGAACAATTGATGTATGAATTTGAAAAGTGTAACATATAAGTTCGAAAATGTACTGTGTGCTGTAGCATAATCGGTTAATGCACGTTCCCCGGATTGGAAAAAATTCAGGTTCGAATCGAATCGAGGTATATCTTTCTAATTAATACATTTAATTTGTATTTAAAACATTCTTAGGTACTTGTGTACCTATATGCTACCGGAAAAGCTCAGAGAACTTGTAAATAGTACAATTATACAATTTCTGGGCATTCTATAATGCACATATACCTTGAGCGGTTTGAATAACTGAAATGGGGAATATGTTAAAAAACGGGTTACTTGTTAAATTTAATTGGTTATTAATTAGGGATTTAAAAAAATTCAACAATACCAACATTATTTAATCTATGATTTCTATGGTTTATATATTTATTTTCCCGTCTCTAAAAGATGGCTAGAAAATTCAATAAAATATTATTAAGTATTACTAAACTATCTTATTATTATTCCCCATTTCAATGTCGCTATCATTTTTCCCTACTATCACGACCGAGGCCCTCGCCCGACAATAGATCAGTTAGTGTGCGTCTACCCTGACAAAGATACAGCAGTATCGAAACCGTTCGATGTTAAATTAATCAAAGTGGTTTGTTTTAAAAATTATCATTTTACAGGATACTTAGAAATTCCACGAAACGCCAGTTTTGCCGGTAAGCAAACACGTGAAATAATGTCTCTCACTAATTCCTCATTGCGCATATGTGCTCGAGCCCACGAAGCGTGCGAGCACTCGACTCGACTAACACTAATGTAAACATTATTAACTCGTGTTTACCGTTCGCACCGCAGTAAGTGGGGACGCAAGTCTAGTTAGTTTAATATACAATAGAACGGACAGCTAGTCGGCAGTTAGCTAAATAAATAGATTTAGTGCAATTTTGAAAACAAAAAAATATATAATTAGAGGCGATGTTTTTTAGAAATAAACACGCATTCGTGATATGGTAATGTAAGTATGGTCGACCAGTGAAATAGGGGAAGGCGAGTTCACCAACACTTGACCTCGACTAATTGTAAATGACACGTAATAGAAATGCAAAAAAAATATATATAGAAAAGGGTCGAGAGCAATGTAACATTAGTGAAACCGTAGCCACTTGAACACCATCGAGGAACGAAAATTGGAGTACCTGTGCCACATGATGAGAGGGCCCTCGCCATTTGTAAACAATAGTCAAATTATAACTAAATATTTCAGAATATCTAAAACTGTTTCTAGGTATTACATATAATGGATCATTCACCCGTCAGAAATAATTTTCAATATTCAGATTGAAATTTAAAAAATATTTACCACGTGTAGGTATTAGATGGTTTTAGCAGGCGAATGACTTATATAATATTAAAGTAAGCATAACATTTGATAATTTATGTAGCGTCATTTTCGTAAAAGAATTAAACTCAAGGGCGTTTTACACACAAACTGTTTAGACCTACACAATTTTTGAATTAAAAAATGCATTTTTAACATTTTCATCTACATAAGGCTTGTAGGGATGTGGGCTATCCAGAAATTGGCGTCCGGCAAGTCGGTTGTTGGAATAATGACCCAAACCCCAGAAAAAAACCCCTGAAATTTCGAACAAAAGTGCAAATTGAAGAAATATAACGACATTTACTTTAAATCAAACCTCAGTTGACATTTTTGATACAAGTTTCTAATATTTACAACGCTCTTAAAAATATACACTTCTTGCGGTACCCACACAACATTGTTCTAAGATTCAACAGGTTTATTGTGTCACATGTCCGGGCCGCAGAGGGAGGGGATTATCGGGGTAGACTAAACCCGACACCGAAATTTCATTAGGGCCCAGGAGTACTGGGGGGATCAGAAAATTAGAAACTGTGAATCCAAACCCATACAATTGTAATAACAAATAATAATAATAAAATATCTGAAACGCAAAAAAATATGTTTAATTATTATTTCAAAAATTTTTCGTGATTCACTTTGTGGAAGTCCATTGTAATTAATTTAAAAAAAATATTATTTTTTTGAAAAAATTAAAATAAAACAACATTATTAACAATAATAACATACAAACACCCCCTATTACATTTCCTCTCTTGCCACTTTTTACCAACCCCCCCTCATGTAGTCGATAGGCTATCTTCTAGTTTTAAGTTTGAGTTTATTACTGAAGCTGACGCAGTAAGCATCGAAAACATTTTAAAAAAAGTTAATTAATATATTTAATTGTTATTATATTATGACCCTCCTTCTTGACAAAGTTTGCGGGCGGCCACTGATATTTTTTCCGGGCCCGTAAATATCTCTAGGCGGTCCGGCCCTGTCCCGAGTTGTAGAACTAATCAATTATAAAAATATCTTATATCACGCGCTGCATAAAATGACGTAGAACTACCACTTCACGGACGTTAACATTTTCTGCCTAAGTCACCATAAATGTAAGTAGGCTACCCGGGAAAGATTACCCAACATTATTGATTAGCCCCCTTCTTCGTCAACCGACACACCACTGGACATTACCACGCAACGTCACCCTGGCTACCATAATAATATAACTCCACTTTTTCTTTAATACACAGAAACAAGCTTAAAGGGCTTAACGGTATGCACAAACTAAACGAGCGAACACAGCTATACTATACACGCTTCCATGTTTTATTCTTAGGTTTATACAGAGTGTAACAGTCCACAATACTTTATGGGTGGATACATGACTAAATTACGAGTCGAATACGTTTAAGGGATATGTGCCTAATTTCAACCATGTCAAAGATATAAAAAAAAACATAATTATGGGATTATTTTGATTAATTGTAATATTTTAATGATTCCAAATTATATATTGAATACAAAAAATTATTAGACTATTTTTTGTTTAGATGATTTAGATTACTTTTTAATCAAAGGGTCCCACCTGCAAAATTTCATTTTGTTAATGTATAGGTAAAAATATCTAAATGCTATGTAGAATATAATTTAAAAGATAACTAATAAAAATTAAACAAGGTTATTTAATTTTTAAATGGTATATTGACTATCGAGGAGAACACATTCTTATTGTGAAGTTGTAATTATTCAGAACACAGGTCTGTGATGTTTTAAAGTATTAATTATAAATATATACATATAAAATCAATTTTGTCGAAAAATATTGTTTTTGCGCTACCGGGATATTGACTTTTGGTCCATACATTCACTCATCAATCTATCATAGCAAAGATGTACATATAAATAAATAATGAGAAATGTATACATACTTATTTATTTCACAACAACTTTGTGAACAATGTGTGAAAACTGCACGAGTAATTATTAGAGCAGCGTTTATATTATTTGCCTCTAGGTGTCGCCCAAATAAAATGAATATTAGCGTAGGCTTTCACGGCCGCCAGATAATATGATATTTCTTTTCGACTATTCATTTTCAGATTTGGCAGTAGCCGCCACATGGCAGAATGACCTTCATTATCGAGAGTTATTTGTATGTTTTCATGACGTCATTATCATCGTGGACGTTGTTATATATGTTTCTCCTTCATCATGAGCCGTCATCTATCGAAGGTTGGCGACCGTGCCGCCGCATACTAATTTATCCCGCGCAAGATCACATCGGCATTTTGGACCTCTACGCCTTTGCTGCTCTTCCCCTGCATAAATGGGTTGTAAGTAATGGGGACTACCAATCGGACACATGAATGATGGATGAATATTGGGGCATCCACCACTCACACTACAAATAGTCTCATTATCCGAGACATCATCTGTAAAAATCATAATCATTAACCAACATAACTGCACCATGTCGATTCCTCCCATCAATCAAAATAAAACTTCTCAGAGTTCTCTTGACTTATTCATGTTTCATAGAAACTCTTTATTAATAATGTGTAATACAGGATGTAACAGATCTAGTCTACGATATTTTATGGATGGATACCTGACTAAATTGCAAGTCGAAAACGTTCAAAGAATATTTACAAAACTGCACCGTTACGGAAAATATATTGTTTCAAATGTTTACAAAATCATGTTACGCTTTAAGTCTACGTACTTCGAAATAAATATTTGCGAAATTTATCCATTATTAATCTTTGCTTCGAGCCCTAAATCATTAACAAAAAATAGTCTGGCTGCTCGAAATTTAATGACCTATATTTTTTTTGTATTCGATGTACAATTTGGAATCAATAAAATATTTCAATTAATCGAAATGATCACATAATTACGTTTTTTTTTTTGACATGCTTATATCACTGGCATGGTTGAGTTTAAGCACATATTCCTTGAACATTTTCGACTTGTAATTTAGTAAAGTATTCACCCATAAAATATACAACCGTGTAGAAAATATGTTACGGATAATATTGACATGATTTAATAAATCAAGAAGTGGGAGAAGAAGCACCAAGCGCCGAGCTGGTTGTAGCTGACGTCGGTAAATACCGGCGTTGGGTGCATTTTTGCGGCGGTGCACAAACCCACTTGCTGGGTCAGCACACAGTGCACGTGTGCGCGTTTATTATTTAATTAAATTGAATAAGCAATTGTGTTGAGTTAGCAAAAGGCGCATGTTATTGTCGTAGTGGAAATACAAAATATCTCAATACTTTTGTAGGCAAAAAAGATCTTGTCGGTTTTGCCGATTGCTTTTGCCAGACGGTGCACGTGCTGGCACGCCATTGCGAATATTTCTGACGGATGAGGAGAGAATGGTGAGAAAGATATATGACGCAAGTGGTGATGGCACCAGAAATATGAATATCGTTATTGTTTACAACATTCATTACGTGAAATGGTTTTCAGAAATTGCTCAAGATCGGGAGTTGCCCAAACGCAGTCGTCTATTGTAGGTGTAATCAATTTACAAAACAGACATAGCATTATTTAATGTTTTGAAACAAATTTCCCAATACGTTCAGCCAGCACTGATCTGAAGGTGGAATAATCAGGGAGTCACGACAGCCCATCAATTATGATCAGCCACCTTCGGATGGCTCCTCAAGCGAAGGAAATATCAAGAGGTATTATTTACGCCCGTGTTAGGCAATGAGTTGTGCGATAATAGCTAAACAAACATGCGAGCCACGAAGGCAAGATGCGAAAATCACCCACGGGTTTGTGCTTGACGCCCAGTGCAAGAGTTGAAGTTTAGTAAAATACGGAGTTGCTGATGAATCATGGTTAAAACCATGAATCATCCATCATCATGTATCAGTGCATAGGGGTATGTATACAAGGCAACGCATTCCTATCCCGAAACACATCTATCGTTCATTTTAGAAATGAATAATGTATCGATAACAGATATTTGCAAATATGTATCAGGCGCAGCCAGTTAATTAAAAGCTACAGCCAATAAGGTAGCTGTTATCAACGATACTATCGATATCTAAATATAATAACATAAAAACATCGATATTGAAACGATTAAAGTAATGACCAAAATTACATCAAATCACGGTTACCAAAAATAAAGTTGAAATGCAAATTGGCGATATTTCAATAATAGTCGCTATTTTATAAAATTGTTTTATTCAAGTAAGTATATAAGGTTTTTTTTTAAAGACAGACCTTTTAAAGTTTCTCTTACATCTATCTCACTATAAATATATCATAAAGATCTCACTCACTACATATATCATAAAGATCTCACTCACTATAAAATATATATCATAAAGATCTCACTCACTTTAAATATATATCATAAAGATCTCACTCACTTTAAATATATATCATAAAGATCTCATTCACTACATATATCATAAAGATCTCACTCACTATAAAACATATATCATAAAGATCTCACTCACTACATATATCATAAAGATCTCACTCACTATAAAACCAGTTACCAAAAGTTTTTGTTACATCTATAATTAGTGGAGAAGTATTTGCTTAAATTAAAATTTAACAGTTTTAACATATTTTTTTTACATACATAATTTTGTTGAGTTTTCTTATCTCAGGGAACATTGTATAGTAACTTCTTGTCGTGAATTATAGGTATTAGAAATATGTATTTTGTACATGTTTGCGTAGTAATATTTTAGTATATTATCTTTATGTAATCTTAGTAAGTAAGACATTTAGAATTTGAAATAAACTCTGAGCGCAATCCATGATATTGAAAAATCGTTAGAACACTTATGTGTACATTCTTTTGCACACTCCTACGTTGTTTTTTTACCATCTATCATACCACATACCATCCATACTCCCTAAACTATCTTCAATCAATTTATTAAGATAAACCTTACATCACAATATTTTTTTAAACACATTTGTTTCAACTTGTTAATAGCAAATTTGAATGATTAAACCACGGGGTTAACAGAGAGTGAATAAACGAATATAATAATAATTGTTTGAATGGTTCAAATGTCAGAAAGTCGGTTTGAATATAAAATAAAAATATCGAATAGTAAAAGGAAAAAAGTTAATATTGTGCCAGCGATAGGAATGAGGTAAGATTAATTGACGTAAAGATGACTTGTATTCTTGCAATAATAAATAATGAGTGAAGCATACGCTCAAAGGAAATGTGATAGCTAAGCCGTGGCCGCATACTATATATTACATCGTACTGTTACAAAAATAGTTGATTTACGAATGTCGCCTAGCAGTGGTTTAAGGAATTCAATAAAAATATTAAGTATAGATAGACAGACGCACAATAAAATATCACGGTCATTTGTTCATTTAAATATATTTATGAAGACTCTTTTCGATATCTGCTTGTAATATATAATGCTTTAACACATGAGGAAAGCTATTTGGAGAATAAAACAATCGATTGTTTTCTTGACAAATTTCTATTAGTGTTCATTTTGAAGGTTCCTCGTTAAAAATATCTTTTGAAAGTACCTACATATTGAAATACCAAACGGTTATGCGTTATGACTGACTCAACACGAAAATATGATTAATTATTACATTTCGCAAAGTAAATAGAAAAAATATTCACACGAAAAAATGACTTGCATATTTTATTAATATGAGTATTTTAATAATACGTAGGTATAAGCATGTTCGGATAATGCTCCCCGTGACACAGCTTATTAGCTTAAGACGACACGACATAAAAAAAAGAAGCGGCGAAATTTCATCAAACACAATAAAATAATTTTCAAAAACAAAAAAATAACTAATTGATACATGATTTTAGTTTCTTTTCATCACCCTGACGAAGGAAAATGTATTTTCCGAAACCGGTTGGTGAACATAAATAACTCAGTGGTTTTAAAAACAAAACTATTAATTAAGTTCTTATTTTCACAGAGAAGAGTTTAAAAAACAGAAAAATGTCACATACATATAAACATATATCGCAAAATACTCCATAAGATTTTAATGTACATTCAAAATATGTCCATTACCCAAGTACTTGAAAATATGTTTCACAAATAATTAATTTTTCAATAGATCAACCGAAAGAAAAAAACAGGTTCAAGAATACTGTAAAAATTTTCCCCGTTAGAAGAGCATGTTTTGAGTTCAGACACAAGTATAATAATCACTCCTTACTGAAATGTCCCCCCTCGCCGTAATTGTATGCACAGCAGGAACACGTAAACACACTTCAAGGGATTTCTACGTATTATTTAATAATTTACCGTAGAACGGTTACAGTTGAACGTGAGCGCAATGGAAGGCCGGGCAGAGTCGGAGAGCGATGGAAACGGAAACTGAAGTAACTGCAATATGATGGATATAAATAAATAGCCGAGACAGCAGGCTGTCGCGCCTCACAGAGCGGCCTTCAAGATTTGGAGATCCGAGTTGCATAATGAAAGGTCGGACTATCGAAAGCGAAACGATTCCAGATGCCAGAGATCATTGTTTAACGGTTTCTCTTTTTTGCATAAATCATGTTTTTGTTTTCCGCTTGGGATGTTACGCTTTATTGCATTTGTGTGTTACAAACAAAACAGTAATTGGTAATGAATTATATAAAACGTGCGGTGAATAAAAAAAATATGAAAATACATATATAATTACACGCATTCTTTGCGAGACTCACCCACACTGGTTCTGTAAACAATCAATAATAATGCACACGATTCTCTCTTACAGAGAAATGTCTTTGTGCGATACTAAATGTAACCCGTCAATAATGACGAAAAATTAATTGTATCCCCGTTGCTACGAAACTAGTAATAAAAACAACAAATATTTATTCATTAATTAACACCATAATTCATTTAAAATTGGAAATTCTCGATCACATTTAAAAACTAAGTAAAGCGCCATTTGACTTACATTAAGCTATTTATAGAATAGATTAACAATCCGTAGTGAGGATTAAGACTTAGTTATAATTTTAAATAGGGGGTTCTGCGCAGGCCATAAAGAGTAACAGGCAGGGGTCGGATGATACAACATTTGGAACGGATGGCATTTAAGTAACCAGGGGGAGGGTGCCTATGTTTTGCGCCCGGTCCTAAAGAGTAACTATCTAAAATATGGATATGATCGGTCAAAGGCATATGATTGTACAAAGAACATGCAGATTTTCATTTGACTTTATAGCTAGAGTCATCCGGCGTCATCCGGAAAATTTGAGGTATTAAATAAAGAGTAAAACATTTATACTAATTTCGAAAACAATAGTAAAAAATTGTATAAAAATACTATTTTATTATATTTTAAAAGTACCCGATGAACACGCAATACAGCGATGTCCATATAGACATAACATGTCTCGAACTAAATACGTAGGTACATTAAATGACTGTTTAAATAAGGCTTAGAAGTATCCAAAACTATGTCACGGATAAAATTTATTCCATGCCTAGCTTGGTTATAGTAGGCTTCATAGTGTCCAAGTCGTCAGTTAATAGAGAATTTAACCTTTGAAAAATTAATTAAGTGTTAAGTCGAATTTGACGTTAATATAAATTTACGGTGTGAAGAGCATGATTATCTTGCTTTAATCTCCGACCCAATGAATATAGAGGCCACAGGGTAGATGCTAGAACAGCTCTAATTATCCCCTCCATAAAATAGAATTGTTAAGGGTTTTGGAATAGCCATAGTCGCGAAATTTAATAATATATGAAAAAAAGAAACAAGTTAGGTATTCAGTACTGAAATGCCTTTATTCGAGATTCATAATCACAATAATTTAAAATCATTCCTTAAACATAAATTATTCAATCCTAACGCGCTCCGGGTGCTTTTACGAAGTCGCTTGTAAAATAACTGAGACTTCCAAAACACGCAACAAACTTAATTCTCATATTTTGTAGGAAAATACACGAGAAGATGCACTGCGCCCGGGCGCCGATCCAAAGATCCAGAGTCCAAAATTCATTCACAATTTTTAGAGAAAAAAAATTGGAATAACTTATAAAATGAAGACCGAACTGTCTGCGACAAATGCCTCGGAAGAATATTGCAAAAGAAATGGAAGATGGTTCAAATAAATTGTTTCATTTTACTTGGACTAACGTAGAAAATATTTATTATGTATGAGAATATGGAAGAGTTAATTGGATAACAATAGAAGGATTTGAGGCGCACCGAGTTCACCATTTCGTAATAGATCTGCCTCCGTGGGAAATGTCAAACGGTAATGGCAAAGGTCCAGCGGCAGGTAAGGAACGGCCATTGGAATGGAACCTATTAAAATGGAGGCTACACACTGCGAAGGCTGCATTATATTCTTCAAACGGGCATCATGGCGCTTGAACGAGATTGCGTCGTGGGTAACGTATTTTTGAAGAGTCATAGAATATCTCTTTATGGTAATGGTGATGATAAGGTTGTAGAAAATGTGTACAAATTTTTTAACATATACATGTACACTCATCACTCGATTTACGTGGTAGATACGTTCGAGGAAATTCCGCATAAAGCGAAACCGCATAAATCGAGGCATAGAACGCATACAAAAATGGAAGATAGATTCCAGAAAATTTAAATCCGCGTAAATCGAGACTTAGTTTATATAAAATAAAGAGATATTTTCCAAAAAACCGCATAAAACGCGTACATACCATAGATGTATGTATATCAACATAAGGAGAAAAAAAAAAGTATAAAACGTGTAGCTTTTTTAATTCAAAATAAATTTCTAACACGCACATAATTTAAAATAGAATTGTAATTTTATTATTCCTTCTCTTCGCTGCTATATTCTAATGAAAACATTTTTTTCTTTTGGGTCGGCTCGAAATCACCACTATCATTAGATTCATATCTAGCAGCAGGTTCATCAGTATTAATCCTGATTAAAAAATAGTCTGTAACTAATTTTTGTGTTATTTTTCTTGTAAATTTTTTTAATTAAATTTTTTTTGTAAATTTCTTGATACTGCGCGCAAATGCTTTTAAGGGCGTGCTTTCAAAAATAATACATATATTCGCGTTTTTTACGAAAATGTGGATTTGTATTATTCAGTTTTTAAAAAACCCGCGTAAAAGAGAATCCGTGTAAATCGAAGGATGAGTGTATTAATTAAAGTTTATCGAATTTCGAGCGGTCTGATTATTTTTTGTTAGATGATTTAGGGCTTAAAGCAAAGATATAAATTAATCATTGATAAAATTTCGCAAACGTTTATTTAGAAGTTCGTAAATTTAAAGCTTAAGATGATTTTGTAAAAATTTTAAATAAAATTTTCCGTAACGGTGCAGATTTTGCATATATTCCGTGAACATTTTCGACTAGTAATTTAGTCAGGTATCAACCCATAAAATATTGTGGACTAGGTCTGTTACACCCTATATATATATAATGTTGTTTTATGATAGCGTGCAATATAAACGATTTGAAAACGCCCAAGTTGAGCTAATAGTAAAGAAGCCGGGAAAAGTTTTCTTGGCAAACTAACGAAATGCTTTAAAGTGTCTCCCTTCAGTCTACTCCTAGGGTGCATGCCTACATCACACGAAGTTTGTCGAGAGTAGCGGTAAAGAATGAGACACATCGGTTAGTGCAATCTTCTCTCCATATAAAATGCAATAAAAAAACACCAACTAATTAATCTCGGGCAATATTCTCTAAGTGGAATCTTCCTCACATTTGAACGAAAATGATTAGAAACATGGATGTTGAGAGCGAGTGAGACAAATAAACTAGACGCCTTTGAAATGTGGCGCTGGAGGCGAATGTTTAGAATCCCTTGGACGGCGTACTAACTTCGGTATAATTAAGTGTCCATGATGAATTGTCCACGACCTGTCAGAAACACACACTGAAATTTTTCTTCTTGAAAAAACTGGTGGTTATTGAAAGGTTTATAGATGGAAAAGGCGATCTCTACTCAATGAACCGACCAGATCAAAGATGTTATTAACTATCCCACTAACAGCAGCGAAATCAAAACTCAAGGTCAAGGACGTCAATAGATCACGACCTCAGTAATAAAAGAACCAACTGAATACTAATTATTTTTTAAATGTATATTATATTGAATTTATTCAAAATAAAATGGAGACGTGTTTCCGTTATCAAACGTCCAACAATATCTCAATCTTACCCCGCACGACACATGTAACATCACCTCGGACCAAGGTTAAGGTTCTCCTCCCAAGAAAACGTCTCATATTAAATGATCACCAGGATGCATTACCTGTAACAAGTAAAAAATAAAAATCAAAATACAATATTTAGTGAAGATTGTAAAAGAAAAGGTATTGTGTAAAATCACTTTTTGTTTCCATAAATTTACGCGAATCCTAGGAAATAAATCTATTTTAAAATACATAATTGCTTTAAATAAAATAACAATCACGTTGTATGAAACCGCGAAATTTATTATACGTCAACCGGTTTCACTTATCTCAAGCTTCATCAGGACGTATTTAAAACTGATCATAAATACAAAAATAGTGCACTTATATATACATAAAGAGGGATAGAATATAAAACTACGTGTGAAAGAGAGAGACAATATAAAATTATATGCGAAAGAGAGAGATACAGAATACATATACATATAGACGGAGCATTAAGGTAGGGGAAAATACAGTGTTGATGGATATTAAATTGATTTTAAAGGAATCGTACGTAATATGGGGCTAATGGATGAATTAATTTGTTTATTAAGAATTGGCGCACCACTATTTATTATTTACAATTCTTTAATATCCATCAACACTGTATTTTCCCCTCCCTTAATGCTCCGTCTATCTGTATATGTATTCTGTCTCTCTCTCTCCTTCGCATATAATTTTATATTTTGTCTCTCTTCATGTTCTATTTAACTATATAAGATAATTACTTAATAATTCCTTCTTTATGTATATATAAGTGTACTCTTTTTGTATTTATGATCAGTTTTAAATACGTCCTGATGAAGCTTGAGATAAGCGAAACCGGTTGACGTATAAGAAATTTCGTGGTTTCATTCAAGGTGATTGTTATTTTATTCAATATAATATGTCAAACCATAAAGTGATTGCTTTCTACGAAAAATAATAATTATATTAATATTTTTATTAAATACGTTAAACTTGTTTTTTTCGAGAATCAAATACAAAGAAAAATTCTTTCTCAAATCACAGATAGAGATACATAGATCCTTAATGATAAAATTAAATAAATTCTGAGGATTAAATTATTTTCATAAATAAATATTTAAAGCATTTTCTCAACGACCTACTTCAGAACGGGTACTTTATATGCACCTAGCGAGGTAGGAAGCGGCTAACCGGCTAGCATATAAATAATATGATATTTCCACTTAAAGAAAATAAAATACGGTCTCATGATACAGACACACAATGCTTAAGACTAGCGGTTAAACACTCTTGTACAATTCCCGTCCAAAAATATTTCAGTTGAAAAAATGTTATCTAGGTGTTTGTACATGTGTACGCGATTGCTAAGTTTAAACACTTAAAACCACAACTAAAAGTTGCAATGAGACTGTGTTACATACACTAGAAATAACCCGTCAATAATGATATGAAAGCTTTCGATAAATATTTATTTATAGACTTAATTTCTTTAAAATATTAACTAAAATACAACAGCAATAAAACTATTATATAAATACAGCTAGATATTGTAGATTTTGTACCATTTATGCTCATATTACATTACAGTAGATAATTTTGATTTATCAAAAAGAATGCGAGTTATTTAGTATGATGTTGATATTATTATTACATATTCGAAGTCTGCTTTTGTTTGTGATTAATATACTACGATGCGTTTTCTGAACGTTTGCTTCGTAATTTATTTGATATTTCCATTATTAAATGAATAATAAATACATCACTAGCCCACCACACTAGATCAAGTCCGTTGGACAGTATATACTTTTTGTCGTTCATAATAAGCCGCTACAATAATAGCATTTTGAATAATCCAATTTTTTTTTGAATTAATATTAAAAAATATAATACAAATATCAATAATCATTGGATATATATATATATATATTAATATATAAATAACATTTTGTTTTCTTCTCTATGAGAGTAAGATCTCGTGTATAGAGAGTAAGTAATTCGAGTTAATTTAATGTTTCCGTTAGTCTGTGTACAAATTATTTTTAACTTCAGTTACAAAATTACATAGTCCGTTAAATTTTCTAATTGTGGTGGGGAGATTGTTAAAAAATTTGATACCTTGATAATATATCGATTTTGATGTATGCGTTATTATTAGTTTTGGGATATCAATTGGATCTCTTATATCTGTTAGATCGTGGAATTAAATAGAATAGTTCTCTTAAAGGTTGCGCGAGAAATTCGGTTTTTTTTTTTCACAACTTAAATGCACATTTAAAATAAAGTGTGACCGTAGATAAGTATAAAGCCAGTATTGAACTTAATATATAACATATACTTTAAATGCGCGAGATACAGTAATTCTACGCGGTAACTTTTATTTTTTTACGAGTACACGGTAACTTAAGAACGCCTTATCTGAAAACATACGAAAAAAAAAAAATATGTTACATGTCAATGTTATCCAAATTTTGATTTTACCAAAATTTGCAACGGTTTCTACCATTTTTTTTACTATTTTGACTTTAAAAATTAGCAAGTTACACAGAAAAAAAATTCCTTCGGTCATTCAGCACTCCTCAGTGTGTAAACAAGCTCTAAAATTGAAGCGGATGGTTGAAATAGTTTTTGTGATATCGAATGTATAACCGTGTGTCTTAATGATATTATATTGTATACATTGAGTGAAATACGCGGGTAAAAGGGCCAGAGGGGGAAGCGTGTAGCTGTCTACCTTGGACTTACCACCTGTATACTCGCATAACTTCGTGAAAAATGCTCTGATCGTTCTGAAATGTAATATTCTCCAGATATACTTTGAAAATATGTAAAAAAAAAAAAATGTTTCAATCCAGACAAGTGGGTGTAACCCTCTAAAAGACACCGTTGTTTATTTTATGTTGCTGCTACGGATGTAAGGAAATTATTATCATATATTAAACTTATTAATACTAGTTTACATAATTCATCATCATCATCAACATCGTATGTATAAGCAGTGAATATAATATTTTCAAATAGCTTAAAACTAGGACGATCACCTGTGATTGTATAACGTAGACGGGACGTATGTATCTGCGGTGAGCAAATGAGGATTGTGATGTGCGGCCGGGGAGGCTGAGCCAAGTTCAAGTTGGGCGAAAAAGTGTACGTACGGTGAACGTTGGCCCCGGCAATTATATTACGCAAACCGAAACGGTACATTTATAAAGGAGAACAAAAAAAAAACTACTACAATGATTCACACATTATTATTACGACGATTAAACAATACGAAAGTTAAAAATGATTAATGTCGACAGCTTTGAGCCCGTCCGTCACCTTCAATCGGCTTTGAATCTTCAAGTGTGTAATGTTAAGAAGAATTGCAGAGATTTGAGTGATACGTTTTAAATGCCACTAATTTTAAAAAAAAAAGTGCATATCTTTCATATTTACTCTGAGACAAGTCATTGTCCAATTTGAAAAAAATGTACCCATCAGCTGCTGTAAGAACTGCACTAAACAAACGGTTCAGTGAAACAATACATAATTATAATCAATTACAATGCGCTACGTACGATGTTGCACACTTAAAAATGTACATTTATTATGAATACGATAATATAGACACGTTTCATATTACCGGCCGAGGTCCAGTGTGCTAAGCCAGATTAAAAAATCTGAATTCTGGGAGAGCGGGTTAAAATCGCATTAACCTTTACCATATCATGATATAAAATAGCCGAAAGCAGCCATGCTGTCAACTCGTGTTACCGTAAATAACAGTTAAAAAAATTGTTTTTATTATCTTAAATGGGTTTAATGGCACGAATTTACTCTAAATATTGAGCATTCAGTTTTGAAAAAATTATTAATAACATAATTTAGAGTATTCATTAAATCCTATACAATGTGTCCTTCCTTCTTATCTCTCTTCATTTAATTAATAAGAAAGAAATAATTATATTTGTATGTTTGTTATTTTTTTCACTGTGAAAATATTGTGTGATCTCTGTCTTTCATATCACAAATTGTATTTTTACCAACGTTTTAATTTTACAACGGATTGAATGGAAAAAATAATTGTTTTTGTACGATTCCCTTTTCATAATTGGTTTTTCACTAGTCATTTCAGAGCGCTAATATTTTCTTTAGGATTATTTAAAATATGAATTTTATGTTGCATGTATTTACCGAAATATTACAGGATTAATTATGATGGTAGACCTGTGTTACTGCATGGTTTGGGAAGGGTTAAAAAGTAGCCAGAACACAAACCTAAATCATTTTCAAGATTGAAAAATAAGTTTCACTCAGCGTTACGGTGAAAATTTAAAAATTACTAAATAAATAAAATTTATATCGTATAAATCGTAATAGCGAATATCATTGTAACTAATTTAAGATAAACATGTGTAAAACGTAAATAACGATACATTAAACAAATATGGTTCAAGAATCAGAGACCCATGCAGGTAAGAGCTGGATAAACACTTAAGGAAGTGAACTTCCATAATTACCTGTTCTCTCCTCATACTTTCACTGGCGTTCTACAAACGAAACCCTTGTAAGGCAATAATTATGAAAACTTAAACTTTGTAAAAAACGGAAACAACATAAAACATCCGTTTACATTCGAGGTTAAGAATGGTGAAATTAATTTCTTAATACGATAGAAACGGTTTGAAATAAATCATTTATATACAGGTAACCCCCGTTGATCGCGGGGGATACGTTCTGGACATGGTCGCGATAAGATAAATTTTGCGACCAACGGGGGAAAAAACACTTTATTAATAAAATGAACATTTTTAAAAACAAAAAAAAAAGTCATACATAACATAATTCATTCATTTTGTTCCGCGTTGCAAAAAAGAATCTGTTTGGCCTCTCTGCGTTTATTATGCAAAAATTGCCGATAAGTGTCAAATAATCGGTTACAACCAAGGTATACAGCATTCACTCGCTCTTAATTTTCGTCGTTTTCTTCTAATAACTCCAGGCATTGGTTGTGAAGAGAAAGAGCATTTTCAATGACTTTGACACTTAAACTTTGGGAACAGGTTCCGAGATGTCATTTACTTGGGACATAGTATGGCGATCCATTTCCTGCTATTGCTTGTAACGATGATTGCTAATTCTGATACACTAAAAAGAAAACTTATAACAATTAAATATATATTATCGTATTAAAGTTTATCCAAAAATTTAATAAAATGAAATTGAAAAATCTCTGGCGTCTCCTAGCGTATATTTCAATAAAACGTGATAGTTTTTAAAAAAAAAATGATCGGTTTACCGTCACAACTCATATCCGTTACAATTTACTATAAATATCCGGTTGCAAATACTTGCTTTAATTGCATCTATGTCAATGTCGTGTCCGTAAACAATTTAATCTTTTTAAACACGATTATCAAGTTCACCTAGTTTAATTATCGCTAAGAATATAACTGTCGATCGCAGGAAAACTATTGTAAGTTGTCTTTTTCTACCCGAGTTGCTTGTCAATTCGCGTGTGTCCACATTTACGATGAGCAGGTACAAGCGAAAACAATTGTCTCTATTTTACACGGAAAACAAATCATCAACGAAGCATTCACTGACTGTGTAAAGTGTAGCAATGAACCAGTATTTATAAACGTCATATTATCCGAACACGGTTGGCAGGTTATTTTAATCGTGACTTCGTGACGTATGCCTTTATGTTACCGATATTGCGAATACAAGCAGTTTGTTTAGACATTGACATGCTGATTGTGTGTAGCGAGGTTTGGTCGTGGACCATGTTGACGGTATCAATCACAATGGTTTGCGCACAAACGAATATAAACCCCATTTCTCGCGCTAATTGTTAGAGGCGATCGAGTGCTGTATTGTACCAAGTGGAACGCGGTACTTGCGCTCTACATAAGTTGTGATAACAGTTAGACATCAATTTGTTATTTTTATATATTAATCCAAGGGTCATTGTCGCTCGCAGGGTGGGTGTTGAGATGGAGCACCGCACTGGAATGAAATCTCTAATTGTGCGCTTGCACGGCGACAAAATACAAAGGCAAAGCTTTTATGTTAATTCGCTGCTGGTAACGTCGACGTCAGACAGAATAGAATTTGGATTTGCAACACTGAATAAAACACACGAAGGCGCGCGTATTCTGTAATTTTAGATGTTGTTCTCGCACTGGAGAGAGGACATCGTCCATACTCGTATGTCAAGATGCGGTCTGTTTTATCTGTTGGGATGCTGTGTGAAAAGTGGGAAAGGAGAGATAAAGGAATACGGTACCAGATATAAATGTGTATTTACACTGTTTTCTTTGATAGTTATGTTAATATTTGATCTTGTATCTGAAATTAAATAATGGCCTCAAATTTTGTGTTTAGGTTCTTTTTCATAAGGCTTACCTTTCATACACAATTCATATTTTCGCGTTTTTTATGAAAATGTGGGTTTTTGAATTTTTTTTATTTAATAACAGTGCCTTTGTAGGTGAAAATCCAGTAATCGTGTATTCTTGGACAAATTTAAATATTGCCAGTAAATAAATAGGTTGCATTCAACCTTGCTCTCATTTCGTTATGTTCCAACATTCGACAGTAGATACTAGTAGCGTCCATGCATGTCTTTATAAGATATTTTCAATTATTTTGCTACTATAAAGCTGTTTATTTGTTTCAGATTAAGCATAAGAAAAACAAGGATTCGAACGGTGTTCGGATTCGGTTAACACGTTGAAACCGCCTCAACGAATTGGATAATTAGCTGGGGACAATTTCCAATTGACATTGTTTTCTCCGCGGCTCATCACCGACGAGGTTATATATTGATATTCAAAAACCAGTTAGACCTCTTTGTGATTTTCGTTTGAAATTTCAAGTATTTTTAGATACACGGAATACATTATCCGGCATTCTCGCGGCGCAGTAGGTCGCGGCGGTGTTGTCAGATGCATTTTAACTACGTCGGAAGTGGGTCCCGCCCCGCCAGTGTTTGGCTCTTCGCACACTGCTGCAAATGTTGGTGCAACATATTCTTTATTTGGGCTCAAAGCTTGACGTCTTATTCGAATTGCACCTGTCTTTTAAACATTTCTAAATTAACGTAATACAGTAAAAGGATAATAAAAATATATCGTTTAATATGTAACGTTTTAAAGGAATCCTAATTCTAATACATAAATACCACTTTTAATTCACTTTAGCAAAAAAAAAAACATAAAAGAAAAAATACACAGGACTATGTAAAACCAAAATGGCGATCGTACAGTTACAGAAGAATATTTATTTATCGCTAAATATTTAACGTTTTAAAAAAAAATAGTAATGTAAATTTAAAGTTGTACATTAATTGAAATACGTAAAAACATTTTTTTTTAATTTGTAAGAGGAACACCAAATGTTCCAAATTGTACAGAGGGTCGCGAATAGGGCATTCATTACCGGTTTTGGGTAAACCGATTTACCTGTAAATAAATTACTAAGTACCGGTAAATTAGTTTACACTTTTTATGTATTATATAATAATATTTTTAAACTATTATATTAAGTGACAAAATTTGCAGAAAGCAAGATCGTTGAGCGTTTTGTCGTATGGTTCGTTTATCTGGAATTTCGTAATTCCGGCGTAATACAATGCGCGCATGTACGTTGGGGATCCGAGACTAACCATCGCAAAAATCACCAGTCGAACTTACGGTACTTTATAGATCATTCACACCTTGGCGGCACGTATCATTGATAACGTTGTGTATAATGTAATAAGTTATCTTTGTGTAAAATAAATATCAATTTGTTTTTATTAAAATGTTTTTTTGTCAATTTGTTGTTGTATATCATAATATAATACCATTATATTAATTTCTTGACACCTTCATAATTACCGGTAAACCGGTATTGAATTCATAGTTTTACCAATTTATCGGTAATGCCATTTTCCAGTATATTTGCATGCCCTAGTTGCGAATTTCTAGACCCTCTGATTGATTTATTTGACAGCATTGCTGATGCGAGTAAAGCGTATGTCGCGGTCTTTACTTAGTTAACCCTCCCCTCCCTATGGATCGGTCAACGATGTCGACCATCACAAGCTTACCGCTAGTGACGAAAATCGTTGAAGTTAGCAGTCCAAACGTTGTGCGGGAAACACGGTAATGGATACGGGGGCGCGAATACCGGAATCAGGCAAGTTGCCCAAAATATGAAGAATCCACCCATCTATATAAATGACAGTAAATTATTTTTAACTCCTGTAATACGATGTTTATGTCTTTGGTATTCCTAACATATTATATCTCCAGCACCACATTTAGAATAAACTAAATAAAAATAACTAAAATAGCGTCGGTGAAGGTATTTTTGTCCAAGTTTTTAATAGCAGAGTCTATTTTTCAACATTCCAGTCATTGGAGAAATGATGAATATATTAAATTTTCAACGATTATTTTAATACAAATTAAAGATATAATTAAATGTATTAAATATAAAGATATACATATAAAATCAATTTTATCGAAAAATATTGTTGTTGCCCAACCGGAATTCGAACCTGGATCTCTTTCCAATCCGGGGAAGGTGCATCATCCAACTATACTACAGCGAAAGTACTTTTGACGACAAATTTTCGAACTCGTATGTTACACTTTTCAAATTAATACATCTATCGTTCCATTATTTGAAAGTCATCTTCTTTATTTTTACAGAATCTCAAATATCTTTGAGTAATCCGATAGGAGACGCCAGAATTAATAATTAATTTATATAAATAATATTTTCGATAAAATAAATTTTATATGTATATCTTTCTAATCAATACATTTAATTTGTATTAAAAATATAATTACAACTTCACAATAAAAATGTGTTCTCCTTTACAAAAAAAAAAAATCGATGTAATTAACCGCAAAATTAAAGTGAGCAGAAAAAAAACGTAATTTTGATTTAGCCACCTTTCGCTCATAACTGACGATATGTGAATTTTAATTCCATATGCAGCACATTGCCCACGCAATAATAATTTTAATTTAATTTCTCAATTATTGTAGATGGCTAGATCCGGGTTCCGAGCCATATCCACTGGCAAATAAATTTAGTATCGCCGCACCGACGAATTCAGAAATGTAATTAATTAACCGGATTTTAAAGAAGTTGGTGCAACCGAGACCGCAAGCTATTTTAACAACATGGCCATCTTCATGCCAATACGGTTGTAACATTAAAATGTCGTTTGTGTGGAACAAATTCGATTATACGATATGTATGGCGTGTATCGACTGACTGAAAGATCTTCCGCGACCTGGCGAGGTCGTGCCCCGCTCCCCTCGCCGACCCAACTTTCATTCGCTGACCGACTTACTCCAGTCCTGATCGGATCACAGAGAGCGAAAGAACATTTTGCCGCAGGTGGTGATCTGCAGAGTGGCGGGGGGAGTAGCGGCGCGGGGCCGAAGGGATGAAACGGCATTGCGGGTGGGAATTTTTTCGAGAGCGACTTTAAGAGCAACCCTTTAATAAATTTTCTTTAAAAGCCAGCGAGTTGTGAACACTTTTGCGTATATGCACGTTTCTGATTCATTAAAGGCATAGTTATGTGCATTTTAAATAATAAATTGAAAAAAATATTATCTAATGCCGTCTTCTACTTCTCTGTCTTTATAAGTGATTTTTTTTCCTACTAATATCAAAACTGACACTGTTCTTATCTAGAGACCACTCCTTAATTGAAGTGTTATGTTTCACAAGCATTTATTATTGTAAAATAAATATCAGATATCTCATAGTCAAAGTTATTTTTTATTATATTTAATGAAAAATTTATGGAAGTATGGGGTAATGCAGGGCTTATGACCTGTCTTCGGCTGGCTTAAGCGAATCCACGTACTAACATATATACAACTTTCAAAAATTTGTTAAATGTGGAGATTGAGGGGTGAGAATTGGTAAACGTTATATATATATAATAAGTGATAACTTAACTTAGCCAAAGACAGGTCGTAAGACTTGTAATTACCCCATACTTTCATATATTTTCCATTAAACATAATAAAAAATAGCTTTCTCTCTATGAGATATCTGATATTTATTTAATAACAGTGCCTTTGTAGGCAAAAATTCAGTAATTGTGTGTTCTTGTAAATATTCAAATATTACTAATTTATTAATGTTTTTATATTAAAATCGTAAAGCAAAGTTTGTAATGCAATTTCTTTAAATATCTTCATAATTTTGTTGCAAATTGTGATTATGGCTAAGATAAAATAATAAAATTGCGCTTTGGGTAATTTCGTATGCGTTTTTATTTCAGGGGTAGGTACCATTTTACTACAACAATAATAGAAAATAATGAAATAAAAATCTTTCAACTTTTTAATAATATATACAAGAGCTGGAATAATTGATTATACCACGCCTATAGAAAGCACAAGCACTTGTGGAAGGAGTTAGAACAGGAGGAGTACAATTAGTAATTTTGGATATTTCTTATTCGTATGCGTGTTTCCACCTAGATACTATTCTACCATATGTACTGAAGATGTCGTCTACTTGGTATATTAAACGTCTGAAGTAACGAGCAAAAAATAAATAAAATAAAGGGTTGAAAACGAGAGTTAAATTTATCCAAACCTGGTGGAACAATAGTATAAATATAGTATTGGTATCATATATAGATTGAATAGTCTTTCCCGTTATTTAATGTTCGCAGACAGGGGAAAACTCGCAGTTCTTGCGGTTCAGTAGTTTAAGCCAAAGAAAATTTCAATGCTGTGAAAACACACATTTAAAAAAAAAAATTAAATTCAAATAGTCAAACGTTTGACTATTTGAAAATGGCCTTAATCGCCGAAACAACTGTAACATATAATAATGCTTACGCAAACTAGCAGAATTCAATAATAATATTTATTATAATTTGACTTTTTAAATTTAATTAAAAACAAAAATGGAGTTCTACAAACTAAATATAATAACAATAAATAATTTTTTAAAAATACCAACATATCTAACCAAAATTCCACAGGCAGGTCAGATAGTTACTCATAAAGTTAAAGAGTATAAAAAAAAATAATTTGTCGGTTTTTTTTATTATACATGGGCACTACCGGGACATAATACACTTACAACAGTTCTGCCAACTTAAATTTGATAAGCATTTTTCATGGATGTTTCTAGAGGAAATTTAATTTGAGAGCGAATTAAGGCCAGAATCTGAAAAGTTTCGAGGAATTTCGGCAGCGATTTCTCGAAAGTCCAGTTGAATTCACGAGTAACGACAGAAACTTAAAACAATTATGTAAATTCTATCCGAATAGTTGTCGAGAGGTTCTAAGAATTCGATCAATGAGAGGTCTTCCGTATCAATGAATTAAACGGTATTGGTGACCCGGAGATAAACATCAAAAGCCCTGGGTACTGGGCACACACTGGTCACTGAACCTACAGTGGCGTAACTACAAAAATTGGTCCCCAATGCAGAATGGAAAAAGGGTCCACTAAATAGGTATTGTATGTAAGATATACGATTATTAGTACTGGGTCGTTTATCTATTAAGTAATAAGAACTAAATTAGTCTCTTTTTTCCCATAATATTCACACCTAAAATAAACGAACTTACGAAAAAATAAACAAAAGTGTTATAATCACAAACTAGTAAATGAATAGACATGATATGACGTGTCCTATATATAAGAGAGGGGTTTGGAACATTATTTGCGAGGCAAGGGGCATTTTACACACATTAATCCAACGAAACATAAATCCGATAGATTATAACACATTTATGAAACAGGAAATGTATTTACTCTTCGAACATTAAATCTTTGTCTAAACAAGACGCATTTTTTACATTAATGCATATTATATTGTCAGCGTTTAAATTTTTGTTCCAATCGAGTGATATTTTATATAAAGTCGCGGAGCTCTTTGATTCCGCGAGTGACACTAACGTGATCATGTGGGTGCCACTAAAATGAAAATTTTGGGACAAGGAATTTGCGTTAGCTCATGTCTATTTATTTGGTAGTATGTGGTTATAATGCATTTATATGAATTTGCAATTTAAAAAATACTTAAATGCGATGGTCTCGTCCTTAATCATAACACATTAGCGGTAGTGATGGTAAATCGTTATGTGACTGACTATGATTGGTAACTGAGATTTAACGATGATTGTTAACTGAGATTTAACTGTTGGAGGTTTACTTTCTAGTGTACCAGTCATTGTTCAAATAATTACGAATAATCAGTTATACCAATCATTGTTACAATCGAACACGATCACAGTCACGATAACGGTTTAAATAACTATTTAACCATCACTAATTAGTGGGGCACTGCTACCTGTATACATTCAAAATGTTTTTATAATACACGTGCGTAACGATTTTTTAAATTTTGTAATTCTTTTTATCGCTGTGTTGGATTATCAGTCTATATTAACACTGAGAAAGGTATCGATACTCGCTAAAATACCGATGTCAAATGGATTGCAGAACGTGAACTTGTCGTGCCCCCATCTAACGTGAGCCCGCGTTGACCGCATTAACATAGTTACGCCACTGTTAATAAAAAATAAATACGTTACGATGCTGAAATAGTCCGTTACTTAGGGCCGGTTGTGTGATCAGTAGTAACTTTTTACTATAATCAAAAAGTTGCTAAAGTAAAAATTTACAAAAAACGGGTTTTATTTTATTTTTAGAAAAACAGTGTAACAATAATAACTGATAATTACAAAATAACACCAGTGAAGTTTCTTCGGAATTAAATACGTAGTACATAATAAATTTGTTAATTAAATTAGGTTAAATTAAATAAGGTTGTTTGATTGTTAGTAAAAAAACATTCCTTATCGAAAGTAAATACTGTAGTAAACTCATTTTACGCTCCGATATCCGATAGTAAAAACGAGAATCAATAGTTAAATACGGCGGACTTTTCACAGCTCTACCAAAAGTCATCAGATACATTGACACTGATACTTTGAAAGTTGCCGTATACGACAATTAATCATTCAATATTCCGCTATTTTAGTGATGAGAGTTCGTCCGATGCTGATCTCGTTGTTTAATATATTAATGTAAACCATAAATAATGCATGAAATAAAGTATATTTCATGATTATTTGTCGTGCCTATAGGCATCTCCATCTGTGCTTTGACAGTAGTAAATTTGATGTGCCAACAACTCGCAAAGGATTTTTACTACGGGCGTTAGTAAAAAGTTACTACTGATCACACGACCGGCCCTTATGTATTGCCCGTGACAGGGAGTTTGGGAAGTCGTCGATTACATACGTACATTATTTTTTTATATTCAAAACGGAACATCTGATAATGAACTTTACGCGCATGCGTAGCTACCGTGCGAAGTCACCACCGGCTCGGGTCTAGGGTCTTTCACCTCGCCCAGTTATGACTTGGCAGTCACCGCAGCGCTTTTGGCCATCGCTATTGAATAATAAGAGATTGTATGATCAATTTATTCGATTCAGCGCGGGGACTCCGCATCGCACGCCACTCTCCGATCGGCCAAGTGTTATTGGTACGGGTGTTGAATGTGACGCAAAGTAGGTCGTCCGAGATAAGTACCACGGAAAGGAATGCGGCTCGCAGCTTCTACGCGGATAGGTAGGTGAATACCCAATGCCGCCTCAAGGAACAAAACACCTGAGTGGTCGCGGCGGATGGCAACACAAGACCAAACAAACATTAATCCGTAGAAGACTGCTTTAACATTTGGAGAAGTGCAACATTTCTTAATGAAATCTATATCAAAGGTACCCACACATATTACACATTTTCCCACCAACTTTTACCTTCAACCTTCTTAACCTTTATCCCTACCCAGTCCAACTTCACTTTCACTTTATACGTAAGATTACATTTAATTTTATTATATGCACGCATTTATTATTTGTCAATAATTGTATTTAATGTTACTTCGTAAGTAGGTAGTTGAAACTTTTAGCAGTGATTAAATATTTTATTTATTTTTATTATCAGTTAGCGGTTTGATATTATAAAACTTTATATATATATATATATATACTTGGTACATTAAAATGCTTTTACTTTTACCGACATAAACAATATCATCAGGAAATAACGCACCCTCACTTAACAAGGACACAGGCTGACTGTCACTACCTCGAGCCAAAATTAAACAAAACTTTTGCACAAAGATTAAATTTGTTTCTAGCACCAAAAATATACAACAGTCTAAATTCAGACGTGAAAAATTGCAACCAGTCTTATATATTTTTCAAGAAAAGTACAGTTCTGACTCCAGGAAATGGGGAGAAATTACGCTCAAGAACTATTAAAAGTACAAACTTGAGATTAAAAGTGCTATAACAGTACCCATTGAATATTGCATTTTCTACTTTTCTCTGTAGTTATGTTAGTATATTATTTAACTGAACTTTTTTTAGTCTTTTTATATTGAACATTACAATTTTGCATAAGTTCACTTTAAATTTGTATGTTATTTACTTATTTTACACACTCTTACTTCATATTTGTACATTATTTACTCTTACAATACTTACTCTTTATTATTTTTGATACATTGAATATTGTATTTACTTTAAGTTTTACGTTGTATTTATATGTTATCTAATTGCATCCAGTTTTACTCTTTATATATACATTTTTGTACATAGACATTACACTCTGTTTACTACTACACTGGAAAAGCACTGTCTGCTATAATATAGTAAAATACTAGTGTAGCAGGTAGGGTACCCAAATATATGTATTACTTTGCTGCAATGTTATCCGATTGTAACAATATAACACACCTACTGTTAAAATTTCTCAATAAATAATTCGTAAGTAGTGTCGCAACTAACA
Source organism: Eubasilissa splendida (assembly GCA_031772225.1). Classification (NCBI taxonomy): domain Eukaryota; kingdom Metazoa; phylum Arthropoda; class Insecta; order Trichoptera; family Phryganeidae; genus Eubasilissa; species Eubasilissa splendida. Next base: position 26,919,593 of record CM062851.1, on the reverse strand, counting down.
AATGGGTCATTTTTGGATGCTCTAGTATTTCGCATGTATCTCTTGCATTGTAATATTGCGTTCAATAGAACATTATAGAAAACAATATATGAATATATACTACCTTAGGACAGGTACTTTATATGTACCTAGCGAGGAAGGACGCAGCCAACAGGCTTGCATGTAAATGATATGTAGTATTAATACTTAAGGTGGTTGGTTACTTTAAAGATTTTTATATTGATGCAAGAAATAAAGGAACGTTGTTTTAAAAATAAACCCCGATTTATCGGCATTGAAAATGAAAAAGTGATATATATATAATATTTAAAATACTGCCACGTAAAATGTGTATCAAATGTAATATATCAAAACAACAAAAAATTACCTATTTGATAGATACGATACACGGAGGAGGTAGAAGTGTACAAGTCTTCTATCCCTAACGAGAAAAATATCCGATTTTAAAATTTCCCGAGAAATGACGTGTCACGCCTGCAAATTGAGCAAAAAATAATATAATATCTGGCACCAGGCGTAAGTTTTTTGAATTATATTACTGGTCTGTTTCAAACAATTTATTAACCTAATAATTAAATGATCACTGTACTGATAATCATTTAGCAATTATTGTAGATCAGAAAAATCAAATTAATATTTCGGAATTAAATCTCATTCACAAAAATTGATTTGTCCTACCAACTGTCACTCCGTTAGGTTAGTAGAAATATATTTCATTTTGATTTTAATTGATATGTAACTTTTAAGGCAGATCGCAAGTTGTGATTCTTTAGTAATGGAAATATTTGTAGTAAATTAATTAATTAATAAATTAAAACAAACTATTTATTTTAAAGTTAAGCGATGTAGCTGTCTAAATACATTCGTAGGTTATTTTGTATGCGATAGATTGATGTTGGCTTCCTTTTGTCTACGTGAGACGATGAAGATGTAGCACCCAGGTTAGTTCGTGAGGGCTTGCATCGCCTTGGCATAGTATGGTTATGGAGACTTGCTCCGTACCTCTTACTGCTATTTGGAGGAACAGCGAAAGCTGCTATGTCCAGAAAGCCGTGGGTTGCAGAAGCTGCCATGAAGAGAGAATTGTAAACTATCAGGATTGACTCCCTCAGCCTCCCACTCTCCCGAGGATGAATGCAAGGCAACATTATCTATGATTTGGTAGTGGCAAGACTCGCCTCCGCCTTTTAACTGTGGCAATGCAGAGAATTGGTGTCATGTCACATCAATATTCTTACTATTTTTAAATTAAGCTAAACGTTTGTGCTATGAAAGGACTAACTTGCTGGTCTTCTAGAACGAGGCTCGACACCCCGACAACCAGATAACTAGACGAGTGTCTTAACCATTAGACCAACAAGCGCGTCAAGCAGTGATACTATAATGTTCTATTACAATCGATTATATAGCATTGATACATTGATTTAAAAAGGATTGTATTATTATGTTGATTTCTCGTACAATTTAATATTACTGAATTATCTCTATTTATGAAACTTACACATTGATTTCCTACACGTCACGTGGAAAACAATAAATGATAACACTATCTGTATTTTACTATTTATTTACTATAAGTGTACAAAGATCACGTGAGCGTGTGGCAGATGAAGACAAAAGAATCAACACGCGATAGATAATGCGTGAGGTATAGAAAATAGAATTCTCTTCCTTTTTCATACATTCTAAATAATATTAATTAAAAAATGCAATGCGCAGAAAACAATGTCTCATTTGTGAAATTGTCATATCCCTTATTGTTAATATGGGTTATTGCGCTGATACGAGTAACCTAGTATAAAAGTATCTAGTAATGTGCTTTTATATTAAACTCTGGAGAGAATCGCGATCTATATTGTGATCATTAGTATAGATAAACACAAACAAATGTATTACAGTGAATCGTAATACATATGCATGTGTAAGGGTGGTAGAAGATAATTAAAAAAAAATTTAATCAGAAGCCATTTTGAAATTGCAATTTCGGGACAGAATTATGCGATATTTAAAATAAATTAATCAGAAAATAAGTTTCACATTTGTCAAGAACTTGGATGGTTGGTTGGTTTGGTGAAATGGTAACTAGTTGACCCGGAAAGGAAAAGTTTTGTGCTCGTATCCCGATAGCAACCAAATATACTTTCGGAGAACACATTCTTATTGTGAAGTTGTAATTATTCAGAACAGACGGTCTGTGATATTTTAAATATTAATTAAATATATTCATTACAAAGATATACATATAAAATCAATTTTATCGAAAAATATTGTTGTTGCGCCACCGGGATTCGAACCTGGATCTCTTTCCTAACCGGGGAAGGTGCTTTATCCAACTAAGCTACAGCGACATTATTTTTAGCGACAATTTTCGACCCTGTATGTTACCTTTTTGATATTAATACATTTAATCGTTCCATCATTTGACAGAGCCATCTACCTTATTTTTACAGAATCTCAAATACCTTTGAGTAAACTGATAGCAGACAATATTTTTCGATAAAATTGATTTTATATGTATATCTTTATAATTAATATATTTAATTCATATTTAAAATATACTTTCGATAGATACATAAGTTTACTTTGGTTTTGCGTGTATTAGTAAAGTTATCGTTTTCCCGCATGTGTCGTTTATTTCTTCCAGTCTCGAATTAATTTCATACAAAACAAGCAAAAATAGATCTCATCGATCGTTCCTGCAAGCATCATTTTACCGCTTTAATCGTTTGAATTACGTAGAATATTTCGTTACGCCGGTTTGTTTTATAATTGCCTGCCTGATGGCACATTGACGTTAAAGAGCGAGTCCTGCCACTGTGGTAAAGGGCCGAAAGAGAGGATCTCTGTTTTGCGTCAACAGAGATGGAACTGACATATGCGAGCCAATCGTCATTGGCAAATGAAGCCTAGGTGTTTTAAGTGTACGAAAACTTTACCTGTAAAATATTACGTAAACAAAAAGATATGGATGACTATGAATATTTTTTATTTGTTATTAAGGGACTTGAGACAGAAATGCGCGTAAAACAATGAAATATTTTATTGTTTGTAGACAACGGTGCCGTTCGCCCAAGTGATTCTTGAATTGAAGGAGACAGCAGAAGAAGTTGAAGATGTCGACGAAGAGAATCCCTGGCCAGTAATCTTGTTTTCAGAAGCATGCCGAAGAAATACTGATGATGAAGGATTATGTATGATATAAAGTTCAGTTTTTTTTTTTGTTGTTTCAGTGAAGATTTCTAATTTTATTTGTATTCAAACACATTCATTAACATGTGTAATGTGGATCTTTTTTACAACATGATGTATGAATATAACTTTTTTCTATATTCCCGCATTTATAGTTTATTCTAGTAGGTCCCTTCAAAAACGATAGAGGTTTCACTGTACATGTATGTATATATATATTTCTTCTTTATCAACCATTTTGTACACATCTTTGAGTCTTACTCAAACCTTCTGTAAACGGTCCCAGTCTTCTGCAGTGTTAATTTCTATTCAGGACACCACTGCAAGATCATCCAGGTCCATTTCTCGTCCGTAAGAAGCTTCTCGACATATGTAGACAATGTTTGTATTTTGTTTTGCTCGTTCCACAACTTTCTTATGCTTTTTGTGTAACAGCCAGCTTCAATTTGCCATGCAGTGGGTTCAAGTCTGGGCACCATATGTCACATGAATACAAAGTCTATAAACGCACGCATATATGAATATAAAAATAAATGAAAGTATAGAAAATTAATCAATCTAAATTTATATTACAGGACTGTACACCTGTTCGGTGCGACCAGTGCCTTATTCTACGAATTAAATATGAGACTTTTTATACTGGCAACATTAAGACAATGACAAATCGTCCCCTTAGAATAAATAACAAGATTCCAACTAATATTTTGGGAAAATTTGAGTTATTACGTGAAATCCAAATGCATTATTTTTTATTTCTTCCATACACACCAACCAATATAACGGATATTAAAGGAAATAGCAAGAGCTGAAAGTTCAACTGCATCAGTTATTTATTTTAATTTATAGATCATTATTGTTAATTAACAATGTTTTTATTTTATTTTTAATTTTCCTCATCTCACAGTGGTCATTGATAATACTGAAAATAAGTTGAGACCTTAAAACTGATCGTATTTGCAATCAATCAAAACAAAATATACATGAATATATGTTGAAATTCAATCAACACATTTGAGCTCAATATCTCAAAATAGTGTCAGATGGAACCTTGTTATTCTGAGGTGTCGAAATGTGAAACGTGCATTCGTGATTTTCAAGTGATTATCTAATTTCAATTATTAATACAATTATTTTACCGTCACGCCGTTTTTTCGCGGGGATAGCCAGATAGGGCAGAGCGCCACATTATTTCTGTCCTGATACAATTCGCCACATTCATGACTCTTCTACAGTACAAGCATGTATCTGGTTCCATTTGACCAAACCATCTATGTGATCCTATCTTAATCTTGCTCACTACTCACTTTTAAATGTACGTACTTAGCAATTGGCGAACAATCGGTTGGATTATTTGAAACAAAAACATGCAATACCCAGCTGCTTTGTGAATATAGTATTACTAAACAGAGGGAGGTAATTTTATTATATATAATAGTAATAACAAGCTCATGAGAAGTGCGGCAATCGAGCTTGGAAAGTGATGTTGATGAGCGTAAAACATGTCCCCGTATTGAATTTCGATGTTGTGCAGTGTCAATAAAAGATAATGGCGCTATCAAATGCGATGTGATATTTCGTACCGCAAATATTTCCTTCGGTCTGCGGTTTCCAACACAAGCAGTGCACGATCTGAAACAACCGACTGGGATTTTCGTGTGATCCAACCAAAACAAATGGCAAAACTTACAAAAATAGAAAATTTGTATTCTTTATCTAGTCACGTTCGAAGAAAGAAAATGAACTAAATAGTAAAAATGTACTAATGTTGTTAACGATGAATGCTAAATGTTTGAATATATTTTGTAAAAAATCTGAAATATTATATGCAGATTTGTATTTACAGAGACGGCAACAAGCTTTCTACCGACCAGTTTTCTATCATGAAGATTATTTCTGTAACACCTTAGTGCAACACAACCATTCGGATATTCTTATATTGTAAATTTCATCATTTTATACATCCTTACGTATCCACTTCTCCCACGCAATATCTTAGCATTTCATCTGCTAAGATAAAAGGTGTCCCAAATTTTTTTTTTCATAATAAAAATTCTGTAATAAAATAATGGATGTGTTTAATAAAAAAATGATTTTATTAAGAACACATACTTATTGTGAAGTTGAAATTATTCAGAACAGACGGTCTGTGATGTTTTAAATACTAATTAAATGTATTAATTATAAATATATACATATAAAATCAATTTTGTCGAAAAATATTGTTTTTGCGCTACCAGATCGGAAATAGAGATCCAGGTTCGTATCCCGGTATATTTTTCGACAAAATTGATTTTATATGTATATATTTATAATTAATACATTAAATTAGTATTTTAAAAAATGTTTATTTTGGATTTAAGTACAGTCCCTGGGAATTTATTTCTTAAAAATTATGTTTTTTAAATGAGATCCGTTATTTCGCTGGCACTCTTCTAAACGGGAGGCAAAATGACTGAAAACTGCAATTTGTTCTTGGATATATTCTATCAATTGGTCCAGAGAAGAGGTGGGAAAATTTCCCGAACAACTGGTAAGGACACGCTCTATAGAGACTGAATTCCCAAGGACGCGGCTAGCGATCGGCATACCCCCCGCCCCTCTGCCGCTGGTTGAGTTGGTGTAGAATGAACCAAAATGAAAAATACTTTTGGGACACACTGTCTTGACATGCGATTCTTGCACGGGGAAATATATACATTGTCATAAAAAGTAATATTAAGAGTTTATTTTCGTTTGTGAATATTTTAGTATGATTGATAATGAATGGCGATTAAGCACGGCATAACAACTACAAAATAAGACTGAAATATCAGTAAAAACTAGAGAGAATCACCGAAAAAGTATATAACTGGTTATAGTTCTACACTACCTTTGTATTTAAAATTAAAATTGCTATTTGAACCTATGGAAATGATCACATTGGTTTTAATAATATAATGTTGCCTGGATGCAGAATTATTCCTAACATTAATTGTTATTAATATTTTTAAAATAATTTAGGAAGTTCTACAATTTTTTAAAAAGCATGTAATATTGTATAGAGTAAATCGATATTTCTATGACAAGCAAACATATATTTTCAAATACAAATAACTTTGTATGAAACCACGAAATTTATTATACGTCAACCGGTTTCGCTTATCTCAAGCTTTATCACGACGTATTTAAAACTGATCATAAATACAAAAAAGAGTGCACTTATATATGCATAAAGAGGGAGATAGAATATAAAATTACATGATTAGTTTTGAATACTTCCTGATGAAGTTTGAGATAAGCGAAATCGGTTGACGTATAATAAATTTCGTGGTTTCATACAAAGTTTTTGTTATTTTATTTAATACAAATTAAATGTATTAAAATCGATTTGATTGAAAAATATTGTTGTTGCTACAGGGAGAACTTCACAATAAGTATGTGTTCTCCTTAATAATATATATTTTCATATATTTTTTTGGTTTTGAATCTCTGCCGAACTGGTGGGTAGTGTTTGCGTGGCAATACGGACGTCACAAATCACGATAATTCGTATGCAAGTGGGTTCACATCTCGGTGTCCGTTGCACTCCGGAAAATGCAGCGCACTCGGCGCCATTACGCGATGTTTTGAAGATATGCTGGTGAGCTGAAAATAGCCCGGATGCTGTGCGCTCGCGGGAGACGATTCCGCGGGCTCCTATGCGTGGGACACCCCCGCACCTGATGGGCATAGCGGCCGTTTCTTGCCAAACTTAAGTTCTCTCACGCATTTGTGAAAATGGTACGCTGGCGACGAGGCTAGACTAGCTGAGGAGGAACGGTATTATTAAGCCGAGTCAGTTGTAGAGGAATGAACTGTACTGCTGTGAAATTCTAAAGACTCAATTTAAACAGGAGTAAGGAAATTAAGTTGTACCCTGTACCTTGTTACAACAACGGGCGTGCTGTAATCTACCATCTAAAAAAATATTTCAATTAAAAGTTTCTGCTGTAATAAAAAAGTTATCAGAGTAATTTATTATACCGGTGTGACAAAAAACAAAAAAGTAAAATTATTTACACTCACCTCTATTTAAATTTCGTATAATTGAAACATATTTGAATTTTTAAACATTGAGAAACATTAATTTAAAAACACTGAGTGTAAAACACTACCTAATGTATAATATTTTAGGGATTAAATTAAAACCATGAGATGAAAAGCAAGTTAAGCGCAAAATCTGCATTAACCTAATTTCAACCATGTCATGCATTGCTAAAAAGTTGTAATTATGTTTACTCCGATTAATTTAAATATTTTTTTACAAATTAAATTAATCAACTACAAAGATATACAGAAAAAATTTATCTATCATAAAAATATTTAATTGCTACCGGGAAACAACTAAATAGATACATAGATTTTTTTCTGTAGGTATATCTTTCTATAATATTATTAGGAGAACACATTCTTATTGTGAAGTTGTAATTATTCAGAACACATGTCTGTGATATTTTAAATACAAATTAAATGTATTAATTAGAAAGATATACATATGGACATTACATCAAATATACATACGGATCTCTTTCCAAACCGGGGATGGTGCATTATCCAACTATGCTACAGCGACATTATTTTTGACGACAAATTTTCACACCTATATATTATTCGATAAAATTTATTTGATATGTATATCTTTCTAATTAATTTAATTTGTATTAAAATACCACAGAACTATGTTCTGAAAATGTAACATCATATGTTTTTAATATTTTATTGATTCCAAATTACACAATGAATACAAAATATGAAAGGTCATCGAACTCCGAGCGGTCAGACCATTTTTTTAGATGATTTAGAATAATAATGGGTTAATTTCGTAAATATTTATTTCGAAGTACGTAAACTTAAAGAATACCTAATATGATTGTGTATAATCTCATACAATAATATATTCCGTAATGGTAAATAATTTTTACATATTCCTTGAACATATTCGACTCGTAATTTAGTCAGGTATCCATGCATAAAATATTGTGGACTAGGTCTGTTACATTCTGCATGCAATGACATTGAAAATAAATACATTTGTTAGTGTTCAGATTATAAATAGATAATAATAAATATACAACCTAAAAATTTAGGTAACCAAATATAAATTAACCAATGACACGTCAATATATTGTAGATATACTGAGCGGGTGTTAAACGCACTTACGTAATTTTTATTCAAGCAGAAATTATTTATTTTTATGATGTTGATTTGTAATTAAATAATAATCTGATAAAAAAAAAGGTTTTAATGACAACTTTAGAAGACTTACATAACGATAGCGCATAAATGATATCTTTGATTACTTTTTACGGAATCAAATACAAAGTACATTTAAAGAAATAATTATTACGTTAAAAAACAACAAAAACTGAGATGCAGTATTCTATTATAGGATATTTATTTTGTATAATTCAAAAATGATATATTTTATAGGTATATTAAAGGTACCCATTTGTAGTAGGTATAACTTCTCCATATTTTAAGGCAGAGTGAAAGTGAACTGAATGCGGTGGAAACTCGGTCATTCAGGTTTATGTATGTACAATCTATACACGATAGAGTGAAGAATGAACATATTTGAAGTTAATTTAGAGCAGTTTGTGTCGATGAAATTACAATAAGATCGTTAAGATGGTTTGAGAATGTGGAACGTACGATTGAAGAAAGGAATGTAGATAAAAATGTATGTGGTTATGTATTGGGAGTACAGGCGTGCAGTATGTATAGACTTAGGTTATGCTGTTACCATGGCATTATACAATCATATATAATATAGACTATATGCACATTGTTTATGAAATTTCGTTTAATTGACGTCTTTAAGCAAAATTAATCCATCATAATAAAAATGCATTATCCTCGAACGCAAAGAACAATGATAAAAACAACACGTTTAGTAAGGTACTAAAATTTGCGAATTAGTAAATGAGAATCAGCTCTAAGTCAAGTTCAAAACCTTTCAAATGTCATTATTGTTATGAAACAGCATAAGTGAGAACTCCGTACAACAAGGATCAGCTGTATCATTTCTGACTCTGCCGAGTGGAATTTTCAATTCAGTAGGTAGCAATTGTATGGCTTGAATAGAACGATAGATTAAAACGGTGGCTAGCAATTGTAGTGGCAATAAACGACGAATAACCCAGTAGAGGACTACAGCGCTCCGGTGGCGCCACGCCGTAGCGTAATTATAATATATGGATTATTTTGTTAAGGAAAATACATTGGGACTTTATGTATTAATGAATTATTGTAAAAAGAGAACTATTATAGGTATATTCCTAACTAATGTAACAAATTTCACCTATTCCTGGGCTGAATTTTATGGTATTATATCTAGATGCTATACAAGTACTGCGGTCGTTCAGAGTGTAGTGTCTATAGAAACCGATGGGGCAAATCGCCATTACCTTCTATGGTGAGAGAATCGCAAACCTATACGTTTCGTGATGTTTTCATTTCGCGTTGGCGTGTCAAGCAATAAAGCCGCGGAGATTGGAAAGCGATTCTTATTTACACTAGCGCCACTAAACACATGCCTAGTTGCTGAACAGGTGTCATATTTCGTGCAATCTGTGCCTGAAGCCAATTTTCCACATGATTATCACACAATAGCGAGCGAAAATGCAGTCGGATTGAAAACAAACTTTATTCTTTGATTTGAGAGCCCGCAAGTAATCATAATTGAAAAGCAGGCGCGCACGTGCATTCAAATGATTGTCATTATTTTAATGGGATATTGAAACGAACAACTAAATCTATTGAAACCCATTCTAAAAATAATATTTGGTTGTTTCAGATCGCAATTTAATGATTATCCCAATAATCATTTGCTACTGATCAGTTATACACCTGGTATCCTCATAATATATGTCCATGAACCAATATTCAAAAAATGAGTCGTACGTACGACATTACATAAAATGGTATCGGTCGTGTACACCGCGCGCAGTGCGTTGTTTTATGTCGTACTTATTATTATTAAACCATTTTTAAAACATTCCGAAATTTCTTAGTGGTTAATATAATAAAATATACTGTTTACTTTTAACCAAAATTTATTTTCTTTACCTACTAGTTTCAGCTGATGAAGAGCACCGAAAGAGTCATAATATTATTTCATTCCCTATCCATAAAATAATTTAACAAATATATATTGTAATAATAAAAAAATTATACTAGCAACAGATTCGTCAGAGGCCGACTGAACAGTGCCACGAGTAAAAAAATCGACCTTGTAATGAAAATGTATAAAAATAAATATTAGTATATGTAAAATACGCAGGGCCGGTGGCCAGCACTCAGTGACGTGCTGCATGTCAGGGTGTCAGTGACGTGTTGCGTGCGAGTGAAGAGCAAATAACATCGGCACAAGTCAAAATTGTATTTTTAGGCCGACCGGATTGTAATAAATATGTCCGGAAGTGATGCGTGTATACATGTAAAAAGTTACGAGAATGAAGCGGCAACCTTTGAAGCGAGATGAAGATTCATCATCATCATCATCATCACATATAATCTATATAAATATTGATCCGTGATAGTGCACAATTATTTTGAGTCGAAATGTCAGCAGTTTTATTTATACGTAAATTTTATATACATGATACAATGCACTAGAATCACGTGTATCCACAACGTGCATGGATACAAAAATAGTCGCAGTGGCTGTTGCGCGGCCACGACCAGTATTTCCCGAAAACATGCGAAAAATTTATTTGTTCATCAATATAAACATTTTGAAAATTACCAAATCACACAACTGAAGTCAATGAGACAGCGAAAATAAGAACTACAAAAACTACATTTGGGCAGAAAACCATTAATTATTACTCCACAAAATTATACGAATAAACTGCTTATAAGATTTGTTTTTTATTATAAAAGAATACATTTGAAATAAACTTTACTATACGTGGTGTGTTCTAAAGCAATTACCTGTACAGTTTTTATAATTGTACATTGTTAAGGTACAATCCAAAGTAATAAAAAAGACATTTGTCAATAATATAGTTAGAGAGAAAATATGTGGGTAGTTTGGTTAGCACAAATGGTAAATTAGTTTCATTTTGTATTGTACATACATCAAGCAACCACTTTGATATTTTCGGTTTAAATTACGTTAATCACTTTAGACCCTTTAAGATCTAGCGGCAATTTATTAAATATACGCGGTGCACAAAAAAAAAGATCGTTGACCAAATTTGGTATCCATTATTGGCACTAAGAAGTATCCTAAGGTTTTGCTTCTAGTATAATGCATAAGATACAAAAAATGGAGCAAAATTTTAAGAAACTAATTATAAAACGGATTAAAGAATTAAGCAAAGAAATGTTAAAAAGGGTACTAATAACGAACACATAATTAATAAAAAAATTGAGGTCACCAATTATCTTCTGAAATAATATAAACGCTTGAACACCCTAAACAACAGCCAACTTCGATGCAGGATCATCCTAGTGAGGAGGCATTATTTTCAATGAATTGATAAATAATCAATGACAAAAAAAGGTAACTTTATAATGATAAAAATATAAATGATTATAAAAAAAGGCAAGTGGCCTACCACAGTAACTAACTAAATTATACTAATAAATACCCATTGAGACATATCTTAAAATTATTTAAATAACTAATGTGCCGTTCCGGCGGTGACACATTTCATATTGAATTAGCGATTACCGTGCTGCCGTACTAGATTACAGTGAAATCTCGATCGATCGTTCCCAGAATAATCGTTTACCCGCATGTGTCGTTCAATTCTTCCAGTCCCGAATTAATTTCATACAAAACACGCAAAAATAGATCGCATCAATCGTTCCTCTACGCATCATTTTACCGCATTAATCACTACACTGGCTTATTTTATAATAGCCTGCCTAACGGCACATTGACGTCAAAGAGCAAGTTTTTTTATGCACGTTCAAAAACTGATGGCGAAAAAAAAAACCTGAAAAAATACTGTTTACTTACGGCGATAACGCAACAGCCAAAACACAAGATAAAAGAATACACAATCTTTTATATAAAGTTAAATTTAATTTTTCTTTGTTTCTGTGCTGTTGAAATATGTATTTTTTTTTAGAATATGATGTATTAATGTAACTTTTTTCTACATTCCCGCGTTCATAGTTTATTTTAGTAGGTCCCTTCAAAAACGATAGATAGAGGTTTCACTGTAAATGGATTCAGAGAGAACACTGCTATCGGCGTTTGTAGCGTAATGTACTTAGTATAATACATATAATGTATAAAAATAAACCAGAAAATCGACCAAGAGGAATAAAGTAAAATATGAAAGAACTGTATGAACATATGAATACAAATTCACTGAGCATTATATGTAAAACATATACGTTAGTTGAATGCAAGTTATGAAGTCAATAAGTCAAAACATGCACTTGGGATTAAAACAATTCACAATCTGGCACAGATGAGCGAAACCGCGTGTACATATAGCAACAATGAAACATACAAATCGAACGACTTTAAATAAATAAACAGCGGTTGCATGTGATGGTCTGCTCATTGTCGATTTGCGAAAGGTTGTACAAACATATCGCTAGGATAGTCTTGAAGTTGTACTGCACATGGCACGAAGTTGTGTTCAGTTGCCACTCCAATTGTTGTGGACTGCTATATGAGTTTACCTATCAAATATGAAGGATTTTTATTATTGAATTTTATTATGAAGTAATTTTGCTATTGTCGATAGATTCATATCCATAAATTTAAACAAGGATAAACGTTTTATCAATATCTTACAAATCAAGAAAGACTTACATTGGTATGGGTATCAAGCAGAAGCGTGCACTATATATAATATAATCAAAAAAGCTGCGCATAACTATAATCTTTGTAAAATAAATATTTATTTGATATATTATATTAAGTTTGTAAATCTACGCGAAAATAATTCAGTTATCATATTAACGTGTTAACTAAAACCGTATAACTAGCGGAAAAATATAAATTTGATAAATAAAGCTGCGTATGTTTTTTCGCAAAATCTAGATGTATACGAACTAAACGCAAGTCTCGCACCGTGCGGTGGTCTGAATACACGTCTTCGCTTTAACAGACGTGTTGCAAAACGCCACAAGTGTATATTTGAAGCGGACATGACTGTATGTATTCCAAATATACTTTAAACGTGGTATTATCTTATATTATAAAATGTTATAATAATACACACTTACACAAAACATGCTTCTGAAAGAGTGAATGATGAATACAACCTCTAATGATAATACCCATCGCTTTTACACCATCGATATTGGCAGCATAACCTAAGTCCATATCTAGTGTACGCCGCTGGTATTAAGGTAGAAAAGTTCAATGGTTTTTCGTGTATGGTGAATGAATCGCTAAATAATTCTGCCAACAAATAATTAAATTGTGAAATTATTTAAAAGATACATTTGATTTGATTTTATTATTCAAATTTTAGATAAGATCATCTAATGCAACAGCTGTCGAAATAAACATGATTCATTGATTACGTACTATACTAAGAACATAAACATTTCGTGAGAGCCAAATACTTCTCGATGTTGGCAGAAAACATGATTTTGATTTGAACAATATAAATAAGAATTGTCGATGTTATAAAAGTAATTATTGAATAGGTACACGATCAAAATTGTTCAATCTAGAATCTAGACATTCTAGAGCAGATATGTAAACATTATTGACGACGTTACGATTTTAACGTTATTTCTCAAGCTTCGGTGTAGTATATATTGCAAATTTTCCAGTGAGTATTTTGAAATTGAGAGAATTCATGACGTGGGTATCTGTGAATGTGAAATGCAGGCGCTGATTTAAATGTTTGCATACAAATAATTGTAACAACTCAGTAATGTAATCCTCTCTGAAATAATAAAGCTTAAATCGAGAAGTATGTCCATACTAGTGAATCTAATCCAGGGCCAAAATAGCTATCCCGGGATCCAGTGATTAAAAAATTTGCTGATTAATGTTACATTTATTAAAAAAAAACGTAAGATATTAAAAATAACGCAAAATCATAACGCAAGATTGACAAACCCGAAGCAATAGTAAAATACACGTGTTACATAATTTAGAATGATCTAATTTTGGTACTCCGAAATTGATCCAAAATATAAATCCAGGAAGTTTCGGGATAATTCATAAATATGTACCGGACGGGATTCTCATCGCAAGAGGTAGTAAAATACAAGACGAGTGGTTTATCCAGAACCGAAACATGATATATGGGAGAGGGTTTTATATAAAAAAAAAACTCCGGGATATTTTGTTAGTATTATAATTATATAATAATAAATCCATCGATAGTGAATTAATTAATAATTTATACAACCTTAACTTATTTTAAAATAAATGAAAAAACAACAGAAAAATAATTTACTGCACTTGACGCCAATAACTGTGTATGTTCATTAGATAGAATTGACAGCATATCTTGTTTGTTTTATGTTGCTATGCAACATCGGAGTTATATTTTTATCCGATAAATATGATCTGCTGAATTACGGTTCCAATTTAAAATACGAGTATGTATACATTTAAAATTGGCAAAATTAACTTTGTAGTTAAAATTCATTAATTTTATTTGTTAACTTTAACTAAACACCTACCACGAAACATTAGACCGGCATTTTATACAAATAATAATATAGGAAATTTACTCATAAATTCTAAAGATAAAGATGATAAATTTAACAATTCTGGTGTCTATAAACTTAGTTGCAAAGATTGTGCTGCATTTTATATTGGTAAAACGGGTCGAAATTTTAACATAAGAGTAAAGGAGCATTTGAGATGTTTGAACAATAGTGGGTTTTCAGAATTTTCTAATCATTTGATAGAAAATGGTCATGATTTAGATAAAAAATTAGGATTGTCAATTTTGCATGTAAACCGTGTTGGTCATAAATTAAATAATTTGGAATCGTAGGAGATAGATAAAGCGTGTAAAACTAGTCAAAAAATTATAAACAACCAACTAAATTTAACTACAAGTCACATTCTAAAATTTTTTCCTAATAAAAATTATTCGAGTAATTTTGTATCAAGCAAGAATTTGAGTTAGGTACTAAATTTATTTTTAAATAATTATTGTTTTTTAAAAATAGATTCTGTTAAAGAAACAATAACACATGTTTTTGATTAGTATTGACATTCTGAAGAAGAAAATGATATTTTTCAAAAACGGTATTGCAATGTTGTGATGTATTTAAACTCAATAAGTGATTAATAAAACAAAGTTAACAAATAAAATTAATGTACACATTTGAATATTTTTCTATTTAGTTTATTTATTTCGAAAAATATTTAAATGATTATTTTCTCAATACTATATTGTACAGAGAATTGATATTAAGTCGTCAGTTATTGAGTGATAAGACACATTTATTATAATTTTCAATTCCATCAGTAGAAGTTATAAACGTAAAAAAAAAGAAGACAAGAAAGGAAATAATTCAACAACAAAGTAATGTTACAAAAATAAAAGACATGAAGTAGGGATGATCAGAATTGCTCATGCGGTGCATCGGTACGGATCAAACGAAATGAGAAATTTGAGCGCCAGTACGAATTTAAAAAATCAGCGCTATGCAGTTCTATGAGAAAGTTATCAACGCGGTATCAAGGTGTGTGTTGACACTGTCACCCAGTTCCCACGATCATAGATCTAATAATAAAATGTGTTATGTGATCTTCAATTCGCAGGCTCAGCATCACAAGACAAGGTGGCGGGCTGCGGAAATGCCAACATTTTCAATAAACTTGAATATTACTGTAAACGTGATGGTACAAGTACAATTTTTTTAATCAATTAAAAGTCTCTTTCGCGCAGGACTGGACAGTCAAAATTTTGAAAATAGATTCGACTAGCTTGTTTGGTCTAGCGGTAAGATGGTCGCCAAGTGACCGACGTATACAGCATTGAGAAACATGCGCTTTTATTAGTTTGAAAAATAGTAAGACTGTTGATATGAGATGAATTCTATGCACGCTATTATGTAAAAAAAATTGGTGAGATTCTATACGTGTATCGTTCCGCGTTCACAAATTTAAATAAGAAATTTATTTAAACTTAAAATTTATGCAAAAACCTGTTCTAGAAAAGGCGTGAAAGATGTACCTATATAGGACGGTTTCCGAAAATAATTGAAATAATTCCCTAGAATTCCCCAGAACAGGAAAGTGCACATTTCAAAGAAAAATGACACTTGAAATGTATCAATTTCCATACGATTCTTACACAGGAAGAGATCGGGACTTTATATATAAGATAAACGCAAGAAAAAACTTACCCGCGAAAACGATTTAATTTTTTTTTAAAAGTACATAGCAGGACCAGGAAGAAAAAAAAATTGGCGGTGAAGCTATTTACAAGATTTTTTTATGTAACCGGAAAAATAATACAATTGATTAGTCGATGCGAATTATAGATAGACATTAGATAGAGTAGTCTTCCGGTGTTGGTATTAGGCCCGAGTACCTTAATGAATTTTACTTTTACATTTATGTGGGATAACTAATAGTACATTAGGTAGATACTCAGGCAGAGAAAATGGTACGGACACTGATGATGAAAATGGAGTACTTTTTCATAAATTATTCATCATTGCATTCATTGGTGCTAGTAACGTCGAAATTGTGAAGAATGATAATAAGCAAAGATAAATAAAACAAACGGGTTAAGTCTAGGGTACGACATGGAGTAGAGCTGGTCACGGCACAGCGGGCCATGATTAAGTGACCGTAGTTCCCTCTCTTTATCTCCAGCCTTGGTACTGAGAATGATAAATCAAGATCAGCTGATGCGATTTGTCAGAAAACTTAATCATCAATGAATTGATGATAATAGTGTGACCCTTTTATGGTGGAGTTTCTTTGTATGATTTTGTTATAAATATATTAAATGCGGCTTAAGTGTGATTTTTTCCGGTTAATAGTTCTGTAGAATAATAATGGCTTGAATATCTTTGACGGGCGTGCTAAATAAGCAACAGTTCACATCAATTAGGTAGGAATAATCACTGTCATCTGCCTTTGCGGCAGATTCAGGATCACGTTAAATAAAGTTGTTTGTGTCTTGGCTCAATTAAATTGAAAAAAAAACTGTTCGGTTGGGGATTTGAATTGTCTGATTTTGATTTCTGATCCACTCGGCTATGAAACGAGTTGATATTATCTTATTAATAAAAATACATCACACTCGATGCACGTTACTGACGTTTTCCACGGCAATATAATTAATAATATTACAATTTAACCCTCCCACCCCAAACATATAAAGCGAGAAATAATTCGTAGGATGAATTTCAATCAATCAAATTGTTAATGAAGATGGTAACTTGAACAATTGTGTTATGGTAAATGTGTAAGGATGAGACTTTGTTCTCACATCTCAGAGATTTGTCGTTAAAGGTCGATATGTATCAGTTGCGTTATTATATATACTCTGCATACTCAAATAAATAAAACTCAATAGACAATGAATCAAAGCTCGCACTGTGCTTTGCGCGACTTTCGAGACGAATCTCCAAAACAAGTCAACGTATACACGCGTTATTAAGAGTCATTGGAGAGATTTAAGCGAGAGCCCTAGATTAAAGGTCAAAGTTGAAATGATTGAGTTGAGTTAAGTATTTCATACAATAGGTTGCGATGGGAAGCTATTCTAAACGTATCCAAAATCTAATTCACACGGTATGAAGACAAACAAATTATATTCTAAATCAAGAGCAAGGCTGCCAACCGAAAACCTCAAAAATATTCTATTGAAAGTGGGAGTTTTCAATAGAAGTTCGGAGGTTATCAGCGTTTATTGAATTACTTGCAGACAACAACCGGTTTCACCGTTGTTGCTGCTAGCCAAGCGCTCCAGGCTGTCACGTAGCATTGGCGCATCTTTAGTGATCACCTCGGGGCTTGCTCAGCGATCCTTTCGTGGTCACATATCGAGGTCTCCCGAAATCATACGTTCGTATCTGAATTCAACTATTAAATCAACAACTTCGCCACTACTCACATTCCTGCCCAAAATCACTCTTTATCGTCGAATCCATCTCCAAGGCACTTATATTCTTCCGTGTGACGGTAGCACCGAAAATACAGTAAGTTTTGTAGCTAAATACAAAGGAATAAGATGAATTCATTTTACAATCTTTACTCACATTAATTAAATGAACAAGTAGAAATAAGGAGTGGAGTAAGACAGGGTTATATTCTTTCACCAATGTCCTTCAATCTTTAGTCAGAAAAAAATATTTGAGGAGACTCCCAATAAAACAGAATGAATAAATCGGAAAAAATTGAATAACCTTTGTTACACAGATCATATATCATAGTGATTTTCGCAAATTTCATGGAAGGTCTTCAATTACTACTGACCCGAGTGGTTAATATATGCGAAGCATATAGTCTTCAACAAAACGCAAATAAGGCAAAAACATCATCATTAGCAATGGATAACGTGTACCAGGGTTTGAATCTAAATGAATATTGGGACCCTTCAATGGAAATAAAATGTGGTATTGAGCGAGCTCGAAATGCATTCTTCCCCGTGAAGAAAGTATTGTGCAGTCATAACCTAATTTAAAATTTGCGAATGAGAACGTAATGAGTACGGTGCTACATGTTCCTTGTACTCTTATATGGAATGGAATCGAATGTGTGGACTTTTATGGGTCACAACTACATATGTGTAAATGTTATCGATCCCACTTGTTATATTTATTATTAGCTGATATACCCAGATGGGTTGCACGGATAGAAATGTTATATTCGCTGATGGTCAGAACTTCTATTCAATCCCCTATAATTTAGTGTTCTGACAGACGAATGTACCCTTCGAACTTTTCATTTCGCCAGGCATCGCGTGATATTATAAAATATATACAAGATATGTTGACATTAAAACAATAATATTTCAAACACACGCGGCTATCTCGAAACTAATATTATTTGATTAATGAATGGGCAAATAATTCTCATTAACAGTAAAAATATGTGAATAATAATACTTTTTTTTTAATATATTTACTGGCAATAATATTCTGACAATGAAATTATATCTGATCGGGCTTAATTTATGTTTGTGACTTTAGTTTACATATTTTTATGATTCTTTAAATACAATATTTTCAACAATGCTAAAGCGATTTGAAGCATTTGAGATAGGCGCATACTAAAAATAAGCTCGCTAATATTCGAATAAGTTATCTTCAAAACAATAAAACATTTGAAATTACAAAATTTTTGATATGATCATGATATATCAGATCCTGCATCTCATCATTCAAACTAATATTGTGGCAGAAGAGGCCCTGGAAGGTGAAGAACACCACCTTCAGAAAGTCAACAGTCAAAACTATTTCAAGCTGCTGCATATAAAATAATGAGCCAATATGATCGGTAAAGTTCGTTAAGCGGACAAGCATTAGAAGAAGAATTGAAATCACAATTCACAGTGTGAATTCTCATAGAATTCTTTATGAAAACAATTAGATTTACCGGCGAAATCATTTGCTCTCGAAGAAATATGGCTAAAAAATGATGGAATATTCTGGTATTTTACTAAAAATCACAGCAATACTGTGCCAAAAATTAAATTTCCCGGCAGTTCGATAAAAATATATATTGTCTTCAACACACTCTCGATTATTTTGCTTATTAAATTGAGTTAATGTATTAGTTTACACAACTTAAATAACAGTTGTCGGCGATAACTGGCAGTAATTTTAATACATTACACTAGTGTTTCGGATTCTTGAAACGGCTGTTAAAAATAAATCATGATGTTACTATGGCGAAAGAAAAATAATTTTTAAATATCTATAAATAACGATGTTCGTATGTACCGATTCTATATGTCAAATTAATTTAAACTATGTGTAAAAAAAAAACATACACGCGACAGGCGTTACGTTTGGTAGATAGGCTCGATAAGGTTGATCTCGTGAAGGAATCAATTTGTGTAATGATTGATTTCACAACACAATAATTGAAAAATTAAAAAACAGTCATTGAATACAGCCAGATTACAGCAACGGAAACTTTGAGAGTATTTTCTTTCTCGTGAAAGTGATGGCGGACAAAATCTCACGAAATGTCAAATGCTGGGATGATTTTTAGTAGGACCCAACGTTGAAATAACAATAACCGTAGTTTAATACGAGCACAGTAGTAAGTCATTGTTGAACGACGCGTGTATTTTAATTTAATATCATCAAAGTTATCGTTAAACGGCACACGTCTGTCGTGTGAAATAACAGTTATTTTTTAAAATATAATAAAGGTTTTTCCATTCAAATTGAAATAATTGATTGATTAATAAAAATCTTGAATTGAGCTGAGGAGAAATTTGCCTTGAAGTGAAGAAAATTCTGACCCATATAAAATTAACCTTCAAAGATGGTACAATGTATTTTAGTAAAATCAAATCTTTGAGGCAACGAGTACCTCATGTATATATATATATATATAAATACACACATTTTGGAACATGTACGAGGGCCAAGTAAAAAATAAGGTTCCTTACGCTGTACACTCGCCACGCGAGATGCTAGGCGAAATCCGGCAACACCGCCTTGATTGTTGGTCCCTTAACTACATCCCCACTACCGGGAGCAAACGCTGCGACGCTCAGTAAAGGCCTGACAGCCATCCGCTATGGAACCCGCCATCGCCGTTACCGCCATGTGTGAAATCCGTTCGGTGATTCGATTTTTAAACGCGAAGAAGCTTAAACCTGTTGAAATTCATCGACAGTTGGAAGAAGTTTATGGCACAGCTTGCATCAGCGTCCAACACGTCCGCAAATGGTGCAGGGAGTTCTCCGAAGGACGCACAGACGTCCACGACGAGTCAAGGAGTGGGAGGCCATCGGTGTCGGACGAAGTCGTGGCGAAGATTGAGCGCATTCTCCTCGAAGATCGGAGAGTAACGCTTCGGGAGCTTGCTGTCCAGGTTCCTGAGGTTTGTGAAAAAACCATCGACAACATTTTGACCGATAAACTTGGTTATCGCAAGGTGTGCGCGCGGTGGGTCCCACACATGCTTTCAGAAACCCACAAAGACAATCGTGTCAAGTGTGCCGAGGGGTTTCTTCGAGAATGCGCCGAGAATACCGAAGAATTCTTGGACTCCATTATTACGGGAGATGAAACGTGGTGTCACTACGTCACTCCAGAAACAAAAGAACAGTCCAAACAATGGCGCCATCCTGAATCGCCTAGGCCGAAAAAGTTTAAGCAGACGCTTTCCGCAGGGAAAGTGATGGCTACGGTGTTTTGGGACCGAAAAGGCGTCTTGCTGACCGAGTTTATGCCTAAAGGGACCACCATCAATTCGGACAGGTACTGCGAGACATTGACAAAACTCAAAAGAGCCATCCAAAATCGCCGGAGAGGAAGGCTGACCAAGGGCGTTAGGCTGCACCACGACAACGCTCGCCCGCATGTCTCTCGACAGACCACCGCCCTACTGGACAAATTCGGCTGGAAATTGCTTGACCATGCCCCCTACAGCCCTGATCTTGCTCCCAGCGACTTCCACTTGTTTCCGAAATTGAAGCAACACTTGGGTGGACAACGCTTCAATACAGATGAAGAGGTGAAAGAAGCGGTCACCAAGTTCATCGGCGGCCTAGCGGCGGAATTCTTCGAAGCGGGTTTTCAGAAGTGGATAACTCGTCAGGAAAAATGCATAGAAAAATCAGGAGACTATGTAGAAAAATAGAATAAAGTACAAGCTTTCAGATGGTTTACTTATTTATTGCAATAAAAAATACCTTATACCTGAAAAAAATGTAGGAACCTTATTTTTTACTTGCCCCTCGTAGGTACTAAACATTTAATGTTTTGTGGGTCTAGTTTGAATTAAAAAATATAAATAAAAAGAAGAATATTTAAAGCAAAAAAATATATATCATACGAAAATTTCTATGTAATAATTTAATGTTTTCGGGTCAATTTTACCATAAATTTTAAGATTGAATCATGTAATTTAGGTCAGACTTACAATAATGTTCTACGAACATGAAATCTGATAATATTGTACCACAGACATTAACGGCACGCCAATAAAAGTCCGTAACTTTGGATTAAACATTATGAATATGTTTAATCTAAAATTTAATAAAAATAAATTGATAATTCTGGCGTCTGCTATCGGTTTACTCAAAGGTATTTGAAATTCTGTAAAAATAAGGTAGTTGGCTCTTTCAAATAATGGAACGATTAAATGTATTAATATTAAAAAAGGTAACATATAGGTTCGAAAATTGTCGCTGTAGCATAGTTGGATAATGCACCTTCCCCGGTTAGGAAAGAGATCCAGGTTCGAATTCCGGTGGCGCAACAACAATATTTTTCGATAAAATTGATTTTATATGTATATCTTTCTAATTAATATATTTAATTCACATTTAAAATTATGAATATGTTTGGTTTTTATTATTTTGTGTATTTATATAACGATGCTATGCACAGATGACAGGAATAAGCAGCGATAATAAACGATAATAATCCGACCCATCAGATTGGATTTGAAATTGCAAACAGATTCGCCGTTACGTATGGCGGGGTATTCGTCGCCGACGTGTTAAGAATTTGAAACTGCAAGAAGATGCCACCTACCGGTTGTTGCACGACATTAACGAAAACTGGAGTACATTTCCGCATCAGGGGCACTCGTTACGTCACCGATCGATCATCAACAGCGAATCGATACAGACATCGTAAAGTTCGGATCATTATTTACATTACCAGCATCGTTTCATAATTCGCCAGCCAAGAGGAGGAGTTCACAACACTATGTTCCAGAAAGTTCTTATTTTAATAAGCGAATGATATTAGAGTCCGTGTTCAGTTGATGAAGAGTTCGGTTTAATAACTCTGCGCAGTAAAGAGTACAATATAATATATTTTTTCAACAGTTCAGACATATCGAGAGGCTAGACAATAGCTTTCTATCTATTTTCATCCGTCGTATTGGTTCGGTATGCCAACGAGCTGTCTTCGTGGTCAGATTCCGATGTGTTTATCATCAATATATTAACGGGGTGGACAGAGTTGAATAATAAATAAAATAATTAAAAATAAATAAATAAAAGATGCATTGATTTAATGAAATTCAAGATAAGACAATCACGTATATACTGGTTAAAGTCATATGCCATAAATAATCCCTTCAAGAGGCCGATAGACCACCATAAAACAACGAAAATGGAAGACACTTAGGTAGGCCTTCATCCAGATGAATAGAAGACCGATGATGATGATGATGATAATAAATAAGATGAGATATATTTTCCCCATAAGACTTATTTTTCGTGTATCGCCTTGTACCAAAGGTTGGCAACCATGTTGCAGTAAGTTGATTTATCCTGTATAAGATCACCAACATTTTGGACAAAAAAAACATTCTGAACTTACACAGCCAAGATAATCTCTTTCTACCTACGCTACTATCTATCTTCCTTCACATAAGTTGTAAAATATTATTTTTCATTGCATTTTGTGGCACGCGGAACATGTATCTAATGGTCGCGGTTTTTCTTATAATGCTTGAATTGTCTTAATTATGGCAAATAACATTCAGTTTATTAGTTTAAAATGAGTGTAAAGGTCCTATGTAAGTAATTATTTAAAAAAAGTCAAATCTAGTGTATAACTTCTCATATAAATTAATAATAAAAACCCACATTTTCGTAAAAAACGCAAAAATTTGAATTATAGGAAGAAATATACTTTGCCCCATGGAAGGGTTTTAAAATCTCATATTTTCGTAAATGAAACTTACTGATAATACAGCACACTTCTCAGTTCGAGGTCTGTCACCTGGACAGCAACCTGCACACACTGAAGTGCTACATCATTTTTTTGTATTATATTGGACACTCCGCGGCCACTCAAATAAAAATACTTTAACTATATTATGAAAAAATTATTTGACTATAATAATACACATTATACAATTCTAAATGGAAAATAATGGAATCATTAAAATTTGATACTAATAGATAACCTGACTCACCAGTCTTCCCTCGTCCACTTTTATACATCTTCTAATGCACGCTATGTAATTCTATTTATTGAGCTGAGTTTTATGTTCCAACAGTGAGATTTTGAAATCACGACTCGGTACTTGTGAAGAACTCATTTATTCATATAATAAAGGTGCAATAATAGTGTATAAGGTAGCGTGTCCACGGAGATATATTGAGACGAATAGACTATACGTCTCAGATTTACTATGCCTATAGATGACAAGAATATAACGGCTGCAAGATCAAAGATAAAAACTATCGACAATAAACGAGAACATTTGAAAAGCGTGCGTAAACTCATTAAGTTATAGCAATTCTAGCAATCAAATTCGCAGCTCGGCTTGAAGAATAAACAATCAGTCTAGCGTAGGTGAGGTTTAAATAAAATCGTTTTATTAAGCATTAGAATTATGCGCGGTTAGTAGCGATGAATAACAGATGGGCGGGTATAAAAATTTCTAGAGAAAACGAACGTGAAAAGAGAATTAAAGAGCTCAATCTAGCGTGTCTTCGTAACGACTTACGGTCGTCTGGAACTCGAATGGTTAACAGTAAATTTCTCTGTATACAGGAATCATTCGAATCATATTGTGGGTGATAAACATGTAAATTACAATGAAGTGTCAAGCGAATACAACCCGAGACTGTCACTTCATACCTGCGTGGGCGTACTAGAGGTTAGCAATCGTGAAGGCTATTTGTTGGAAGTTAAAAGACAATGAAGAATGATGTGGGTGTCTCTTTTTTTTTTACTAAGAGCCTAGACAAGGTCGAACAGATTTCTCTTGACGAGTTTAACGATAATTATTTTTAATTTTTACACCTGTCACGTGAGCGTAGGCATAAATATAGTACGCACACATTGCGTTTATTTTAAATATAAAAGACAGCTCGCACTGGTTTGAAAGAGTGGAGCCGTTGAATTATATTGTACAACAGTTCTCTTTTAATCCCGCGCAGAACGTAAAGCAACCTTCCTAGACAGTTTCGTCTGGTATAATCGTAGATTATTTTAGTTTATTTTATATTCAACCGAGTTTAATACGTTAATCAACTTTTAGAGCAGTGGTTCTAAACCGGTGTGCCGCGAGCGATTGGGAGGTGTGTCGCGAGACATTGTTGCACACCGTCTCGTTATTCAAGGTATCTACTAAGCAGACTATTCGGCTCAATTTAAAATATGTATTTTTTTCTTTACTTCTTAAAACACGATTAATTGTTATGAAACGTGTTTTTCTTATATTTTTATGGTTTTTATATAATATATCAACAAATAACTCTTTTTTAGATCATAAGGCTATCATATATATACGATTATATTTATTAGGATTATTACGAAAAACCTCTAATACAAAGAATTGCATTTGGTTATTTTTTCAGGTGAAACATGCAAAATATGGTAAATTAAAAGCTTGAAAAAGCGTAAAAAGTAAGTAAGTATTCTTCAGTATACCGTGACGCTTAAAAGGTTGAGAACAGTGGCGTAACTACGCCAATGTAGCCAATGCGATGCATTGGGCCTCACGCTAAGTAGGGGCACAAAAGGTCCGCGCCCTATAATAATTTTAGTATTATACATATATATGAGTTTATCGAAACACTTTCTCCAGTGCTAATATGAACTAATAATTTTAAAAAACCTCCGGCAAGAAATGCAGTTATAAAATTTAAAAAATCACTTATAACGTAACGCAAACAAGAGCAAAGATGTTATTCATTTATATAAATGTGAAGTGATCAATTTTGTTCTTACTTTTTACTAGATAAATCGCCTAATAACAATATTTTATATCTCATATAATACAACACATATTTAGGGAACCCCTTCCATTTTGCTTTGGGGTCTATTGTCTTTTTCAAACTGGGGCCCAATTTTTGTACTTACGCCACTGGTTTAGAGCCACTCTTGATACAAAATGTCTTCGTGATGGTGCGTCTTTAGAAATAAAAACAACCAACTACGTAAAGAATACGGTCGATGTACTAAAGAACTGTCATAGCCCGAAATTTCGACATCGTAATATTTTTGCGCAGTCAAGTGCGTATTGCTCGCAAAAAGCCGACTTTCGAAAAACAGAATGCAGTTGCAGGCAAACTGAAAATAAACCGTATTTTTTATATTTCAAGACGTGATGTACGCGTAACGAGTGTGGATTTCTCTGAAGTCGAGCTGACCCTGGCTCGCGTCCAAGTGTTTTAATAATACAGCGATTACGATCGTAGAGTGGAAGGAAAAGTCAAACGGGTACATTCAGTTAAATGTTCGTCAAATATTCACCGAAGAATTTTATCTCATACATAAAATCTTTGATATTTTGCAACGTACGGTGGTGCGTGCGCGGTCGTGATTCGCGAGACGATCGATTGTAGGAAACGGTCATAAAACAAAGGTACGAAAACGTCGCGAAATTAAGATAAAATTATTGTGAACCTTGTACGAAAATGAGAAATTCCATAATTTTATTAGAGCGCAAAGCTTACTCATATATATTACAACAATAGTCAAGAACGAGTCTGGACAATCGGCAGAATCGAGTACAATAGAGTCCTGACACTAACACGTCCTTTCCTCGATATAATTTGGTTTTAATTAAGGAAATTCCTATCAGAAAATACAATTGAGGCTATCTATGTATTTGAAAATAAAATTCTCCGGAGAATACTTGGACCGGTGAAGGATTATCATTAATATTATTATTATTATTATTATTATTATATATATAAGAGAGCGAGGATTTCCAATAACCAGCAATATTGAAGTCAATAATGCTAAGATGGACAGCAGTTCCAAAGTACTCCGTGAAGGAACGCTGACAGTAGGTCGGCCCCTGGGAAACCCGGTAATGATACTATTCAAAAGGCTGCAGTGAGGCTACAAATTCTGTGTTGGAAGACCACAACTCATGCAGATGCGGCCTGGAGGACGGCAATCGATTAGAGCAAACTACAATAGGCATCAGAAAAAATGTTCTATTATACAATCAAATTAAGATGTACCATTGGTCGCATTGAGATAGTACGTAGTTGCAAACTTAAATAGGAAAATTTTGATTAATTGCTTCCAGTACTCAGTGTAATCAGAAAATGACACGTTACAATGTGAAGATTTGATTATGGGAATGAGAAGAATAAATATAAAATTATTAAGAACCACATCATTTTAAACATGAATGAATGTAAATAGTTAAGAAAAAGGTTTTAATGCGCAGTTTATCGCTACAGAGCATAACCGCTGAGATTGCAACTCAGTGCAACGAGTGTAGATTATCATCAGAGTTAATTTACAGTGGCGGCATTGACAGCAAAGCTTTACAAGATCTTTATACATGTCAAATAGTGACAGTTATGAGATCAAGGAATAATAACACGGGCTGACCACGCTGTGAAAAATTAGAACACTAAAACTTAAGTGTTCAAGAAAACCTCAGCTAGAAATAGCCCAATAATGAGATGGGATGATACAATGAAGAAAGGACCGAAAGATTTGACTCGAGACAGGTGTGCTCGGAGAATGTTTGTCGGCCATGGACCTTGATGACTTGTAGCGCCACATGAAGACAACGGTGATCTACTTGCAGGAGTAAGCCAATGATAAAAATAATAATATAATTAATTACATTCCATGAATGTTCGCATTCCGGATATATTTATTGACCTATTTAAAAAAAATATACTTTTTAATTCAGTATTCTTGGATACGGCAGCCACGAATAGACAAGTATTAAGATATTATTAGGACAACACTCAAAGGTATTAGAGATTCTGTAAAAATAAGGTAGATGGCTCTTTCAAATAATGGAACGATTAAATGTATTAACATCAAAAAGGTAACATATAGGTTCGAAAATTTGTCGCTAAAAATATCGTCGCTGTAGCATAGTTGGATAGTGCACCTTCCCCGGTTTGGAAAGAAATCCAGGTTCGAATCCCGGTGGCGCAACAACAATATTTATCGATAAAATTGATTTTATATATATTTAATTCATATTTATTAAGATATTATTCTGACATACATATATAAAAAAAAAAATAACATTGTCACTAATTTTGCTGATTCTGTATTATTATACTGCAAGTTAATGAAATTTGTTCGCCCATTTGGAGTCACACAAATTGCTTGCGATGTGAACTAGGTTAAAAGAAAAATTGGTCAGATTTTAAAAAAGACAAAGAAAGTTATAAAGTAAATAGTTCGTTAGGTTAGTATTAATTAAGGTATATACTTGAATAGGGGAGACAAAGGGTGTTTTGTAACGAGGAACTTAATTAATTGGCATACTTTTTAGAATATAATATCATTAATTATATATTGGTTTCGTTGTGCAGCTACAGTTATATATTTTTTTAATGTTAGGTTTCACGAATTTTATCTTTCCTCAGAATACTAATGCGTTATTTATTACAAAATATGTAAATCAACTCATAAAAGTCATAAATAGCAAATACCGTTGCTGCATATTTCAATAGTTTACATTCACACTTTCTCTTAATTTACAAGATAACTCTCGCAGATGTAACACAACCAGCTGTAGAAATGAAATCAGCGGTTGTATACATACAGAATAGCGAGGAGAATGAAAGTGCATTCATGACATTGAACAAGCGAGCATTGATCTGAATAAATTCAAGTGCCAATTAAAGTAATATTGCGAGAGATGAACAGAGCACGCAGTCGCTGCACTCGCTGAGATAACATTGTAGCCAAACAAAATTAATACTCCCTGCGTAATATTAGCGATTATTTGAACAAACATAACAGTATCGGTCCACACGGAGTTACAGTTTAATCAATGCGATAAGCTAAAGGAAACAGAATAACTATTTATTATGATGGTTGAATACAATAATGAATAACTGAATCAATTCAAATTAGTTGCAAAAAATTATCACATTAAAATGATGGATGAAAGCACGTCTAGAGTGGAATTATAATAAGAAAGGGATACATTTAGTTGTGTAGTACGGCTACTGTAAGACTGCGGCAGGGATTTCTGCCACGCACATCCGGCTGATTAGGTAGAATATATTTAAAAGAGATTTAATGCAATAAAGTAGTTAGACTCGATTGCAAGCCAAGCGGTGGATAATTTAAATGAATGCTGTTGATAAAATCGGCGTTAACTTTGTAGAGTTTCGTCATAATGGATGGATATAAATGAAACAATAGTATTACTCTACTTGAATTTATTAGCACTACTCGAGTTTCGAGAGAAACAGTCATCGACAGGTGAAGTATTAAACTAACTACACACAAATATAGACGACAAGGTTTAAGCGGTAGACATACAAGTAATTAGGTATTGACAGATGGGGGGGAGGGGGCGGAGTTAATGGTGGAAGGTAGGGGGTTGGTCATAACGGGAATATTGAGAGGAGAGATGAGTTAGAAAATGTAATTTTGTTTAACAAATTAATGCCTGAGTTCAAATTCCTTTGTATGTCTAAACTTTCAAAATTATTCATTTTATTACCTTTACGCGTGATGGGATGGAGAAGTTTAATAGCGCATGAATGAAAGGAATGATTATTATCCATGGTGTGGGTTTGCAGATTCGGTAATGTTGTATCAATATGTCCAAAATTTAATAAAAGTTCTGGCGTCTCCCATCAGATTTCTCAAAAGTATTTGAGATTCCGTAAAAATAAAGAAGATGGCTTTCAAATAATGGAACGATAGATGTATTAATTTGAAAAGTGTAACATATAAGTTCGAAAATTTGTCGTCAATGCACTGTGTTGGTATAGCATAATCGATTAATGCACATTCCCGGTAGCAAAAACAATATTTCACGATAAAATTGATTTTATATGTATATCTTTCTAATAAATACATTTAATTTGTATTCAAAATATTTGTTATTATGAAAAATAAAACTAAGTAGCACAAGAAATGTCCAAAAAAAACCGTTTTATAATAATAATACAATAGATACATAATCAGTTCAATACAGAAATTGAAGGAATGACGTGGTGCTACCGATGCAAATGGTATACGTATTTCGTTCAAAAATTTATCGAACAAGACAAGCGAGTTGAAATATCTGTCTGAAATATTATTCAATAATAACGCTTTTAATTTGTCTCTGTCTTGTACTTGATTATTCATTCACAAATGAGTGAGAATGCACGATTTCACTATAGCGATCGAAATGAATTTATTTTGTTGCATTTAAAGTGTGTAACCCAACGTAGGTTTACGGGCCGTCCGCCGTAGTAAATCATCTCAAGTGGATCTCAATATTTGTATTTCTGAAATTCACCAAGTCACTTCGAATTTTAGTTTTTAAATACGGTGTTATAAAACGGGCGTGTTGTTGTTTAGCGGAATATAATTATATTACTTCTTTTTAAACTCGAAAAAATGACTTCAGAAAATTATCAAAGTGATGAGGAAATATTCGCGGATAATTTATCTGATCTTTCTAGCGATTATTTGCCTGAGTTTGACAGTGATAGTTACGACACAAGTGACAGTGAAGAGTTCCCTCGCAGGAGGAGGGTGCCAGTGATGCCCTTACAATTCAGTGATTCTGAAGAAAGTGATGCGGAGGAAGAGGAAGTTACGGAATGGTCTGAAATAGACAATCCACCTAATATTGAACCATTTTTAGGTCACGTTGGTGTTCGTGTACCACCAAGCGATCCCGAAAACATAATGGACGTAGTAAAACTGTTCATCGGGGATGATTTACTTGAGATGATGATAGAGGAAAGCCATCGATACCGCACACAAAACGAATCACGGATCAAAAAAATGAAGAAATCCATCAAATGGAAGTCCATAAGTCTTGTAGAGATGAAAAAATTTTTAGGACTGATTTT
This sequence comes from Eubasilissa splendida, assembly GCA_031772225.1. Classification (NCBI taxonomy): domain Eukaryota; kingdom Metazoa; phylum Arthropoda; class Insecta; order Trichoptera; family Phryganeidae; genus Eubasilissa; species Eubasilissa splendida. The sequence continues at coordinate 26,888,516 of CM062851.1, read as the reverse complement.
GCTTATGGGACAAGTTCGAAAAGACACAAGAGATGATTATTGGTCAACAGATCCGTGTATCGAAACACCTATTTATTCAAAAATAATGAGTCGTGATCGTTTTAGACAGATCTGGCAATCGTGGCACTTTTCTAATAATGAGAACATCGCGAATCCCAGCGATCGACTTGAAAAAATTAGACCAATTGTGACATACCTTATACCTAAGTTTTCTTCTGTCTACAACCCTCAAAGGGAACTGTCTCTGGATGAAAGTATTGTACCGTGGCGGGGAAGACTTTCATTTAAAGTGTATAATGCGTCAAAAATAATAAAATATGGGGTTCTTGTGCGTATGGTTAGTGAAGCAACTACGGGATACATTTGCAACCTCGAAATTTACAGCGGAAAAGGAAGACGATTATTAGAGACTATTCATTCGCTTCTCGGTCCATATTTAAATTTGTGGCATCACGTATACATGGATAATTATTATAATAGTGTGCAAACTAGTGAAGTACTCCTACAACATAAAATAAGAACGTGCGGAACAATGAGAATAAACCGAGGTTTTCCAGAATGTTTTAAAACGGCGAATCTTAGTGTAGGCCAAAGTATTTTCCGTCGACGAAAAGATGTATTGTTGCAACACTGGAAATCTAAGAAAGATGTTCGAATGATCTCAACAATACATTCGTCCACTATCCTAGAAAGCCACAACATCGATTGGACTACAAAACAACGTATTTGGAAACCTCAGTGTGTAATAGAATATAATAAATATATGAAAGGCGTTGATCGTGCAGATCAGTATTTATCGTATTACTCTGTATTACGAAAAACAAAAAAATGGACCAAGAGAGTTGTGATGTTTTTGTTGAATTGTGCCTTATTTAATTCTTTTAAAGTGTACAAAACATTAAATCCAACCAAAAGACTAACATACAAACAGTTTTTGCGCGCCGTTGGAAAATTTTGGATAGCCGACCATCCTTGTGGAACCGACATAAATCTGGAGGAACCGGGACCATCATCTCAATTACCGAGAAATGTAGTCAAAAGCGATCCTCCAGGGAGGTTATCACTCGACATGAAAAAACATCGAGCGACTAAAATTGTTACCGGCGGTAAAAAAAAATATCCACAAAGACAGTGTCGTGTGTGTTCTGTACACAAAAAGAAAAGTTTTACTAGTTATATGTGTACATTTTGTGACGTACCTCTTCACAGGGGTGAATGTTTTTATAAATACCATACTTTATCTAGATATTAGAACGATAGTTTTTATGTGATAATAAACATGAAAAAATACAATTATTGGACAAACATGAAAGATGAACTAACATGGTGGGCAATTGAAGGGCTTCGACGATATTTACCGTCTTCACAGCACGTAATAGATTTACGTAGGTGTAAAAAAAAAACGGTCGTCACGAGCGTAAAATAATATCGTTATGCCTAAAACATTAAGTTTATAATTAACACTTGATTTAAAAAAAATATATATATTGTACTGTTAACTTACGGAATAAATTTTCAGTGACGTGAGCCATATATACCTACCGGAACCTCGTGATTCTGAAGTGTTAATAGCGTTCTTAATAATATTAGCATCACACGATCAATACTATCTTTATTAGAAATCGAAAAACATGAATAAATCAAAAATACAATTAATAATAAATAACCACAACGTATTTGTGTTAAATATTAAAAATTAAAGTTGCACGACTATGAGATTACAATACACTAATTAAAAAAATATATATATTATGTTTCAAAATAAATAACATTATTCAAGTTCATTAGTATAACAAACGTAAGTTACATATTAAAAGTACCAGGGGCGTGCATAAAAGTAAAAAAGCTGTGCATTACTAAAAATTCTGAGAAACAAATGTAAATTAAATAATCCATATGTTATAATTACGCTAGTGCCCACCGTGTATCAGTAAAATCATTAGTTGCGAAGCTCTGCAGTCCTCTACTGGGTTATTTGTCATTTTTTGCTACAACAATTGCTAGGCACTATTTTAATTTATCGTTCTATTCAAGCCATACAATTGCTACCAATGAAATTGAAAATTCCACTCGGTAGAGTCAGAAATGGATCAGCTGGTCCATGTTGTACGAATTCCTTACTTATGCTGTTTCCTAACATAGTGACATTTGAAAGGTTTTGAACTTGGCTCAGAGCTGATCGAAGCATCTACTTCCTCATTTACTAATTCGCAAATTTTACAACCTTATTAACACGTGTTATTTTAATGATTATTCTTTTGCGTTCAAGGACAATGCATTTTTATTATGATGGATTCATTTTGCCTAAAGACGTCGATTAAATGAAAGTCCATAAACCTACCTACTGCACAATGTAGCATATAGTATATTCAATAGTAATATATAATATCATGGTAACAGCATAACCTAAGTCTATACCTACTGTACGCCACTGATAAGTATCTACATAACGCATGTATTGCAGTTTTAAATACTGCAATACATCGAATACTGCAATACTTGAAACCGTTATAACCGGAGTATTCATGTCCATGAACTAATAACATAGGACAAAAAAAAAAGTTTATAAAACAACCTTCAAAATTGGACTCAATGAAACTGAAAAATAACAGCGGCTGAAATATCTCAGTTGGACAATTAGTGAAAAATTTGCGTGACATAATTATTTCCAACTCGTGCTAAGGAAAATCCGGATGGAGACAAAGAGTCGAGAATAGCGAGGGAAAATAGAGCGCGCTGCGCATGCGCGGGCGGCGGTACAGAAATACGGAAATGATTCACGATGCCGTCTCTCTCGGCGTCCCGACGCTACTCTGCTTCTCGACGCATGTCGGCCACCGAATACTCCGTGCAACTAACTGACCTATATATCATGTGATTTAGTGCCAGTTCGAGGATGCTCGGCCATCAAGATTCATGCAACTTTATGAAACTGACGGTGATATCTGGCACAAGCCGCATCGTACCCAGTTCTATACGAACATATTTGTAAATTTATACGTGTGAGCGATTTAATTTTTAATTTAAATATTATATTTATACTGGAAATTAATAATTTGAATAACATTGAAGAATTAAAAAAAAAAAAACAATTCGTGTAATTTGACACGATTACCGCATACATTCACGTACATTATGTAAAAGGCAGCGGATCTTGTTTGTTTTATGTTGCCATGCGACACGGACAGCCGTGAAAATATGTTTGCTTTCAGTTACTATGGTACGGATAGACGGACATAAGGAAATTAAATTATAAATGTGTGTGAAAAAAGCAAAAACACAACACACATGTATATGTAATTTGCTTTAATTAATTTAATTTGTGATAAATATAATGATTTTACTAAAATAATAATTAATCAGATTTGTCTGCACAAAAAAGGTTTGTTAATTTTTTTTTCATAAATGAGACGAAATCGCACATGAAACTGAAATTCGCGTAGTGATTATGTCGACGTAGCTGGTAGTGCGTTTTTAGAAAAAATGATTTATTTCGTAGATACACACTGTTACATATACAGCATGTCCCAATAAATGTATATTCACATTGAAAGATTATAAATTAAAATGTAATAAGATAAATGGATAGTATTCTGTTAATAGTCATTCTGGTCCTGGCATTATTGATAATGCAATGCGATTGCAAACATGACGAATTAGTTCGTGTTATATTTGGGAGCATTCTACCGCAATATCTGCTTTTACTTCTTTAAATATTTCAAATTTTGCAGCACATATCTTATCTTTCACGGACCCCCTTAAAAAAAGTTTTAGTGGCGTGACGTCTGGAGGACGCGGGGGTGTTCAATGCTACCCCTTCGTTCAATACACTTGTTCAACAGATTCTAATCAAATAGCCCTTCGCATCACGATGATAGTAGGAAGGTGCTGAAATAAAATTCAGGCTCGGTTCAAAATTTAACGGACGCTCAATTTTAAAATTCTTGTCTCGCATGGATACATTTTTTTGGGACGTCCTGTATTAATTTAATCACTCAAACGGTTTACTGAGATTACTGAGATGAGAAAGAAAACAATTTGTTTATGTTGAATTTACCGAAGGATCGCATATTCGTGAAGAGTTCCTGAAGTGCTGTGAATAAGAAGAAATATAGCTAAATATTGTAGGACAATTTTGAAATAATAAAATTAATAATACTTTCAAAACTTGAGGAAACAATTAAATCGCATATTTTAGTAAACAACAACCGCGAATAAAATAATCTCGGATGTGAAATCCTAATTACAATAGAGCAATTACGGTGAGAGTTGAACAAAAAATATACATTGTGCGCGATGATCAACTTTACACTTTACCCGGATACATATATATTGCGACGATTTTACTTTGCAGACATTACTGACTTATAAAGAAATCTATAAATATATTTTTGATGTGTAAACATCCTAGGTCGCGCGCCCTCCTATCTCAAAATATGTGACGAAAAAGTTACCACGGTGATAACTATCATTTGAAAGGTTTTGAACTTGGCTCAGAGCTGATCGAAGCATCTACTTCCTCATTTACTAATTCGCAAATTCTACAACCTTATTACACGTGTTATTTTAATGATTATTCTTTTGCGCATTTTTATTATGATGGATTCATTTTGCCTAAAGACGTCGATTAAATGAAAGTTCATAAACCTACCTACTGTACAATGTAGCATATAGTATATTTAATAGTAATATATAATATCATGGTAACAGCATAACCTAAGTCTATACCTATTGTATTCACTACCCATAAACATCGAACCTACGATTGACACTTTTTAGAAATTCACGTGTTCAAAAAGCCGCAACACTTATATGTTGAAAAATGGAAAATAATATTTGTTAATTCAGTACCTATCTAAAAATATTAATATAAAAAGTGATACATAAAAATTTATGTATCGTATTTTTTTTATCACCCTGATGATTTTCCCGAAAGCGGTTATGTGTTCACAATAAAAGTCACGTGCTTAAATATTAGGTATAACCCACAATGTTTTAGCAAATATTTATATATTTAAAAAAAATTTAAGGCAATAGGTAAACGGGTAAAATATATCCATAAAGATAGGAAGTACCTATTTATACAGTTTTTCAATAAGTCTCGATAGGATCGATATACATGGAATGTTTATACAAGGGTATATATATACTCTATACCGTCGACGTATGTGATTTAATTCTTTTTTATCACAGCGGCTAATGGCGTTCTAACCGGTATCCATATATATTTTTTTTGCTGTACGGTTCAACAAAAAAAACACTAACCTAAAAATAATTATATTGCTTATATAGGTGCTCGCTGAATTCTAAATTATATAGGTCTTTGATTATAATTCGTGTACCGTTAAATTTGTTCACCCATTTTTTAAATTCTTTACAGTTTATGTTGAAAACTTTAAAAAACGTTTGTCGCCGTGTCGTATATCCATCTTCTTTTTCGCCGTATACAATGCCGTGCGAAAAAGAGAAAGCGACACACGTTCGATCCTTGAACGGAAGTTTTGAACTTGGAACACGCTCAGTATAACGGTGATCGGGCTGGCGCACCTGACAGTCGCGACATTGACCTTGCGAACCGTGGCGCAACAATGGACCAATCACAAAACGAATGGAAGCCTAGTCTTTTATTATTGGACTAATTAGCCCATTTGGGTTGTGCGCCCCTGAGTATGTTTTCTAGGAACGGTAAGATTGAGAAATATATAAGTGAAGTAAATAGTGCTCTAAACGCAGTTATCACTAATAAGAATTTGTCATCTGAAAGAAGACTGAAGACTGAATTGAATTTGGTACAAGAAGCATGAAATAATACTGCATGCATTTGTGCGGAAAACCTACGCCAAGATTTAAAGATGCGGCGTTCTCTTCTGTCTGTTCTCAACTGCGGTAAACGGTGCGATGGAAGTTAGGTAGTTTAAGATATTATTTTCTTTATACTTTATCCTTGATGGCCTACAATTCCTTTCCTTATATATCGCAGAATAGATTGAATTATAAACAAGATTTATCTTTTGATTGTACATAAAAGGTATATAGCTTCGACTTGTTATGCGACATTTTTGTTGGTGTTGCAGTGTGGCCGATAATGATGACGTTTTTTATAAATTCCATTATCTTAACTTTGTTAATGTTTGATGTACGTCATACTGTCGGACCGCAGTTCGATAAAAACGTAATCACATCTGTGTAACAAACACAAAACATAAATTTTAAAATATTAATATATTATACTGTATATACAATGTTAAAAAATAAATAAATAAACACTACTCTAATTTAAAAAAATATATAATTTTTATAATGACTTTGTACTACACACACACACACAATTTTTACTAGTTTCGGGAAGAGCAGACTGTTTGTCTGAATGAACATTCAGACAAACAAATCATTCTAACTAATTGGAATAATAATATATAAAAATAAAAAATATATTAATTAGAAAGATATACATATAAAATCAATTCTATTGAAAAATATTTGTGTTGCGCCACCGGGATTCGAACCTGGATCTCTTTCCTAATCGGGTACAGATATCTATATCTTAATACAAATAATACAACGATTAAATGTATTAATATAAAAAAGGTAACATATAGGTATGAAAACTGTCTCTAAAAATATTGTCGCTGTAGCATAGTTGGATAATGCACCTTCCCCGGTGTCTTTCTAATTAATATATTTAATTCATATTTAAAATATCACAGACCGTCTGTTCTGAATAATTACAACTTCACAATAAGAATGTGTTCTCCTAATAAAAAATATATATTTACCTTCATCAGAAAAAATCACTTAGATTGAGCAAAAAAAAAAAAAATTTTACGAAACTCCGCCTGTCAAACGTAACGTGATGTTACTGCGCCGTATTTATCCCGAATTGTGTGTAGTGTAGTGTTATCATCTACCGGCAAATAGGTTAATTTAATTGAAATCACGTACGGGGTCAGTAACCCAACCCATGTTGCATTCAGCCCCGTTGCTTGCTACATATTTTCTTATCAAATAATTCAATTGTCTGTCTCTCCTGTGGTTTCTCTCTGTGGTTTTGTTTTCACATTGTCAATCTTTCAATGTAATGGTATAGAAAATATTACACGTGTTTAAAATGATATGTGCTTGAGCGTGGGGTTCCGTAGACACACTCTCAAATTCACATAAAATGCCAATACCATGGTTTTTTTTTTACTCATTTTAATGATCACTGCACGCCCCTAAATTCTTGAAAGGTTTTTTTAAAACACCTGTGTATCTAGGCTGCTCGGTCATAATAGAGCGTTTACACGAATGAGACTTTGATCTTTAGTCTCGGAGATTTGTGGGTAATGGACGGTATGTAACAGTTAACGCCATTTTACTTTGTGTACAAAATGCAATAGATAGTGAATCATAGCTTGTCTCGCGCTCATTTCAGTATTGTTATTTATGCACTTTTAATATTTGCGTCTCCTCAACTCTTTCAATTTGACTCCGATGCTGGTATCGCGGGTTTCTATGTCGGCCCGCTACCGCCCGCATATCATCGATCCGGCGGGTCTTTGGACTGCCAACATTACTCCTTTCGACTCCGCTCAGTCACCACTTTGGCCCATACGAATACAGAGATCTCAGATTTGACAAACGGTGTCCTACGTCTTCAAGTTAATTACTTATTTTCAAACTAAGCTTGTATTATGAAAATAGGACTATCTTGCTGGTCTTCTGGAATAAGGCTCGTACCCCCGACCACTGGATCACTAGGCGAGTGTTTCAACATTTGATTTTGAAGAGTTATTCATTTTATTACATTATTAAAATATATTTATAGTGGAAATAGTATCAACCATTCCAAAATAACAAAATGTACAAAAAAACTTCTTTATACTGGTGATTTATTTTTAAAAATATCCAACATATTACCAGATTTCATTTCTTTAGCTTTCTACACCAAAGATTAAAAATTGACTGAACAACAAAGACTTTTCAAAAAAATGGTATCTACACCTTAAAATGCAATGCATGTGATGCACAGTACCTATGTAGGAATGACGTTTACGTCTGTTTACGAAGTAATAATTATTCAGAATTCTCAAATCATTTATTAGAAACAGGCCAGTCTCAAATAAGATAATTACTCTGTTAAACACACTAATGATAACAAAATCTTCAAATTGTTCGCTTTAGAAACATTAGAAATTAACAACAAAAATAAAAATTAAAAATTATTATCACCCTGTAAAATCACCTTTACTAACGACGTTCCCTTATTTTGACTCCTCCCACCTCCTTCTCCATAAATCTCTCGAACCTAATTACTGTACTTGTATATTTTAAGTTAGTTTAAATAACGCTTGTCATAAACGAATCGAAACCGGTAGCGTATTTGATACAAAATAAGTAATAAATGTACCCACATTAAATAATCTCTCAAGACAAAATGTTTAAAAATTGTTACATAGTAAATGCCCAAGAAATACAAAGAAGAGCGTCTCAACCACTAGACCAACAAGCATGTCAACGGGCATTAAGCAGGAAGATACAATTTCGCCCAAACTATTCACCAACACACTCAAAGATGCAGTTAAGATGTTGCTTTAGAAGTTGGGAATGAAGAAATGCTGCCACACAGTCAATTTACTGATGTCATTGTAGTATTTACGGAAACTGCTGAGATGCCGCAATCCATGATCTGTCGACTAAACTACGCTTGCAACAAAGTGGGCCTTTGTATGAATATTAATAAGACCAAGATGATCACAAACTAGGAAAACCTACATCTACTTTGTTCAGGTCATCACATTCAACAACGCCAGATAGAGGTCAATAGGTGAATAACATTCAGCTGAGCAAGCTTCGGAAATAAAAAAATTGTCATCAATTCAAACACGCCACAACACCTTACGAAGAAAGCCTTTCAGCAATGCGCACTGCTTGTTTTGACGTAAGGTTTTGATGTCCTTGTGAATGAAGGACAAATGAGTGCATACTTACGTAGTAATTATTATACTACCGCTCAAAAACCTCGTAATGGGCATTAGACATATTGTTATGACGTTACAATAATAACACAATAAACTGCTTCCAACCGCACGAGTTACGACAACGGTATTTCAATTTTGGCTAATTCAGAGTGCCTGTCTACAATTCACCGTAACAAAGGAATGTTAATAATTTTTATTATCATTATTTATATGATACACAGTACACAATATGCATACACATAGAAATACATGTGATTTAGATATATTATAATATTAGTAAACACGGATGTGTATCTGTGTCGTCGAAGAAATACGAAAACACTAGACGAACATACTTGACTCTTTGTTTACAGTAAAACAGGTTTTGTTTAAAAGTATTTTGTTTGTTAAGAAACAACATTCTTGAAGCCGAAGTTGAGCCGAAAAAATACGCAAAAGTATTTTAATTAAATAAAAGCAATAACTATTTAATAAATAATATTTACGACCTGTATTAGTAAAATTAATATAATAATCTTCTGTGTTGTTCTGCCGCGCGTCTCCGACCAATGTTTCGGATACTATTAAAGAGTTCATCGCCAAGGCAGACGTCACTGATGCAGGTCGGAGACGCATGGCAAAATGGCTCAAAAAACATTTTAAATATAATAATAATAACGATACACCAAAACTAGATACTAGAATAAAGTGAACATTTCTAACACAACTTAGAACCATCAGTGTGTCTGCAGCATGTTGTCAATTATAATTATTATACGTATTTTCATGTGACGGTGTCATGTGACTGTGTCATGTGACTGTGTCATGTGACTGTGTCATGTGAGTAGCATTTAAAATGAGTATCTATTTCTAAAAATAAGCTAGATTATTAGGGTCACTAATGACAATGTGATGATTCGAATGCGTAAAAGAAATCGTAAAAACAATAAAAACTCGGAAATTGCAGTATTTAGGCCATATCACGACATCGAGAAAAATATTAGATCCTGCATCTCATCATTAAAAAATGTCAACAAAATTACTAGCAAAAGAGGCCTTGGAAGACGTACGACATCCTAGCTGAAGAACATAAGGCGATGGTTGGAAAATCCACAGTCCGCCTATTTCGAGCTGCTGCAAATAAAATATTAATTGCCAACATGATCGCTGGCGTTCGAAAAAGAAAATAAAAAAATAATAGTTACACACCGGCTGCCAACATTCCTAAACAAAGTCTCGCAAAACAAAATTTTTATTTGTGTAAATAAAAAATATTTAAAAAAGTTTATTCCTGCATCCACAAAATTTTAATTGAATACGATTTTTTTACTAAACTTATGCTAAGATAATTAAGTTCATCCATCGTATGTATTGTAGTTTTCTAAGAAATCAAATGCATAGCGGTGCAATATACACAGTATTCAATTAATAATGTAATTATATTAATTAAAAATACAAGTTTTAAAAGCGATCTACTTGTAAGTAAAACACCGCATAAAATTTTCCACTGTCAAATCATTATCATCAAAGCGAAAATTAAATTAATTAATGCATACAGAAAATTTAATTACAGAGATAATGTAATTAACGATCGTGACCTATAAGTTACTGGAGCAACTTTTACTGTATTACTTCACTTAAAGAATATAATTTTTCAACCTTTGTGACAAAATATTCCGATACAATTCCCGATACTTCTATAAACTTCCGATTCCGATTCCCACGATGTAAAAGTAATGAATATAAATGAAAAATGAACATATATTTTAATGAACGAGACAATTTTTTTTTATCCAAATTAATAAAAAAATGTGCGTTAAGTGGTTGAATAAATTATATCAATTAATAAAACATTTAGTAGAATAATTTACACAAAAACTTATAAAATATAGTAGGACATCATGTTTACTAAAAAAAAAACTGGTGTAAAGTTTAAAATCAGAGGTTGCCAACCTTTTTTTGTGCCACGCCCTATTTTAATGCCTCTAAAGCACCTAGAAATTCATATTTCAGTCCTAAAATTCTTAAATTATAATGTACCGTCGATCCACATAGACAATGCCGACATTTTTCACGCTGGCAACAATTGAGCTGTAGCCAATACGAAAGCACCAAAAAATTGTGTTCGGAATCGGAAATTAGGTTAAAAATTCTGCGATTCCGATAACCAAAAATGTTCCGATATTTCGGATTCCGATTAATCGTCTCATCACTAGTATAGAGTCACGATTTTATAATCCCAAATAGAACTTTTATAATCAGTTGGAAATTAAATTTTCTAATGATCATCTTATAAAATATTTAAGTTACGTTTGACAACGTTGAGCTAATCAAAGTACAGTTAAATAATTTGAGAAAATGATTAAAAAAATAACTTCCGCCAGCGAAACAATAAAACTATCGAACGGAAAATGATCATAGATCAATATACAGACTGCATAATCGATATTCAATATAGTACTTTGAATAATACACTGTAGAAAGTAAGATACTGAATTGATTCGTAACAATCGACAAATCTGTCGTAAAGCATTGCTTTAGGAGCGTCCTGTCATTTGGGAACAATTCAATTGGTGGAGGTTCCGGGTAGCGAACATATTAAGATAATTTCGGAGCGACTTGCATAATAATGTCGATCGTAAGGGAAATGAATCACAAATGTAATAATGGTTACTATTTACTTTATTTACACAGATTATCGACAGGTCGTTTATGACTGGTCCTATAAAAAAAAAAAATACGAAAATACAATGTATCAGGACAGTTGGGAGAATAAAACATTTGTGGTTGAAAAGTTATAAACACGGTTAAAAGAAAATTGGATGTTACAAATTAATAATACTTCAATAAACTTAATACAATACAAAATAAACTTCAATATCATAATTAGAAATCACTCAAAAAATTATAATAAAAATTATTCTAAAAAAAAAGACTATCCAAGTATATAACTCTTCAGAGATTTCAAATTACCATAAATAATAGACATATACAAAAAAAAAATCAATTATCCAAATTTTCAAAATTAAAAATTAATTAAATTTTAGAAGCGAAGATTTAGAGACCAAATTGATATTCCTAAACTAAAATATACCGCAAGTATTGTATCTGAAGTAAAAAAAATATGTACACAGGAAAAACTTAAACATACATTCTCGTATATACTCCTTTTCCACACACGAGTCTTACTCTCATAGAGAAGAAATAAATAAATAAAATAATTGAAGATAATTTTCGCAACGAATTTTTAATTTTTCAGCTCGAGACTATCTGAGTATATCACTGGCAAATACTAAATAAATCTTTAGCTAATATAACCTTTAAAAAAACTGTTTTTAACGAAAATAAAATATACACATAACTGTATGGGACGATAATAAGAAAATCAGGTCCAATCTATTAGCAAGTATGAATACTAATGAAAAAGTTCGGCGATACAAATTGCTCACATAATTATCGCATGTTACGTTATTTAAACGTTATACTGTGTGCTCAGCTGATCATGTGATCTCAATGCCGATATGTACGGACTGAGCGGTGATTTATAATATAACTGCTCGCTAACGTAACACATTGGAACAGAAACGTAAAGCATGTTGTTCTTGCATAATCAGTAATCAATACTAACATTGTTATTACACACAATTACTTGAAAAACTCGAGCGATTTCATCATCCATGTAATAGACAAAAATGGGCGCGGTTATTGTAATGCTCCCACGGGGTATGCTTGAATTATATTATAATCTTTGATTTCAAAATAAGTATGCGCTTGTAAGTATAATAGACTTATACCGTATTAGCTCGAATATAAAGCGATATTTTTTTACTCTAAATATTTTTCTAAAAAAATACATTCGCGTAATATTCGGGGTTTAGGCCGTGTCCAGATGAGCGCAGCGCACACAGCCAAGTTCAGTTGCAAGTGTTAGATGTAGCTGTCAATAAACCATTGAAAGACAAATTACGAAAGGAGTACAGCAATTGACTCTTAGCTGGAAATCATTGTCTGACCCCTATAGGGAAAATAAAGAAACCATTAATTCCAGTCTTAGGAGAATGGGTCATGACCGCCTGTCAGATTAGTGATTAGTGATCAATTGAAAAAGGTTTTAAGAAATGTTGCATTTCCAACAATGACATTTTATGGGAAAAGGAAGATGCCATAAATTAACTAATTAATGTTTGTTTTATATTTGAATTTTTCCTTTCATTCCTGCTCCGAATATATAGGTCGCGTTATATTCGGGCTGATACGGTATATTATAAATAAGAATACGTACTTGTTTAGTCTAAGTGATTAAAATAAAGTTTGAGCTTATAGAATTCCATAGATTACATGTACCTATAATACGCCGAACTAATTAATACTTAATATAGTAATTTAAAGTGATAATAAAAAGAAATAGAGATGAGTGCACGAAATGCATGTCATGTCGATTCTCTCACTATTTTCAAACTAAACTATATACTTGTGTTATGAAAAAAGGGACCTTGGTGGTTTCCCGGAACGAGTTACGAACACCGAATACTTGGCTTACTAGACGAGTGTTGCATTAGACCAAACAAATGTAATGAATTGTATACAAGTCAACACTATTTATTAATCAAAAATAAATATGTATAGAGAGTGCTTGTAAAACACTAGAATTAGATATTATAAAGATCTTATATATATATATATATAAATAAAAACAACAATAAATTAGGATAATAATAAAGAACTGAATATGTAAATAAAAACAATTACATTATAAATAAATTAGCAGAAGAAACAAACGAAGCAAAAAGATTTTGATACGAATTAAAACAAATAGCTTATAAATTGTAAATAACTGAGAACCGTGTGTTTCATTTTATCGTACAGGTGTTTCTATACATAAAACGATCACGCGAGGGTCATGTTTAAAATAATTAAAGCAATAAAATAACGTTTATTGTTAAATGATAAATGGCACATTATCATCCGATTGCTAACGCTAGCTGCAAAAAAACGTCTATGATAATTGTATCATTTGAAATATTAAAGCGTGTGAATTTAAGACTTCAGAGAGTAACGTAAAACTTTGAAAACATAAATCAAAGTATATAAAACAATAGCGATGCGACCCCTTACAATAACAAGGTTCCAACTAACATTTTGGGCTACTTTATAGAGTCATTGCGTGAAATGAGTTTAAAATGCGGATATTAAAGGAAATAGCAAGAGCTGAATGTTTCAACTGCATCAGTTATTTATTTCAATTTGTGGATCATTATTGTTATTTTTTTATTTTATATTTCCCTCATCTCACAGTAGTTATTGATAACACTTAAATACAATAAATACGTTATAAACAAGACCTTACAACGGATCATATTTGCATACACAAAACAAAATATACTTGAATATATGTTGAAATTCATTCAACACTTTAGAGCTCTAGCTATCTTAAAATAGCGTTATTGTCAGATGGAACCTTGTTATTCCGAGGGGTCGAATGGTCAATAGCCATAAAACCTACAAACTATGTTTTTAATACATGTAAAAATGATTTAAATGTTGAAACAGAAACAGGGAACTCGAAAAATAATTTTATATAGTAGAAAGAAAAAAGTTTGAAGATGCATTGAATAAACGTCATTGGTGAACTAACAAGTATTAGAAGAAATATTATATGTACTTATATAATAAGATATTCAAAAGTTTTGGCGACAATAACGTACATTTGCATATAAATGTCAACGTTTGTATTCGATGATGTCGAAATCATTTTTGAATAGGAATCGTCGAATATCTTAGAGGTAGAAAATGAAAGAGTGAAGTAACATCTATATTTTTAAGATTAGCAACATCAACATCGTGGTTAAAATTCATCATTTTTTGTTTTTGTTTTTATTAATATTAATAATACAATTTCAATAATCAGTGGACATATATATATATTTTAACATTTGTTTCTTCTCTATGAGAGTAAAACTCGTGTATATTAAGATTGTTAACTTTGTTTTATTAACCACTTAATGAATTAAATACATCTATCGGTTTCGAAAAATATCATTTTCTTCAGGATGTCATTAAATGATCAAAAACATAGTATATATATACATAATATAGTCAATATTCCTATGTCAACATCCAATTTCAATATTGGATTGAATACAATTAAAAAATATGAGTTAATGACGGGTGTAATACACGTTTAATAGACACTATTACATAAAATAAATTAAAATAATATATTAGTCATTTTTTATATAAATCACAGATAAAACATGATGATTATTGTTGGCGTAGGATTTTATTCATTAATAAATTTTCGCATCAAATAAATATACACCTACAACGAAACATTAGACCGGCATTTTATACAAATAATAATATAGGAAATTTACTCATAAATTCTAAAGACAAAGATGATAAATTTAACAATTTTGTTGTCTATAAACTTAGTTGCAAGGTTTGTGCTGCATTTTATATTGGTAAAACGGGTAGAAATTTTAATATAAGAATAAAAAAGCATTTGAGATGTTTGAACAATAGTGGGTTGTCAGAATTTGTTAATCATTTGATAGCAAATGGTCATGGTTTTGATAAAAAATTGGGATTGTCAATTTTGCATGTAAACGGTGTTGGTCATAAATTAAATAATTTGGAATCGTTGGAGATAAATAAAGCGTGTAAAAATAATCAAAAAATTATACATAACCAATTAAATTGAACTACGAGTCCCATTCTAAAAAAATTTCCTAAAAATTATTCGAGTAAATTTGTATTAAGTAACAATTTGAGTTAGGTACTAAATTTATTTTTTAAATATTTTATTTTTATTTTTAATAGATATTGGTAAATAAACAATATAACATACGTTTATGATTAGTTAATGATATCCTGAAGAAGAAAATGATATTTTTCGAAACCGGTAGATGTATTTAACTCATTGAGTGGTTGATAAAATAAAATTAACAATCTATGAAATAATATCGGCTCGTTTAGTCTAGTGGTAAAACACTCGCCTAGTGATCAAGCCATCGGGAAATCAATAATCGACCCAGGATCACTAAGTAATTCCTATTGTCATAGCACAAGTATTTATCATAGTTTGAAAGCAGTATTGTTGTGACATGTAATGATTTGAATGCATTGATGTGACATGTAAACCGTGTACGCATCTCTATTTAAAAAAAAATCTGGATAATCTAGTATAGAGTTATGGAATATTTGGTATTACAGAAAAAATAAAGTGAGAATCAATTATCGCAAGTGGTTTGTGGTGCATGCTGAAACATATGCGGACATTGCGGAGTCACGCGAGGAATCACCTTTCAATATTCGAGTTGCGGTACACTTTTTCTTTCTGGAGGTCATAGTAAAATAAGCACCTCGTTTCAAGATCATATTGATTATTGCCAAATTTCAAGCGATGCAAGATTCACCTCTTCGACGCATGATATCTGGCAACTATAATCAGCAGTGAGTAACGCCGAGCGAAAATTTCTCAGGACCGGGACTTGATGTTGATGATCTGTACCGGGATTGTAAACTCATTTCCGACGGGTGGGGATTTTTTTCTTCGTCCTTCGACGTGAACCGCCACAATAAGCTCATCTTCCCTTGAGCGCAAGATGGCCAAAAAAATTTGAAGGATTCGTCTCAGGCTGCAGGTTGAGAGACTGTCCTCGATGTTCAGTTCCTGCAGAATGGAGACATCCGTGCGACTCACCGTCCAAATTCGTTAAAATATGAAAACAGAAATCAGTAGACATCACCGTATTACTAATAATACTTTGGATAGCTAAAATTACATGCCCTTTAATAAAGCGCGTTCGTTCCAAATGATCTATCACAATAGCAACTAAACACAGTATAGCCATAATAGCAACTGCGCATAGCAATAATAGAGTAGGTTTGATACAAAATGATCTCAAAATGATTTTCACTTTCTAGATTATGAGTGAAAAAATTGTTAGCAATATTTGAATATGTCCAAGAAAATAATTAGATTCTCATTGTGAGATATATGCTGTTTCAGGAAATGAATATCAAATTTAGTCCATAGAGGGCGATAGTGTAGTGGTACTCGAAGTGTTTCCACATATTAACATATATATATATACAACTTCAAAAAATTTGATAGATAAATGGGTGAGAATGGTGAACGTTATATTTGTATAAAGTGATCAATTAAGCCAGCCGAAGACTGGTCCATGTATTTCCATTTTAAATATAATAAAAATAGCTTCGTCTCTATTATTTGTTTAAACAATTGTCAACTAACACATACACGGGTCAAACAAACATTTAAGGTGTGTACCTATGAAATTTTGTGCAGGGCAAAGAACAAGCCACGTTAACGGAAATATAAAATGAATGAGGCAGGGAAGTGTGTCAATGGAATATCTCTCCTTTGCTAAGCACGAATACCGTACGGGATATGTTAATGTCAGTCAGAATGCAGACCGGCAGCCAGCACGTCACTCTCCTTGAAAAGAGACGCTCGAGAACCCGTCAGGTATAACAAGCCAGTGTTGGTGTATTGGTGAGGTGACTGCAGCTTCCGCGCCGGGCGCGAATACAGCATTGGGCAAATCCACAAGTGGTTCAAATCGTTGGTTTTCAAAAATTGGAGACACATTCTGACACGGCAACCAATTCTGGATTACGCAATACTATTATTGAGAATGTGCCGAGCTTACGATGATTAACTCACCGATATATGTAGATATATTTTTTTGTTTCATTACCTATATTTAAAAACCAAATCAACAATATTCTTCGATGCAATATGTAAATGATTTTACCTTGGTTTTGTTTTAATGTTCATAACTTTTTTTTACATAGTACACTATGCTTTTATTTATTCGTGTCGTTTTCTTATCATGTGAAATACAAGTGTCCCAAAAGTATTTTTCATTATGAAAATTCTTTAATAAAATAATGGATGCGTTTAATAAAAAAATAAATATTTTGCATTTAAGTACAGTCCTTGGGAATTCATTTCTTAAAAATTATGTCTTCTAAATGTGATTCGTAATTTTGCTGGCACTCTTCTGAATGGGAGGCAAATTTTTCTGAAAACTGCTAGGCACGTATTCTCGGTGATTTTATTTTAACTGGTGCAGAGAGGGAGGATTGTTACTGAATATCTTTGATTTAAGGTAGCCCCATAAGAACAAGTCAATTGGTATCAAGTCGGGGCTACGTGGAGGCCAGTTTATGTCACTTCGTCGGTATATCAATTTTCTCGGGAAAATTTCACGAACAATTGGTAAGGATACGCTTCATTGCGACTGAATTCCCAAGGACGCGGCTAGCGATCGGCATACCCCCGCTTCTCTCCCGCTCTTTGCGTTGGTTCAGCGAATGAACCAAAATAAAAAAAGACTTTTGGTACACCTGTATGTTAGGATATAAGTTATTTGTCACCAATTATTTTTTTCTATGTCTAATGCTAACAATATTCGTATATCTGTAATATTTCCAATAAATATATAAATTACTGTCACGAAGGCCTGTCCTATATTCACAGCGTAAACGCCTTGACTTACTTTAAAAATAGTACAAAGAAAATTTAAATGACCCGTTTCGCTAAAAAAAAAAAACTACTAATCTACTACTTACGACTTGAAACATTCTGGATTTATCCGCAACTCTAACATATTTTATCACTATATATGCAATTACAGGTGAAAACTTCGTTTTTAAACCGTTTGACTATAAAAGAGTTTCACAAGCGACCAGTTGCAGTTTTCAAAGCTATAACAATTTTATAAACCTACTCAACAAATTGTTAGCGAAACGTGGAACGTGCATTTAACTAGCGACGAATGCAGTAAAGCGAAATTATGTTATAGGAGGCACCATTCTAGTTGTATCGACAATTTTATTCACCACTAAGATAAAATATGTATCGTTTATACACACACATGAGTGACCGTAAAATAAATACGGCGTCCAACGCCAACAAAATTTGAATAAATACCCAGGTTAATTTTTACATTTTGATACGTTCTAATTTCTAATACTCAATTTATTAATGGTAAACATTTAGATATATATATACACTAACGGCGGGAAGGGTATTTTAATATCGTTTACGTAAAAGTTTTTTAATTGAAAAAATGTAATTAAATTTTGGATATCATATTGAATCGTGTATCAAATTAGTATATTAGAGCAATAATTGTTTACCCGCATTAGGTCACCAGTTTGCGCGAAAAGTACCCGACGGAAGTGAGTTTTAATATAATAGTTTTCAAAAATTAAACGCCTTTTATTATATTTAAATATCTCATATTTTAGACAGTACCAAAACAGTGTATTTAATAGCATTATCTGCAAGATGGTAAATAAAGTAACCAGGTAGCATTGTGAGGATTGCACCGATAATGACAGAATGCCTTAATAAGAGAAGATAACTAGACTAACATAGACTTCTAACAAACTCGCGTAAGCAACAGTACGTACGGTAGTATGTTTCGAATAGCAGATGTACAACGAGTTGAGTGTAGATTATTGTATTGTAGAATAGCGACCTTTACCAACAAATTTAATGAAATTAATGATCAAAATCATTCATAGACAGTTTATTATGATACTTGTATACGGTTTAGTGTACATTATTGCCAATTACACAAATAAACAAAAAGTGTTAATAAATTGTATAAATTAAAAAAATATTTTTTTAAACATAATATAAAAATGAGTTCTTTTTAATAATGTGCAAAATTCCCATAAATAAAAGTATATTTCCAAGTGATTACTAATAACACGGTGTAAATGACGTCAGACAGGATTTTCCCTGATAGTTCAACATAATTTGTAATTTTTTCGTCAGTAGACGGCGGAATTTCGTTCGGTAATCTGTTGCGATAAAACATTATCTTGAAAGTGAAATAAGAAAAAAATATTATTTATTTTATACGACTTCAGACAACATCTCTATCAGAATATCATCCAAAAAACAGAATATAACGATAGCCTTAGAATGACTCATCGTCTAATGATAACATCGACGAGCAAAAATAATGATTATTTCATTATTTTATTTCCCGTACGTTGTATACACATAATATGTACATGAAAAATAAGAAGGTGGATGGTATTAACCATTACGCAGGGGCGTGCAGTGCATACAAGCAAAAAAGCTGTGCATAACTAAAAAAACTGGGAAAAAAAAAAAATTTAAAAAAATGGATTAACATTAACGAAAACATTATATTGCAATTAGTGCCATCTATGTACCAGTAGAGACTTTAATTGCTTAGTTCTAAAAACTCACCGCTGTACTTATGGCGTTCTTTTTTTATTCGCCGCATCGTGCTATTTACATAACTCAGTTCTGTCTTTAAGCTAGTGAATTACTCAAGTCATATAAATGGTTATTAACTGAATTGAAAATTCTTTTCGGTTGATCCGTTTTGTATTGAGTCGTTACCTATGCTGTTTATTAACAGAATAAAATTAGAAAGGGTTACAACTGCGTGCAAATCATTAAAGTGCCTAAGTCCTCTTCTACTAATTCGCGAATTTTACTATCTTACTGTTTTTAAACTGATGATTCATGAGTGTTCTTTAAATTTGGTACACGGATTGGTTTTTGATATGAGAAAAACAAAAAGCAATTGGCATAACTATTTACGACGTCAACCTTTAATAAAAATAATTATTTCCTTTAGTTATTATGTGAAGTATTTTCAAACAATAAATTAATCATGTTCAGTCATAGAAAGTGTTATTAAAAACTTTCATACATCTTTTATATGGGTAAGAAAGTATTATTTTACGTTAAACCTTAAACTTTAAAAACACTATTAACAGTACTCTAAAATTATAAATAAATACATGATAGGGTCGTATAAACGACGGATTTATTTTGTCCAAAGACGTTGGTTAAACGAAAGTACATATATTATATATGATTGTATAATATCATTGGTAACAGCATAACCTAAATCTATACCTACTGCACGCCACTGCCATCACTTGTCACTTTCTTACTTCACAAAATTAGCAATTTTCTATAAAACATATTCTTACGTATTTTTTTTAGGTAAATTAAAATTTTAAATATATAAATGAGTACGTAAATGTTTTTTTTTATTAAATATGTTTTGAAAGGGATGGAGGGAGGGAGGGGTGGGGGGGGGGGTGGTGATATACCAGGTAAAAGGTCCTATTATTTAACGATTGAGGCAACAACTAAAGCGAAACCACGGACGAAATTTTACATTTAATTTCATTCTGTCCTGACGAAGGAATAGTAAACATTAAACGATAAAATCTCGAGTGGTTATATACACACTGATTTATTGTATATTAATTAATAAATAACGGATGAATCTATTTACTTGGCTGACACGCAACCAGAGAATGCACTAAATGGCGCCATGTACCCGCACAGACCATCTGTGTTATATTTTCCGCCATCAGTATCACACAATATTTACATAAACGTCACGTATTCTCGCTTGGCTTACAATAATCCGCAAACTAACAACAACACGTACGTTAGTCAGTCTCAATCATAATAAATCCAAATAGACAACAAAGTCTACAGTTTTACAAATACTACATATTGCAATATACCTACTTTCTTCAATCATAACGATTATAGTATATAACAGATTTTGTGGACATAGTTGTTATCAGATTACGATTAAATGTATCTAGATAAATATCTTGCCTAAGTTAGTTAGCCAGTCTGATCCGCCATTTTAATTCAAAATGACTTATAACATACTTTCACATACAGGCGAAATCTACCTCATTTTTATGCCAATGCTGGAAGAAAGTGTCTTTTTATTTACTCAATTTAAAAAAAAAATTAGCCGCATACGTGGAATAATAGGGCATAATAAAGCTTGATGACTAGGCTAGGCTAGACGAGGATCTTATTGCTAGACCAAAAACGCACGTCATTTCAATTCGGATCCGTATCCTGCACGTCATACAATCCATAATCAATGTTGATAGACTGCACGTCTGAGTTTAGGTTTGATAAATTGTGATTCACGCATGTGGTAAGCGACTCGATGACTGCATTTTTGTCATCACATTTAATAATGTTTGCTATGTCATCAAACTGTTCACGTTCCGAATAATTAATAAATAAACAAAATCATCTCTAGAGAGGGTATGACGCAACACCATAGATCATATTTTTATGCCTACAGCCTGAGGTCACAATAAATGTTAAACATTGCTAACTCTACTAAAATTGAAAATGCCTACTGCAATATTTGTGTTTAGATAACTGCGGATCTATTATATTAAACAACAATCAGTAGAACAAATGAAACATACGCAGAATTTTTTTATTTAAAAAAAAAAAGAACAAGACAAAGACAATTATTTTTCTCCACCGCTTTGCAACGTAATTGAGTTTAAAACCGAAAGGATGGCTGTCTCAAAACGTTGACAAACAATACATTTATTTCTATTTAGGAAATCGAAGGTGATCTTTGTACCCACGCTAATATCGACGTGAGAGGGCGTACTACGCGTTGGAATAAAAAAATAATGTTTTTTTTTGTTTTCTTTGTCTCGGCCTCCAGCCGCTGGATCAGAACAGAAACTGAGAGTGGAAATCCCATACAGAGAAGCAATATATTATTATAGTTTGTAAATTTATTTATTTATTTAGTCTTTATCAACATACATATTTTTGTTGTAACAGAGGTGAATATATTATAATATAACATGATAAACATAAGATACAATTATATTGCAATTAAATACTCGCAGTTTATTGTGTGGGATGGAGTAGATTCCACCTCTGATATATACAGCATTGTCCTAGCTACTTTGCTTCTGAAGTCTGTGTTAAAGTAGCCAGTTTTTTTTTGTGCTGTTTTGGCGTTATTTAAGATAAAGATTTGCCAGAAATAAAAAAAAAAAATTATACCAGAATTTCAAATTTGGCTGGAGCGCGTAAGACTGACTAGTTAGTGACTCTGCCGCTTGGCGGTGTGCAGGAGACCCTTTAGGTAATGTTTACAGTTATCCCGTGCAGTCTTTGGAGACAGAGTAAAATGGATACTAGAAGATGCATGAATGTGGATGTAGCTAGAGTTGTGAACCAGGACAGCAAGAGTGTGGCGTATCTTCTCGGATTTATGGTAATCATAAATAGAAATACTAAAAAAATAGTCAAGGAATGGATAGATCATTTCATATTTTTCAAACGTCGAATACGTTTAGTCATCATATTTATTATTGTTATTAATAACAATATAAATAAATTTATTTACATCTCAAATTTCATTTAGCAGAATGGTATTCATATCAGTGTGAACCGAGTAAAAAGTGGAGCAATACTTTTGTAATTTGATTTATGTGATTTTTTTCAACCCCTCTGTGGCATCGATCACTCAGTGGGGGGATGCGGGAAATTGTGGACACCGATATGCGACCGGGTGTTAAACTTTTAATAACGAAAACGACATTAAATAAAATATACGGTTGTCAAATAACGGTACCGTTGGTTATCTATCATGTGTTGTCTCTACAGTATTATTTTCAAATTTGAGTTTACGATGTACGAATAAGTATTTAAAGAATACACCGTGATTATTGGATTACAAAAATTCATCGTGTTAGATGTTTTAATAAGTTAGCACATTTAACACGAAAATCATCGCCGCCGATTGGAAACCGGTGTCCATTAGCTTGGCTGCGTTTAGGCACGGACGCAAATACATCGCGAGGATACCACTCACATAAAGGTCAGTATGATGTGGCGATATCGAGTAGGCTGATCGGGCAGACGAGATCGAGAGCCAAAACTAAGGCTGGAATTACAGAATGAGGGCACTAGTTGCAATCTCAGCAACATCCATTTATTTTTATTTGGTGATAAACTGATAGGAACATGCACTTTTTCACTTATTATTATGAATACTAATCCCTGTAATCTGTAATTAATTCAACATCTTCTTCTAAAAACAACCTAGTTGCACTGACGGCCATTTAAACATCAAAGTAGCGAAGACTGCCATTGGTCGATTCCTAATATAAATTGCGACGGGAAAAATCGACTGATTTTGCAACTAACAACGATTCTGATTGAATTAAAACAATGCGTAAAAGCTATATGAGAAAATAATTATATTAAAAGTTAGAAAAAAATAAGAGAGGATGCTGACTTTGCAACTAGTACAATGATAACAATTTTCTATAAATAAAATGCATCAACTAGAGAGATATACAGAAAAAATCAATTTATCAAACAATCATTTTAGTCATGTTATCTTTGTGGTTAAGATTCATATTTTTATTAATTATCTTTGATAATCAAAGATAATTAATAAAAAATAAATAAATAATAATCATTTTAGTTGCTACCGGGATTCGTACCTGGATCTTTTCCTATCCGGGGAAATGCGTTACCAGTCACACCACGCCAACAAAGTAAGTTGACGACAAATCTTCGAACTTAGTATATGCTGCAGCTCTTTCGAATCTGTTATTCCAATATAATTTATATTAAAATACCGCAGAACTATGTTCTGCAAAAAATGCAACTTCAAAATAATGTGTTCTCATTAAAAAAAAACAATTTAATACTATCATAAACGAGTATACCATACCTCGCTAGGTCGCCAATTTTAATGCGATATTTTGCTGTAACAGCCTTTTAAAATTATTATTCAAATTCGATATACGGCCAATAGAAAATGGGAAATCTAATTTTGTGAAAACAGGATTGTCCCCTAACATATTTTGTACCAGAACCTTTTCAACGAGATTCTTCCCTAAAGCAGATAGCTGATAAAATAACTGAAAATTCTTCATTTTTCTCTTCGGTCAGGTGTTTTTTTATTTACAATTATTCGGCGCTTTCGTGTGGTGTGGCGTCCATATAAAAGGTAAGTAAGTAAGTAGGTACTATCAAGAGATAAAAATATTATAAAATATACAGGATGTAACAGACCTAGTCCACAATATTTTATGGGTGGATACGTGAATATGTGCAAATTCTGCACGGTTACGGAAAATATTATTGTTTGAATTTTTAACATAATGTATCTATTATTAATCCATATTTTTACTTCAGGCCCTAAATCATCAAAATATAGTCTGGCCGCTCAAAATTCGATGAGCTTTAATTTATTGTATTTAATATATAATTTTGAACCAATATAAAATTTCAATTATTCGAAATACTTTTTTCTTTTAATGCTTACATCTCTGACATGGGTGAGATTTGGTACATATGCCTTGAACATTTTCGACTCGTAATTTAGTCAGGTATCCACCCATAAAATATTGTGGACTAGGTCTGTTGCACCCTGTATAATATTACATACCGAATAATATTACTGTACTGACGTAAAGTTCCATTATACGTTTTTTTACAGAATGATAAAAAAAAAATACATTAATAGAGTGAAATAGTAATGAAAACAAAAATTAGAAACGGAATAAAGTAATTAGTAATTAGATATTTTTTGAACGGAATATCTTGGATAAATTTGACAATCGTTTTGTGATCGTGCCGCCTTCCATCTAGATAATCATTTTTTGAGACCCTTGAAATTCTGTCACCGGCCGCCAAGACAGGTTTAAAAGCGAGAAAGTAATACGACGCGGAGAAATCGCAGATCGAATGGAAACTGTTATAATTTCATCGCAATCTTGAAACAACAAACTCACATACTAGATACAACATATAATATTATCGTACAAGTCGTCTGGTCCACGTCTGCTCTGACGCCGGTCACTGATCACTAGTCGACAGATGAGTTTCAATGTATTATATTTACACTGAATATTGATTTAAGAACTTCGAAAATGCCTGTCGAGTGAAAACCTATAAAAAATAATAAAAATAAAATACGGACATTTTGATGTTTAAATTCATTGTTATCGTATTAAAAGCGTATCTTATCTCACCTTAAAGAAAATAATTGATTTTCTTGTCCATTGATATAAAAATTAAAAAAAAAAGAAATAGCTAGCATCTCAAATATGTTTAACAAGTGTTATAGACAGCTTATTCTCAAAAAAACAATATTTTGAAAGCTGTAATTGTCATCCAAAAATTTATAGACTGATGACATTTATGCCCGCATAATGATTATATTTCAATATATTGAAACAAACCATCAAATGTCAATATTTCTGTCAGCAAGATTGGTTTCAACACTATTAACTCTGAATACGTCACAATTGGCGAAACGTTCAATGTTATATAACAGCAATTAAAACATGGTTTTGTGGAATTTTGCAAACTGTGTAACATATTAAATTACACCAATAAATAAGGTGCATTGTCATAATTAGCCTTTATTAAAAAGGTCCATTTATCAAGAGTAAAGGGGTAAAAGGTACAAACATTTTTATGTAAAGAATTGCATAAAGTTCTAATATATCTCATAAAGTACACAAAGCATGAGAAAATATTCAAGGAAAAATGGCCATGCTCCGTTTAATAGATCAAATATAATGAATTTATTAAACTTGTTATATATGGTTGAAAATATTCTCGCACCTATTCTTTCTTTATTCTATTAAATAAGTTCGACCTTCGTGTATCACTTCCAAGATTCGCTGACACGTGTGCCTACATTAGTGTGGTAATTACGGATAACATAAATCCTATTATAATAAACACAACGAGTACATCTATATCCAATACATGCGCTTGTTAAGCATACTTTTGTACTAAGAATCAGCAAAATACTGACAGTAAAAAAATGTCCATCGCTTCTCAGAACGCAGAGAACAGAAATTCCTATCGTCCAGCTGTTAAGCAAGCCATAGAAAAAATATTATATCACATAAACAATATCGGCGAGCGAAGAAGCCGCTACTGTCACGGACAATAAACCCACTAACGATACAACTCAATTTTCGCAATCGGGGACGAAAGCGAAAAGCAAAACAAACCGAGAACTCCTAACCGTAACAGCGCACGGGCCGGGAGATTCTCGGTAACAATCGCCTCTATCAACGGAATCTGGCAACGGGAAATATGAAATGTAGCTACCGCAATGCTGATAGTCGAAGATTAAATACCAATGACATAATCCATGATTATATAAACCATTCAAATCGAAAATAACACAATGATATTGAATAAAATTATCATCTTTTTGAACAATTTTTTTTAAATGCTGTTAACTCCATTTAATCGTGGTAGATACATTTATAAAGTACTTTGTGCTCTGTTACTATGATGATGAAGGCCTCGCCAGCTTGTCCAATAGTATTTTATAAATGTATCTATAAGGATTAAATGGAGTTAACAGCTGACACATGAGATAGAGCTAAGAACATAAGAAAATATATTGGGTACTCGAGATTTAGTTAAATATGGTTGAAATTACAAAGTGAATTTCTGAATGTCAGACTGAAATGAAAAACAATAATAAAATATATTGTAGTATAACATAACTATTTATTTTTAAAATTGAAGACTTTTTAGACTACATCACAAAGTAAATTCTATCACCCGCGTTTTTTCAAAAATAAAGTGTTGAATGGCTGAGAGAAACCACGAGGAAGAGTTGAAGAAGGAAGAGAGATTTGAAAGTGAAGGGCACTTTAGACACGCATGGTCAATGTTTTTATTTAATTCTATGTTTTCTAAACTGCAGAAAATATTATAAAGTGTGAGAGGGTTCCCCAGATTAGGCCTAGTCTAAGTGGGAAATTGCCACAACATTGTTGTAAAACTTTTTTGTGAACAAAATTTTTATTTATTTTATTTATTATAATGCACATGTGCCATTTTCATAAATAATCTTAGTTATAATACTTTAAACAACAATATATAATGAATTATTCAAAATTTCCATTTCAATTCAGAGCAATGGTAATATTCTCATAGGAGAAAGAAATCGAAACAAAATCCGCCGAGTAGCAAAATTTGTTTTCTATTAATATGTAGTTGCAACCTTGGTGGTAGGTAACGCGATGAGTGTTCTCAACTCATCACGCGAGTAACCCTGAAAGCAAAAGTCGATTTCAGATGTTATATGAAATTATTTGTGAGTTATCCCGACTCAAAGTCGAAATCCCGGGGCATTCGATTTTGATGGTCTCGGGATTAGAAAATGTTATTCGCTTATTAATGTTACGTTTTAAAAAAAGGGCAGAAAGAACAAATATGTACAATTTATGTAAAATATATAAAGTAATATTTAAGTAAGTAAGGAATCTTTGAACCCACTCATCTCATCTTTGTTGGATGTATCGTTATACCATACTTGTATACTATGTGACCTTCCATTTTCAAATAACTGTATTTCATTTTTTAACAGAGGTTTGACGAGCAGATATTAGTATTCGCATGCATCTGTCTCGATATTTTTGGAGTTGTAGCGGACATTTCAAAGTTAACCTCGATTTTTTATATAAACTGTATAAAGATTAACTCGATATACTAATTATATTGTCTAAAATCGGATGTAAGTGACAAAAAAATTCTATCTTGAAAGTTTATGGATTACATATTTTTATCCCGGGATCCGGATAGAGCGGGATCGAGGGATTGAATTTCATAGTAGTAACGTATTAAAAAATTATTAGACGATTTAAAAGCATGTATCAACCTGCTTCAGCAGAGAAAGGAGCACAAACAAAAATGGTCGACCAGTGCAACCAAAAGTTATACAATGGGTGAGTCAAGTCATTCATATATCGCTGGAAGGCTTTTGTAAACGTGATAGGACAATAAAGCCAACAATAGTCAGATAGCAGCACTGCCATATTGCGTCAGATGCTCAGCAGAAATGTATTTCCTCGGAGGGGAGGCAGATCGTCTCACTTTCCCCATTACGGGCGGCCATCGTAACGTGAGATATCGGCGGTGCGGTGGAGATGCAGCCAACAACCTCGTATGTTACTCCCGAAATACGATCTCTCGCGTACTGAAATACGCGAAATAAGGCACATTACTCCGTGCACGTGACAATGGATATACGGAACCACCGGTCAGGTTGCCAGCATGCTGCAAGGGGTTCTTGAAGCGTGCCATTTGCAACTCGGCCATTTTCGAAAGCAAAACCATTTTCGATATTCTTCACCATTTTGAGATACCTTCGCACATGTGAGATCAGAAACAATCTCTAGTTAGAACATACAATTCACCTTCCAAGAAAAACAGTAAGCAGTAATCGGCACACTTAACCACTCGATGAAGTAAAATCTAAATGCAAATTAAATCACAGAGAAATTTGAAAATTTGAACACTGTAATGCTAATGCGGAAAACACTTTGGAGAAACTAGTTGTGGTGGGCCATGTCGAAGGTCGGAGGAAGAGGAAGATCCCCGGCCCGTTAGACTGATCAAGTGGAAAAGGAAAAACAGGCACTTCTCTGGTGACAGCCCTAAGATCTGTAGGATGCTGAGAAAAATGGAGGAGCATAGACAAGAGGGGGGGAGTTCAGGATCACGATCACGATCCTCGATGAAGGACCGACCATATATATACAGGGTGTAACAGACCTAGTTCACAATACTTTATGGGAGTCCAAATTATATATAAGGTCATAGAATTTCTAGCGGCTAGACTATTACTTGTTAGATGGTTTAGGGCCCGAAGCAAAGATATAGATTAATAATTGAACAATTTGGCAAATATTTATTTAGAAGACGTAGAGTTCAAGGTTAACACGATTTTGTAAAAATTTCATACAATAATATTTTCCGTAACAGTGCAGAATTTGCACATATTCCTTAACACTTTCGACTTGCAATATAGTCAGGTATTCACTTAAAAAATATTGTGGGCTAGGTCTGATACACCTATTAAGTATAAGTATGAAATTATTAAACATTTTCCACAAAAAACGCAAATTTTTCGCGCTCGTCTTAGGACGGGTTTTAAAGCTCGTCTGAAAAAAATATAAAATACTTTAATTTAATTAAGTTAAAAAAAATGGAATGATTAATTGTTTCAGTCATTACTTTAGTTATAATAGGTATTACAAAAAAAATCTACATAAATCCGCATTTCAATTCGCGAATTGGAAATTCGATTTCATCTGAAGATTTCATCATTCACAGTTGAGAGAAAAGGGAAAATAATTTTTAAGTTTAGATATTTTATTAAGGAGAAGACATTCTTATTGTGATGTTGTAATTATTCAAAACAGACGGTCTGTGATATTTTAAATACAATTTAAATGTATTAATTAGAAAGATATACATACATATAAAATCAATTTTAAAATAATGAAATAAAGTAGATGGCTTTAATGGCAAATAATGGAACGATAGATGTATCAATTTGAAACGTGTAACATATATAGGTTCGAAAAATTGTCGTCAATGTACTGTGTGCTGTAGCATAATCAGTTAATGCACGTTCCCCGGATTGGAAGAGATCCAGGTTCGTATCCCGGTAGCAACAATAATATTTTTCGAAAATATTGATTTTACATGTATATCTTTCTAATTAATAGATATAATTTGTATTTATATATATTAGTTTATAAAACGTATTTTAAATATTAATTTGCAAAAAGACTAATCGTGCTATGTTATGAACCCACCGAAAATTAATAATTTTTAGAACTTCGCGTCATGAATTTCACTGCGTGCTTGTAATAATTAAATAAATAATTATTAACACAAATATATCGGGATTTTCGCGAGTAGGACACCAACTCTCTATAAATGTGACCTCTAAATCGAAAAAGAAAAAAATAACCGCACGCTAAATATGAAAGCAAAAACATCGAGACAAAAATTCACCGGTCAAACTCTAAACGATAGTTTTTAGTCTAAAAGATTAAAATTGACACACGATGTCTATAAGCAGATTTGGAATGCAAATGAATTACTTATTGAGCAACAGTTCTCCTTTCCAAATACTATTTAATGCGAAACATACGTTTAACCAATCGCATTGACGTAACTTGAGTGTAGATAGGATTGTGCCCATATATTACAGTACTGTAACTGTTGCGTACCGGAGAATACATTACATTAATAAAACATTTAAAATTGAATAACATTTCTTTTGCCATCAAAGTTTACACACATGAATGTGGGAAATGGGAAAATTGCGAACAAGTCAAGGTAAACATAACAATATTGTACAAATATTATGATAAACCAGTGTCTATCAGGGGATTGAACTTCCGAGTGAAAATATTGGAGGTCTAATTGAGGTTAACAAAAATATTTGATGATTACTCGAGTCCACTGATCAAATTGAGTGCCTATTACGAAATTAATACAATGAGCATACGTCAACAATGTGATTCGTTGTATGTTATACAGGAATTAAAACATAATAAATCTAATCTTAACAACAATAATTTATTGTATGCTTTATAATAAAATTTGATGATAATTCAAGACCATTAATCACGTTTAGTGACTATTGTGAAAACTTAACGAAATTAATACAGTGAGTGTACATCAACAATGTGATTCGTTGTATGTTACACAATGCTCTACAGATCTAAAATATAATAAATCTAATCTAATCTGCAATAATTTATTGGTAATATTTGTTTATTCCAAATTTTTATGGAACCCTCACACAGGAAACCACGTAATTGCGCTTTGCATTGTTTAAAGACATAGTTGCCGCGCAGCGGTCAAAATAATTCATGGACTTTGTTATCAATTATCCGGTTGAAGTAATAAAAAAAAATATTACTTCATGTGCCAATCAGCAAATCAAATTAGAAAAATAATTTGGTTAAGGGAAGGACACGCAAATAAATATATCTAGTTCCAAGACACCATTAAACATAGTAATAAAGATATACAGAATATAATTTTTTGAAACGATTCATTCTACAGAAGATACCAAAAAACGCGTAGTAAGCTCGATCCATTATTTTCGCTTCCAAAATGCAATAAAATCCCGTCCAGAAGCACCAAAGCTCATCAAACCAGTGCGTCCGAGACATGGCTTCTGATCAGAAATAATGAATGTCAAACTGGACATTTTGAAAGAAAAAATTTAAGGCGCACCTTTAGCCGATTTTAGAAAATGATTCTTGACGTAGGCGCCAAAACAATGAGCTCTATACTTTGTATAAAGAAATAAGCGTTTTAAGGTTTATCAATTAAAATAGGAAGAACTTCGGTGGTTGGGTTATGTGGAGATGATGACCGAACAAGTCATTGCTGAATAGTTGAGACCAACAAGGCGCAGGATTTTAGAATGACCAAAGCTAAGATTGTACATGCATGCTTCATTGACTTCTTAAAACATATGAAAGAGTTAGACATGATAAAATTATTCAAATCCTGAAAACTTCAGGGATTGACGATAAAGACATAAGAATGATGTCTTTATTGGAACCAGAAAGCAGCAGTAAGGGTAACTTTGAACTTTGATTTCGTGCACCCCTTGCTCCCTTCATCATGTTGTATGCCTTAGGGTCCTGTTAAATATAATTATTAGATATCTGCAAAAGGGAGCTGGGGACTGCTAGCTGACGTAGCGATTTTTAACCTCTAAAGGAGGACGTTTTGGGGCGTTTAATTCGTGAGGGGACGGTTATATCATAAGTCGATAGCACGTTGATCGTGAGGTTATGGTGTATGGGGGACCAGCATAAAAACGCTTGGAGAAGTGTTTTATGAATTCTGAAGTTGTGAGATCCTTGTCCATTTGGGGGCACCCAGTGCTAGTTGGATGACCTTATTCTGGAAGATCTGTAGTTTTCTCATGTGTGTTACGGCCGCATGACCCCAGATGTACAGGCCTTGTATAATAGGAGCTTGTTGTCGGTGGACAGTAAGGTTAGAACAATGTCTAATAAACCAAGTAGAAATAAAGAGAGGCGAGCGACTGGGATGTATTCTCTCTCTCTCACCCATGTTGTTCAACTTATATTCCGAAGAAATATTCAATGAAGCTCTTCGAGAAGCTACTCAAGGACTTATTATAAATGGAAAGACTCTGAACAATTAGATGCTCATTAGCAAACATAACGCAGATGACGATGAAGGTCTTCATATTGCTGGAAATAAATTGGAAAAGATACCAAATATTATATACCTAGGTTACAATATAAATGAAATATGGAATCCTTCTGTCGCTCGTGTAACCTTTATCAGGATGCTATGTGTTCTTGACTTTATTTTATGGAATGTAGACACTTGCCGAAGAAATGATAAGGCGACTCGAAGCATTCGAGATGTGGAACAATAGAAGAATGCTTAAAATAAGCTGGATGAAAGTGTTACAAATGAAGATGTTATGGTTCGGATGAATAAAGAGCAGTCTTCAAAGATATATCTGTCTTAGAAGTTATGAGAAATGTTCAAGAAGATTCACCGGGCGTTGTAGAGCCAATTGTGATAATGATGATGATGATAGTACATCATTTTAAAGAACACAAGGTTGACGAGGCCAAAAGTAACTAGTTTTCAAGTAGAATACTAATATAATACGAATGAAATTAAATAATATTTACTTACTCATAAATCGCATTTACGCGAAGAATCATAAATATTTACAGGTGTTTCGAATACAAAGGACATTCCAATGCAAAAAAATCATTGTGATGCTAATGAAATACAAAATTTCGTAGATTCGTTCGGTACCATTTTGCTTCGAACCTGTCAACAATGAATTTTAGATTATTTCAATTAGCAAATGTGTGGGCGAGAGAGAGAGAAACGGTGAGAGAAAGCGTGCGAAGAAAGTTTTCATCCATTTTTAATACAATTTTATAGAAACATAATTATTTTGTTACGCTACATGTTATAGGTATAATATTATTGCCGTTTCTGAAAATACGTACAATATGCGAGTGTATATAATACATGAAATTTTTTACGATGATATATTTATTTATTTATAAATATATTATACGATTAACTCGTGTGATGCACGAGTTATTAATTTTAAAAGTTATACAATATTTTATATAAATTTTCCGATAATAAATCGCATTAAATATAACAATGCCGCCATGACGCACCGACATGCGATCAAAACTACAAAATCTTCACCAACGATTATGACTTATATTTTTATTCAACACTACATAAGGACGCAGATAAATAAAAATCAATTTTATATTAATTCAATTATTACATTGCGCGCCTCAATTTATTTACAAAGAATAAAATTATGTTGTTATTTTTAGTGTGTAAATTATTATCGACAATAATGCGCTACTGGGGTTTAATCACATGAAATAGAGTGTACATATAGGATAGGGGTTCGGAACATAAGTTGCGGGACGAGGGGCATTCTATACACATTTGTGGAAACATAAATCCGATAGTTTATGACACAATTATGCAACGGTAAAAGAATTTACTCTTCGAAAATTAAATCGTTGTGTAAATAAGACATGCATATGTTTAAATTTTCGTTCCAATCTAGTGATATAATTTTAAAAAAGTCGCGGAGCTATTTGATTGCGTAAGTGGTACTAAAATGAAAATATTGAAACAAGGATTTCCCGTTAGTTAATGTTTTTATATTTGGGAGTCTGTGGGTTTAATCTGTTTTTATATTTTGCAAGATTTTGCGAAATATTCAATTTGAACGAAATTCGGAGCATTCTGGAAGGATCTGGGTGTCTATTAAAATACGGTAAATAGCACGTACATAAAAAATCTAATAAAACTAAAAAAAATAAAGAAAATAAAAATAAGTTGGAACTGTTGGGCGAAGACTTTTATTGGAGTTGAAACAAATGTCGAGGAAATTATGGTATTGAAGAGCAGACGTGACACACAGACAAAATATGTATGTAAAAATCTAACATGGCCCGCTTATCTGTAAGAATGTAAACAGAATTTCAAGATTAAAGTATACATTTGTGTCGTCCATGTTTTTGAGTCTTGTTGTTATTTTACCGACACAGGTTGTGTGATCAATAGTAACTTTTTACTACCGCCCGTAGTAAAAATCCTTTGCGGGTTGTTGATACATCAAATTTACTACTGTCAAAGCATAGATGGAGATTTTACAGGCGCGACAAATAATCATGAAATATGCTTTATTTTATGCATTCTTTCGCATAGGCATTCGAAATCTGTCACTTTGGTGGTGAAAGTTTTTCGTACATGCGCCAATGTATATTAAACAACGAGATCATCATCGGACGAACTCTCATCACTAAAATAGCGAGATATTGAATGATTAATTGTCGCATATTGCAACTTTCAAAGTATCAATGTGTCAAATGGCTTTGGAACAGATGTTAAAGTCTTCCATATTTAACTATCGATTCTCGTTTTTACTATCGGATATCGAAGAGTAAACTGAATTTAATACGGGATGTATTTTCAAGAAGTAAATATTTTTTTACAAACGATTAAATAACATGTTTTCGTAAAAAAAATTACTTTAGTAACTTTTTTTTAATATAGTAAAAAGTTACTGCACACAACCGGCCCATAGTGTCGATTTCACCACACTCGATCTTAAATCAACACAACGCGCCCATCGAGCTGATAAACGTCTTTATCAAATCGATTAAGATGCCCATACCTTGTTGAGAAAATAGACGTCGGACGTGTCACGGATGAGCGGCAGAAAAACAAGACAAAAATAGGTACTTAAATACCCTATGGACTACTAAAAGGAATTTGAGATTCCATAAAAATAAAGAAGATTGCTTTCAAATAATGGAACGATAGATGTATTAATTTGAAAAAGTGTAATATATAGGTTCGAAAATTTGTCGTCAATATACTGTGGTGCTATAGCATAATCGGTTAATGCACGCTCCTCGGTTTGGAAGAGATTCAGGTTCGAATCCCGATAGCAACAACAATATTTTTCGATAAAATTGATTCTATATGTATATATTTTTTATTTGTTTACGCGCCTTGTTACTTCGATGGACACCAGTGGCTTTCCCGGTTTATAATAATAATGTACATGTGTGTGAGTATTGCCGCCCTTTTTTCGGAAAGCTAAGAAGACGTTCGAAGATTAAAAGAACAACAATATCGGACCAGAAAGATAGCAAAATTAAAAATGTTAATGCAGTTCATATATCATATGTGTGCTTATTGTTAATTGGAAACCTGGGAACCAGCTATCGAAGGCATTTACATAAACATAATTAATACATTTAATTTGTATAAAAATAGACTCATTGAAAGTCAACATATAGAATGCTCCAAACAAGATTATTCTTAGTCTCAGGAGTAAGTCGCAATTGATCAAAGTTATCTGGAGTAGAACGCACCGAATCGGTATCTGAACTTGGTTTATTTGTTCTGAACGGCGAGTCCAACAGGAGGTTCTGCGGTGTGCAACCCGATTTATGAGCGTTCTGCGAGATTGTATAAATATTTGGAAGAAACACACACCGGCTGACATTAGGATAAACAAATAATGTATGATCTTGTAGCCGGGATGTGAGGCAATCGTCGAATAGGGAAGACTAGATTCTATACGTACGTAATAAACCGATACAAATGTGTACAAACGCGTAATAAAAAATGTTTTATTTAATACGGTTAATAAGCCGATTGAACATTCTCATTCACCACTCTAAATAATAACGCATTTGTTAACAAATTATTTGGCAACAACAGTACGTGACATACACCGATATTTTTTTAATGTTTATAATATGTAGGTATATATATTCAGTGGGTATCACTAAAACTTGCGACGAAAACTGCATTAGATAATTGTACTTTTACCTTGTGTTTTATTTTCATTTTTACCAGTACCAAGATCGATACAAGGTGTCTCTAGTAGCTTTTTGAAATCAAAAATATTTTGGATGTGTCGAGTGTCGATCCCGGTACCTATCTTATATCATATTGCTATTTCACTAATAGACTGTGGTGTCAAATTGTCATATAAATATATGCTGACTTTTTTGTAATAGATGCCTTGAATAATATTTAAAATTAAATAAATAAGAAAAATAGTTTGCAAAAAACCTGTATTTAAAAAAGCCTAAGGTATTTTTAATGGCTATTTTCACATTTCATTGATTTCTCGGCAGCATAATGGTTAGTTTCTCCCGCCTGTCACGTTGGAGACCAGGAAATTTTATTTATTTAACTGAATTTATAAATATTTATCTACTTTTTTCGAACCAGAAAAACATTACGTGCAAATGTGATGTTGTGCTAAATAAAATAGCAGGGCGGTATTTGATTTTAACCTCCCCTGTTACATTTAAAAAAAAATGCCTGTCATAAATAAGCTTTTGTAAACTATGTACATGTCAAAAATTTATTGCATGTAAATTTGGGATGACTGTTTATTTGAGTTCATATATTTCATCTGTCTCCAAGGGCATGCGGTCAATGGTTGAAAGAATGGGATACTGCCGCGCCCAGATGATCCAATTCTTAACTTAAAAATTTTGTCGTAATGACTTTCACGTTTTGTGAAATGCTCCGGTCCTATATATATATTTTTTTTTTTTGCATTCTAGTAATATTAGTCGGCTGCACGATACAAAATGTTATGCGGAATATTTTGTATTAAAATATTTTTAAACGTACTTGAATAGTAAGTTCCGTGTTACACCACTGGGTGTTATCATTACATGTATCTGAGACACGTTTTCTTCTTCTCAATATATAGGCAACTGACTATGATGTGGTTCTGAATATAGCATGTAAAAGATATAAGTATCAACTACATATTTTTGTCGCCTGTAATACAAATGATAAATCTTTTCTGAGACATGTTCTACGATCACATTTCATCAGAAAAGTTGGCCAGAAGCAGCGACGTCTCTTGCACTACTCGTATTAGCGATGCAGTATTTCTTGTTTCCGACGAGATGCAGAAAGTGGAGGAATGCTGAAGACCACTCTCACAACGTGCACAATAAAGGCCGCTTTCAAAATGGGTAAACGTCACTAATTAGTGCCTCTGGCGCTGACGTGAAACACTGAACATCCCCTTTACGATGGATCCATTTCAGTGAAGTGATACTCTCCCGACAGCTTCCATATTCCCACGACCTTGTTCATGATTTGAACATTCGGGTCGATAGTTTTAAATATTGAATAATAACAGAAATACTGAACATGAAAACTTAGAAACATATATGGTATGTACCCATTATGTTTCTTTCGTTTGGAGATATTTAAAAGTTAGCGTAACAATGTTTAAAAATTTATTTAGTCTACTAGATTTATAATTTATTTCGACATATAAATTTTCCATGTAGCTTATGAGGAAATAAAAAAATTAAGGTTGAAATGACTTACTCTATTGTCAAAATAAACACTAGCGGAATATCGTTGAACGTCGTAACAATACATTGAATATAACGTTTCAAATTTTTCACAATTGTTACAAATTGTATCATATTATATTAATTTAAAACAATAATGGACACATATGATAATATTAAGGAGAACACATTCAGAACATAGGTCTGTGATGTTTTAAATACTAATGTAATGTATTAATTATAAATATATACATATAAAATCAATTTTGTCGAAAAATATTGTTTTTGCGCTACCTATTTCGCTCTCTATTTCCAATCCGGGAAAGTACACTACCAATTGTATTATAGCGCCAGTATTTTTCATGACAAATTTTCGAACCTATATGTTACACTTTTTCAAATTAATACATCTGTCGTTCCACTATTTGAAAGCCATCTTACATTATTTTTACGAAATCTCAAATACCTTTGAATAAAACTGCAGACGCCATTCGATAATATATTTTGATCCCTTAATTGTAAAGTATCGTTAATTAATAGATATAACATAAAACGAATTACGTTGTTGAAGTATGCTCATTGTATTAATTACTCAATATTCACGATAGGCCCTTACTTAATCAGGGTAGTCGAGTTATCATCAAATGTTTGTATTAATCTCACCTTGAAATTATTTTGACTACACGAAAGTTTAATCTGATTAACATTTTCGATGAAATCTAACGATTCAGACGGGTTTATCATAAAATAAATACGATAATATTATACGTATCTTAATACAAACAATTTCGAAAGAAAATTGCCACCATTTCACATCTTTGAACTTGTTATTTATTGTGATTAATCGCGCATGTGCGAACGGTCCGATTCAAAATGTTAGCTCAGAATCGACAGTTTTCATTAGTATTTATGATTGAATCATAAATTTCCGTACAAAACAATTACTTCAGAAGGTTACAGATTTTTCCGTAAAAATATATGTGCAATCTGACTGAGGATGAGAGCGACACTGCTCGTATAGAAAGAGGTACAAACAAATAAATATTACTGGCAGGATAAGATTTATTAAAGCGATGAAACAGCGTATACAAATAAGTAATAATGATGACTGGTGACTCATGACGCAAATTATAATGATCAAAAACGGAATGGGAAAAAATGGAAACATTACGACAGGCGTATCGCGTGGATGCAATTACAGTACCTACATATTCCTAAGATTACATTGAGAGGAATGAAATAAGCATGTGGTCGTTGAATTGAGATAAGTTACTAACGAACGTATCTGAAAAAAGAAAAAGCACTTAATAAAGTTGAACTACATGTTTCATGTTTACAACATGCGAGGTGTGGATTAGTATTAGTGATTACGGTAGAAGATACGAATTAAAGTGATTCTTATTGCAGTAAAATTCAAAACATAAAAACGTACGGTTAAACAAAAGAGGAATAAAATAAACCAATCGCATCGCGGTGGCACCAACCTCCCTAATCTGCGTGGTTCAGAAATAGAATCGCCCCTTCAAATTGAAATTGAGATAAACGTATTTATAACAATATATTTTTAGGAGAACACATTCTTATTGTGAAGTTGTAATTATTCAGAACATAGGTCTGTGATATTTTAAATATGAATTAAATTAAATGAATGAATTAAATCCGGTTAGGAAAGAGATCCAGGTTCGAATCCCGGTGGCGCAACAACAATATTTTTCGATAAAATTTATTTTATATGTATATCTTTCTAATTAATATATTTAATTCATATTTAATATATCACAGACCTATGTTCTGAATAATTACAACTTCACAATAAGAATGTGTTTTCCTAATAATAAAGTTGTATCAATGTGTCCAAAATTTAATAAAAATGAATTGATAATTCTGGCGTCTACTATCAGATTACTCAAAAGTATTTGAGATTCTGTAAAAATAAGGTAGATGGCTCTTTCAAATAATGGAAAGATTAAATGTATTAATATCAAAAAGGTAACATATAGGTTCGAAAATTGTCGCTAAAAATATTGTCGCTGTAGCATAGTTGGATAATGCACCTTCCCCGGTTGGGAAAGAGATCCAGGTTCGAATCCCGGTGGCGCAACAACAATATTTTTCGATAAAATTGATTTTATATGAATATCTTTCTAATTAATATATTTAATTCATATTTAATATATTTTTGAAAAAATGTTTCTGAAACATAGAAACGTGTTTGAAGAGCTGTTTTCAATTGTTAAACTTCCACTATTGCCTGGCGATTTGACTACAGCAGAGCCTCGATATAACGGACTAATGCTGGTGGTAGGGGATGTCCATTGTATAATGAGGTGATTTTCCGAATGCGCTTTTTTTATTGAGAAAATAAACGGCAGAATAAGTGTATATACAAGATCAATAATGTTTCTATGAATGGATTATAAATATTATTTGATTTAAAAAAATAAACTGACGAGGGATGTATGAAAATTTAATTTCAAAGTAGAAAGATTCTGCTATCTAAATATAAATAAATAATAAACATTTTTTCCGAAAATACACTTTAAATATATGTAGGTTAAAAAATATATAAAAACATAATCAACATCCTATTTATTCTTCTTCAGATATATCCCAACACATCATCCGTCGAGGAGTGACGTTAATGTTAATGTTCGATGTCGAGGCGCTCGAAGTGCTTGCTTTCTGTAATCCTACTTTAAAAAACACATGAAGCTTTGTTTTAACTTTTGAAGTCTGCTGTTTTTTTTTTATAATTAACTCTCT
Organism: Eubasilissa splendida; assembly: GCA_031772225.1. NCBI lineage: Eukaryota > Metazoa > Arthropoda > Insecta > Trichoptera > Phryganeidae > Eubasilissa > Eubasilissa splendida. Next base: position 26,847,732 of record CM062851.1, on the reverse strand, counting down.
TAAATTACGAAAATGCGTGTGGAAATTTTGTCCGGTATATCCAAAGTCCGTTATATCGAGGTTCTACTGTAAATTGAATTAAAAATGTTCACTAAATAACTTTCGAATAAAACTCACATACGACTAAAACTCGTTCATGGAGATGAAAATGCGTCACGGAATCCTCGTCTACAGTACTGCATCAGATGCCTGTCCCGGGCTAATGAATCAATTTCGTTAAGTCGTATGCAGTTCTTTATCGAAAAATAAAACAAAATAAAAGTTGAAAAAAAAATGTCAAAGAACACTTTTTAAAATTTGTCGTGCATCGACAAAAAAAAAATTGTTAGTAAAGTTTCGCAGTGAGGCCGAGGAATTGAATACACAACCACGTTATGCTATGGAAGAATACTGCTAGTTATCAAAATGTCAGTACGCAAATTTCAATCAACCAGTATTTTGCTAAATGATCACGATTGCGGTTTTGCAGTCACGGAATGTAATGTGCGGAGAATGATCAGCGATCAGATGGCGACGTTGAACCATTTGATGGTGACCTTCAACTTTGGATTGCTGAGTATCGCGAATTTCTGATAGGTGAAACGCATATTTTGAGATAAACAAAACTATAATATAATACAAATACATCTTGTAAATGAATTAATATATTAATAAAATCTAAGAGTAGGTACCCAGCAATGTGCAGTGTAATAATCGAGGTGTACGGTACATAATTAAAAAAAAAAAGATTTTGTTATGAAATATGCACCCCCCCCCCATTCTTACATAAATAAATATAGGGTGTAACAGACCTGGTCCACAATATTTTATAGGTGGATACCTGACTAAATTACGAGTTGAAAATTTTCAAGGAATATATCAAAATTAAGCACTATTACGGAAAATATTATTGTCTGAAAATTATACACCATGTTAAGCTTTAAGTCTACGTACTTCGAAATAAATATTTGCTATACACATTTGCTTCAGGACCTAATTATCTATCAAAAATAGTCTGGCCGCTCGAAATTAATAAATAATAGCAATCGAAATAATAGCATAATGATTTTTTTAAATGCTTATATCTCTGACATGTTTAAGATTAGGCACATATTCCTTGAACATTTTCCACTCGTAATATAGTCGGGTATCCACTCAAAAAATATTTTGGACTAGGTCTGTAAATGTATATATATATATGTAATACATTTTTCTCACAATTGCAGTGTAGGACCCTGAGAAAGGCGTAGTCACTCAACTCTCCATTGGCCTGGACCAATTTTGCATACATCGTTACTCTCCAGGTGCAAAACAAAGGCATTTAAATGAAAAATTTAAATTTTTAACTAAATCCGATAAATGGATAGATTATAATTTTGTATAATAAATAAAAATGTAGCACTTTCCGAATTGATTACGACACATTTCCACCATCGACGTAAGAAATCTAAACACATCGCACCTTAGGCGTAAACATAGTAATATTTCAAAGAAACAATTCGATTACGTAATCATCTTGAAAGCGCTCGCTCACGGCGCCACGTGTCGTACAAGAGCCTTAAACAATTTAGAATACATTTTCATTTTCATCATATATAAATAATTATTATATAAACATACTTACTGTGGTAATGGTAATTATCTAGCGCGAGAGCGAAACAATATAGCAGTGGTGAGATTAGAATGTGCATAAATTCATTCAAGTGTGCGGTGCGTGGTACTGCAATCTTCTACAGAAATAAAATGAGTGTGTGTGTGTCTGTAACGGCCTAATGGAGTAGGTAACGTATTTTTTTATAAAGCCTTGGAATATTTGTAGCCCACACAGAAGGCACATCTAAATTAAGAGGCATATTACATTTGTTAAACTATGCGAGAAGAGCAGATATACATAACGTGACCATTTATATTTTCTTCAAAACGGGAAATCTACTAATTTTTAGAGTTCTCAAAATGGGACATCTAATCCGTGGGCTACGCTAAATTCTGTACGACACTTTTCACATCTGACATCCAATGGAGTACCTCTTTGCTTTATAAACGGGTATTTAGTTTGTAAGTTAACATCAAAAGTACATTTGCGTGCAGGCATTGTTATAATGAAGGATTTACGTACAATAAATTATAATTGATTACAATAACATACGTCATATAATAATTAATCGCCAAGAAAGATGCGCGAGCTGTTTACGCGTACTCGCAATCGAGCTAGCAGGCTTCTAAGCGACTTATATGTCTGAGCATGCCGTCATCGCCACGCTATTAGGCGCTACCGTCGGATGTTTTTATTTTTCGTGCCTATTTTGAAATTGATATCGCGGGTTGCTTTCTTTTTGAAAACGGAACATTTCGGCGGCCCGTACCTAAAAACGGGACGGTCCTGTTAAAAACATAGCCATTTGTAATTTGCTGGTACAGTACAAATTTTACATTTTTATGGTAAAAAAAAAAACGAGACAAATTAATTAAGCTTATATCGACATAAGTAAGTTCTTACGAATACGTAATGATCCAAGTTACATACGGATTATTATCAGGGATACAAAAAATCCTTCGCCGGCAACCTTTAAATCCGTGATGTCCAACAAAAACTGTCAGTTATATAGTATAATTTAGAAAAAATCATTAAGAATCTAAACAACAAAAAAACAAATCATTTATTCAAAATATTTTCATCGGTTATATTCAATGACAACACTTTCAAATTAACATGTTAGATACAAGGTATACAACACAAGAAAAAAACCACTGCAATCGTTCCCTACGCTATTATTGTGAATATAATAAAAGTAACATTTATTTAAGTATTAATATTACAGTAACACACTGTGCGATTTTTCGAAATGTCACGTCTCTGCCTTGATGTAAATGAATAATAAAAAAAATGTTACCGTTATAGCATTGCGCTAACACAGCGTAATCAAAAATACCCCTCTACTAATAATAAAGATGAATGAATCGTTATATAACCTTATTTTGCATAAAAAGACAAGTACAACAATCAATTTCTCGATAAATTACATATTTTTTCATCTGTCTATGAGATTAGTTAAAACTTAAGTGTATGATCAAAGATGTTCCACATTCAAAATTATCATGACAGATTCGAAATATGTATTTGTTTAAAATGATCGATTGAAATGCACCACAGCGCCGGTTTGTTTCATAATTAAATTATACAGTAGGTCTTTTTAATAGACAACGATGCCAAATGGACAGCTGTTCTATGTGGGTACGCGACACGAACTGACGGGCAGACGGACATAAGGAAATTAGATATGAAGGATATTTTCAAAGGAAGAATGGAAAAACATTTTTTAACATTCAAAATTAAGCGAGATAGAATTTTAAATATATCATTAAGTGAAATCTGAAACTATTTAATGTCGATGTTCCCAGCCAGCAATCAGCCGATGAGTCTGCTGTTAGAAACATAATATATTTATAAAATGTCTACATTATTTTAAAATTATTATCACACATGATACTAATCGACGATAAATAAAAAAATATTCGATGACGTGTTTCATTATATATACTGATTTATTATCGATTTTTAATTACTTTAATATGGATATGTGTATAAAATAAGATGAACACGTTGTAGTCGATTTTTTGATAGGTACGTTCACAAGATGCTCATAAATAAATAAATACTAAATATAGACGACATAAAAAACGGATTTAAGTATATTATTTTATAAAGTTTCTATTAAAGTCCTAGTACTGAAGGTGTTAAGATGAAAATCAAGTTGATAACGGTAATGTCCATCGGATCGATCTTCACAGTCTTGTCACTGCAATCGAATCAAATGACTCGAAACAAAACAAATACACGAGTAGAAATCTGTGCCGGCGGGAGGGGGCGTATTCTACTTGTGTGAACCGGTCTTGCAGACCTCGTCATTTAGAAAGGTAAGTTATGCGAGGCGTTGTGCAAAAAAGGTGAACTCCGGAGCATTTCATTGCCGGGGACGACGCGTGAATGTTCTGCACTTTCTACCCGGCCGATGATTTTAAAATCCCGCGTAAAAAAACTCAAGAGAGTATCTCTACCTGTGATCAGCTCGTGGGACCTTACTCACATGGAAGATTGGTTAAATCGTTAAAACCAAAAGGGCGTACCTCATTAAGTCGATAAAACTACTAATATATATCATTTCAATACGTTGCATACGGCATTTTAAGATTTAACAATCTAAAAAAATAAACTATTATTATTAAGAGTTCTGTCATCTCCGAACCGGTTTAAAGAGCAACTTTAATAATACAAAATCAAATGCGTATCCTTGAAATTTATATCTCTAATCCCTAATAAACTCATGATGTCAAAGGACTAAAAGTGAAGAAATCCTCCAGGTTTAAAACCAAAAAATGGATATTATAATTAAGTTTAAAGCATACCCAGCACCTAGTCATACGTATGTAGTATTTCTTTTTCACTCAATCCGTCGAGTCATAAAAACACCGAAAAATAAACTAATTGTAGGTCTAGCAGACAAAAAGTAATAATAATTCAAGATTATCTCAACGCGATGACAACATACTTTGTTAAATCGACGTTGACTGAATTGTTGATATTAATTTTGTGACATGCTTTTCGATACGTATCTCATGAAATCAAAATCTTGTACATTTGACACAAAAAGTACGTATAATACATTTGTATGACTACATCATACAAGCAACATGTGGGAAATGTACCTAGATCTAATTATAATTTTTAGATATAATTTACTATTTTTATTACAGACTTTAAGGCGTGGTGAGTAAAATTTCCCCGCGTAATATTAAAATGTATGAAATAATATGAAAGAGAACTGAAAAAAAGAATAAAAAAGAATGTATTGTTTTGGACGAAAAATAATACAATAATACTGAATTATTATGAACTAATTAAACTTATATTACTTAGTATTATCACCGAAATTGATAATGCAAGACAGGTTTCAAATAACTTATTTATAAAACATCAAAATACGTGATATTATATTACTCTTTGTTTTGCAAGGTACACCGTCAATTGTAATAAATATACTACTATATATGTGTCGCGCAAGACAAATCTCAATTGCTTAAACCACCTGACCAATATGCATTTATATAAATAATTATGCAGACGATGATTGAATATCATTAAAGCATGCCAGTGTGGATACAAAATTACGTAATTAGCGACTGGTCAAGTTACAATTTGAATAAAACAATGCAATTAATGTATTAATTTATAATCTGATATTTAGCAGAACGCATATAGAGCAAAGAGTCGAGTAATTTGTCAGTCCGAAATTTCAGTTTATTCCGGGAGCGAGATTACAGCATGGCTCTCGGCGACACTAATTTTAGATTAGAGTATTGCCCTGGAGAATACGAATATATATGATGGTCACTGCTCATTTAGGCGCCGGGATTTAGCCAACGAAACATGCAAATTTCAATCTTCTCGATACTTATTAGAGTCAATCTGAGACTCGGCCATATCAGCTGTCTCGTTTTGTAAACAAGGAGCCGTAAACTTTTCGTATAATAAAGCTCCTACCACAAAACTTTTCGAGGAATGCAACAGGTGGAAAAAACACTTCGTATAAGGAGTCTATTAAAAGATGACATCCTAAATTACAGCCACGAAACAAAATAAACAATTCCGGAAAACATTCTAACCCACTTTTTTTTAACGCACAAGTAAAATGTAAATAAAGTCACTAAAACAACACATACAACTTTGGTAAAAATGCCATCGAATAGCCGAGTTCATTTACACACTAATAACATTGAAAAGATTAAGATTACCTTTTCTTTCGCCCTTCCTGCGTGTTTTTGCATTGTTTTCGCGATTAAGGCACCTTTACTTTCTGCCATTTTTGCCACTTTTCATTGCCGACTGTCCGACTTTTACGAGCCCCGTGCGATCCGCGAGTTGACTGACATACAGCGCCTCTATCGGCACGACACAAAGCTGAAAACTCACATTTGTCAAAAATTGTTAGTATAGCGCCTGGCGGTAGAAAAGATTGATACTAATGCTATAGATGGCAGCACCTGACGGCCTTTCAAAATTGTACGAATTTTAAAATATAATAGGTCGAAATTAGACAGCCTGTTTTGGAAAAAGTAGTGTGAAAGAATATAAATAAAAATTATACAATATTTACGTAATTTTTTGAAACCTAAATAATCTAGTTTATCAGTAGATAAGCAAAATCTGAGAATAAACGTCAATAACAGAATATATTATATTTGAAGTAATGTATGTATGGTTACAGTTCATTTTAGATGAAATTATCACATCTCTCAGAATAGATTTAATTAATATAGGCAATGAACTTATAATGATTCAGTACGTTACCGGTAACCTTGGAAACTCGGCATGGATATTCTTCATAACAGCATACAGTGTATTATGATATTTCATTTCCAAGTGTTTGAAATTATTTGAAGAGGGAATAAATATGAAACAAATTAAACACACAATTAGTTTCTAAGCATTATCATTCAAAGAGGGACCTGACTGAAAATATTTCTATAATTTTGAGTCCAAATATGAAAATGTACGATTAGGCTCAATTAGATTCTGAAAAACAGGAATCAATATTTTGGTTTTGTTAACTTTTTTAAATATTGATTTTTTGGAAGATTCAAGGTTTGCTTATATGTAGGGTTATCATTTGGAATCTAGAGGGACGCCATATTCATCTTTTTCAAATTGAAAAATGTCTTTCTTCCACCTTAAAATGTTCATTTTTGGTTTGTTTTGTCACATAACTACACATTCTCGATTGAGATCACCTTTGGTTGTTTTTGGAACATTATCATCGATGTAAATCTATATAATCAATTTTGCAACCTGATTTCATTCTTTTAATCTGATAAATATATTGAATCAGCACTACGCTACGAGATTATTAACATAGTATAGTTTTATCAAAGGCTCCCCCAGAATGTCAAAAGTGATCTAACGTTAGAAAGATCACATTTGAAATAGTGTTGGAAATTTACAGATTATGAAAATATTTAATGTAAAATGTTGTTCTATAAATACGATGATCGCATGTGAAAATTAATTATCTAGGCAGAAATATGTACGAAAAAACATATTATATGGATGGTGTGATATGTACATGTGTCAGAGACATTGTACGTACACTCTTTTTTATATTGGTGTTTGTCTTTCACGTGATAAAAGATTACACCTTAAATTTTGTTTTATTTTGAAATGTTCTCTGCTTCAAATTATTTCATAGTAGATTGTTCTCTTTTTTAATTTTTGCGTATATGTAGTAACCTAACTTATGCATACAAAGGTATAAAATGAAAGAAATAGTATTTATCAAAATAGTGTATTTAAGCAATATGTAGTCTAAACTAAATACGATACAGAAAATAATGAATAATAAATATTACAGACATGAAAATAAATTTTGTAAATGAATCACATTTTACATATCACATTTCTCTAAAGCATTGTATTAAGCTCACATAAGAATTTTAACAATTTCACATAAATGTCTATTTGGAAGTATTAGGTACATACATCATAGACTTATAGAATTTTATTTGTATCAGAAAATAATTGATTAATGAAAAGTACCAGACATTTTTTTATTGTGTTCGTTTATCATGAGTTTCTTTTCTTCTTCAATTTGGCGTTTTCTGAAAAATTAAACAGAGTTTAACAGAAATAATCATAACATAATATATTACGTATAGCTCAAATAATGACTTAATCTAAGCCCATGACACTGCAATGTATAATGTCAATTCTGTTATAAATTTGAAAATTGTTGTCAAACGAGCCATAGGATGAAGGAATATCATTTCTTTATGCTAGGATGTGATTAATTACTTATTTTTCATCACACCGTCCCTGATTATGGTTACTGATGTGTGGCCCAACACATTGACCGTGACAAGAACCGACCAAAAGAAATCCAATTTTCATCTTACCCTGCCAATCTGCAAAACTCATTTGTAAAAATTTAAAAGCAAATAAGGCTGATGTATTTGAGGAAGTATTTTAATTGTGCGAATACAAGATAAACAAGAGATTTTGATCTCAGAGAGTGGTCAGTAAAGGTTGGTGTGTAATGGTTGCATTATTCCATCTTGCGTACAAAATTTAACAAGACTCATAGCACACATTTTGCTCAATTCTGTTTGTCCTTGTTCAACTTTCACGAAGAATTTCTGAGACAAGACTTATCTGTGTTCACATATATATCCATAACAATTTAAAATGTATTTTTAAGTAATTGTAAAAAATTTACTTACTTTTCGTCATTGAACTGTTTTACATATTCATTTGTCATCATAATAATATTGTTTTGTCGTCTTTGTTTTTCTAGATTTTCATTAATTTGTTGCCTAATATCTAAAGTATACTGTTGTTTTCGAGATTCCGTCAATTTCTTTTCGTTATCTACAACTTCTTTCTGCTTTTGTATTTCTCGTTGTAGCTAAAAATCAATAAAATACATCAAAAACAAAATTAATAAAGATAAGGTGATGAAAATGATCAATGACAGAGTAAACATAGCATCGACTGACCTGATGGGTAAATTCGGCTTCTTGCTTCTTCAGCATTTCTGCACGAGCAATATTCGCTTCTATCTGTGCTTTTAGAATCTTACCGACTGTTTGCCTTTCATTATAGTTGTAAGATTTGAAATCTTTATTTATATCATTTTGTAAATATTCATGTTCTTGTAATTCTCGAATAAGTTGAGCTTTTTCTTCACACGCTTTCTGAAAATCATGTCATACCATAAAACCTTTAATAAAATAGTTAATGCCAAGGCTATACTACAAAGATTTTGTGTAAGTACTGCAAGTCCGATTATACATAGTAAGTAATCAGGAAATATAACATATGAGACCACCCTTGCAACAACACTGTATATTGGTTTTGGACAGATCTGAGTTATGAATGCCACAACCTTGTACATATATCTTCTTAGGCATACAACGGTATACATATTAAACAACCATATCAAATAAATAAAAATATTATTTAACACAATTTCTAAGTGATCTTACCTACAGCAACACTGTATATCATCCAAGATGGTCAATGCTCCGCCTATCTAGCAACATTTGTAAAAAAAAACAATATACAGTGTTGTTGCAGGGGGGGGGGCTCATATTTATGTATTATGTATCAACTGACTCTCCATTACAAGAAAATATGTATTATATGATGTGCGTGTGCAACAAATATTTATCCAGCATTATGAATAAATTTTTATATGGATTATTTAATTTTGCTTTTAACAACATATAATTAGTTATTTTAATACACCAATCGGTTTCGGAAAATACCATTTCCTTCGTCAGGATGCCAAATTAACAGATAAACTTTACAAAATCTGACAATATACAAAATTTTATCCATGGTCAATATTAGAATCCATGAATATAAAAATGATAAAAATATTTTGTTTTATATAAAATACAATAAATAATTATTATGACATTAACATACTATTTTAATCTGTTAGGAAGCCCAGTAAAATCGTAGGTAAAACGGCATCATACCACTATATTGGCGCCAAAATTCTTAAAATTCTAAATTCACAGCCTAGCTTTTTCGAATTTTATTTTTATGAAAAAACCATGAACGTTATCTTTTTGAAATCAATACATTTAATCGTTACATCATTTGACAGAGCCATCTACCTTATTTTTACAGAATCTCAAAATACCTTTTAAGTAAAAATAAGGTAGATGGCTCTGTCAAATGATGGAACGATTAAATGTATTGATTTCAAAAAGGTAACATATAGGGTCGAAAAATTGTCGCTAAAAATAATGCCGCTGTAGCTTAGTTGGATAAAGCACCTTCCCCGGTTAGGGAAGAGATCCAGGTTCGAATCCCGCAACAACAATATTTTTCGATAAAATTGATTTTATATGTATATCTTTATAATTAATATATTTAATTCATATTTGAAAAAATAAAAGTTGATAGTGTTGTCAGGTCATAACACTTAGAACATTATTATTTATTTTATATTTGTTTTTTGGACGGACGACATCAGATTTTATTAATATTATTGTGCCTAAAACAAAAATATATTAGCACTTCACATCACAACTACGTACACATTATATATCGCACTAACAACACGCATAAAATGATGCTGCCGGTATGTACTCACTGTATTTATAGTAAAACGCTTGTATATTAATTTTAATTAATAACTAAAACATTACTTGGCAACAAAAATGAGAAATATCACGAATGTACATCAAAATCTAACAAACAATTTATGTTCTAGATACTTTCCAATTTATTGCGTCCTTCTCGTCACTGAACTCTGTGGTAGTAATGAGCATATCAGAAATATCTAAAAAGTCGGCAGTCTCCACTAATGAAATAAGTCACCCTCCGCCATTTTGTAAAGTAAAAATAAAATCAAAAAAGTTTTTGAAAATTCAATAACTGTAAAAATATCAGCACTTTGATGTTGACATGAGAGTATGTGTGTTAAATTGTCAAATTGAATGAAATTGCGATCTGGCAACGTAAAAGTGAGTGCCAACTGTCAATTTTGTATGGAGGAAAAATGACACTCGATTTCAGACGTAATTCGTTGTGTTCTTGAGTTGAAACAGATTTCTATGGAGTGCCGTACAATAACACTACTGGAAATAATAATTTGGATAAAGATCCGATCCGCGGTGCCGGTGATATTATGCGTTATTTGTCTTGAGAAATAGACCCGGACTATCATGTGGGTGTCCGCTATACTCACGATAGCCAACTTAAATTCTGACAGTTCTCTTCCATCTCTTTCTCTGTCGGAAACTTGCGACATGGGCGATCAAGGAGTTAATATTTACAATATAAATTAAATAATTAACTAAATTAGAAAATCGAATCAAGATAGTTTTTTAGTACGTATAAGTGTGATTAATTCATTTTCTAAGTTCATTAAATAAGTCAGTAACTATATTCATCAGTGTATGTGTACATACTTGCCTTTCTCGATTTATGAAGATCCAATTTATGAAAATTTGCTAAAACGAACATCACAATTTAAATTTTTTATTTTTATGTATGTAATGCACAAAGTTGATGTACTGGGTAATCAAATGGAACTAGAACTTGAGTCGGCTGAAGTAAAGAGTCGTTGCACTCATATTATGGGGAAATGACAACTGATAGATTTGACAACTCAATAGATATAGAAGCAAATTTAAACACATAACTACAAGAAAAACTTGAAATTTAACATTACAGAAAATTTATTAAGCAGAAAATGACTGCAGCTTTTAAATTAATTTCTGAGGGATTGGCAATGTTTGAAGGACGGGACTCGAATATGGAGAGAATTGCGAAAATGAAAAGAGTTTATGATTTACATTTTATAATGATGAAAAAATAAAGTAGCTTGTGTTCTATCAAGTAATATTTTAAAAGAGTGGACGAACCAGCCATAGCCTTTTAATTGGAAGTTCAATCATCTGCCTTGAGTGCGCAAAGTGACACATGCGAAAATAACAAACAAAAAATTTGAACGAATAAGAGTTTAACATATAATATATGCATACATGTATGTACATGTATAATACATAATTTTGTTTATGTTTTTAATTACAATTAACTATTACTATACACATCTTGTGTTCTCTTAGTATTTTTTCAACTTATTTCACGTTTATAGCATATCGTTATAATAAAATGTACACAATTCATGTTAAATACAAAGCTTTTCATATGTAAAATTTTATTTACATATTTATGTAGACCTACAGTATATTTACGGCATCACAACGAGTCAGTCTTAACGTCTCTGTCATTACGATAAAGTATTAATAAGTAGTGGTTAATACATAATTAAAATATATTTGCAATGAAAATTGTTTTTTGTTTTAGATAGGAAAAATTTGGGGTGGGAACGGATTAAACCATTTTTAGTTCATTCCTATGAGAAAAATTTGTTTAATATTCATCCTTCCCTCGGGAATGGATTAATGACGAATATTGAGGGTCCACTGCATATTATCTATCATTTGAAAAAAAGGCAAAATAAAAAGACAATACCTGTTGGGCAAGTAAATTTGCTGCCAGTTGGTCTTTCAAGGCTTCTCTTACATCAAATTTCCATTTATTTTCCTTTTGTCTGAAAATATGAACAATGACATTATGTACATCTGGGATTACATAAAAATTGTAAGTATGTAAGAAATGAGAGAAATAACATGCTCAAGACGGTGTTCAAATGAACAGTTTGCTGTACTAAAAATGTGATAATTGCAGTTGGTTTGCTATTCAAAAAATTTGATTATGGCACTTGCGGATAGGGATTCCAAAAATACCGACATTTGCCAATACCGGTATTACCTTAAAATACCGACATTTGCCAATACCGGTATTACCTTAAAATACCGACATTTGCCAATACCGGTATTACCTTAAAATACCGATATTGCCGGTGCATAGACTCCATGAATATTTGAGTAACAAAAGAACTTGAATAAATTTATTATTTGTGGACAGTGAAAATAGTTATAGCTATCGTGTAATGCAGCAAGTTGAGATCATGTGTCCTATAAAAATGTGACTTAATCTAAACTGTCCTGAATATCATTTTTATTGATTGAGTTTCTAAACTTTTTTGAATATGTGCAAACAATCTTATTCAGTGAGAAGTGTGAGGTTGTATAAAATATATTAAACACTGCCTAATACTAAAATATATAAATACAAAAGCAATTAAATTAAATAAATTAAAATTTAACAGGTTAAAAATCATCAGGGTAGGGTACTAAAAATCAGTCCAAAGAAATTTACTTCTGCCTTCTCCTCAGGATGTTTCAGAAATATTACATCGTCTGGTCATTCCAGACAATGCTATTATGTAAGCGCGTACTATTTGACGTACACGAGTTGTCGCCAAACAGAGGTCATATACAAAAAAAAAATTTCCCATCCGAGTTGGACTTATACCGAAGCAGACGTATACTGAGATATCACTGTATTTATAATACTAATTTTACGACCTTCAAAAATGTACAATTCTTATCCAGTGTAAAGTTGAAAAATGTTTCATGTATTGATAATCAAAATGCACACTTACATTTGTCTTGATCTCTCATCAAGTTCTCTGTTTGATTTCTCAATTTTTATACCTTCTTTGATTGAAATTAGTTTTTGTTTAATATCGTTCACTTCCTTGGCTCTTTGAAAGAGTTTCATTTCACGCTGAGTTGCGTCAACCTTTTCTTTCTTCTCCTCGAGTTTCCTGTAAACGCAATCAAAATGAGAAATATAAAAAGGATAAAAACCAATAATAATATGTTAGAATACATACTTTGATTTTTCCTCCATCAGTCTATTAGTCAGTTTATCAATTTCTTGTCTCTCTTGTGAGTTACGTTCTTTATTGTGAACTAGAATTTTTTGGTGGTCATCAATTTGAGAGAGTAACTCGTTAGCGTACAAATTTTTCTGTCTATTTATTTTTTGTTTTGTTTGTTCTTCGATGTATAATTCGTCAATGCTTTTCTTCAAGAGATAATCCTGTTCACGTTTTTTGTTGATCTAAAATGAAATATGACTATGATAAGAGGACTTAGATGAGCAATATAAACAAAACAGCTGTAAGTTAATTCTGTTAACATCAATATAACACCAGATGATTGCTAAAATGAAATATTCCAAATTAGAAATGAATTTAGAGAAAACGAGGTGCTCAGGCGTATACGTGGTAAATATATTTATGATAGAGTGAAATATGAAAAAATCTGATTATACGAGGGGCAAGTAAAAAATAAAGTTCCTACATTTTTTTCAGGTATAAGGTATTTTTTATTGCAATAAATAAGTAAACCATCTGAAAGCTTGTACTTTATTCTATTTTTCTACATAGTCTCCTGATTTTTCTATGCATTTTTCCTGACGAGTTATCCACTTCTGAAAACCCGCTTCGAAGAATTCCGCCGCTAGGCCGCCGATGAACTTGGTGACCGCTTCTTTCACCTCTTCATCTGTATTGAAGCGTTGTCCACCCAAGTGTTGCTTCAATTTCGGAAACAAGTGGAAGTCGCTGGGAGCAAGATCAGGGCTGTAGGGGGCATGGTCAAGCAATTTCCAGCCGAATTTGTCCAGTAGGGCGGTGGTCTGTCGAGAGACATGCGGGCGAGCGTTGTCGTGGTGCAGCCTAACGCCCTTGGTCAGCCTTCCTCTCCGGCGATTTTGGATGGCTCTTTTGAGTTTTGTCAATGTCTCGCAGTACCTGTCCGAATTGATGGTGGTCCCTTTAGGCATAAACTCGGTCAGCAAGACGCCTTTTCGGTCCCAAAACACCGTAGCCATCACTTTCCCTGCGGAAAGCGTCTGCTTAAACTTTTTCGGCCTAGGCGATTCAGGATGGCGCCATTGTTTGGACTGTTCTTTTGTTTCTGGAGTGACGTAGTGACACCACGTTTCATCTCCCGTAATAATGGAGTCCAAGAATTCTTCGGTATTCTCGGCGCATTCTCGAAGAAACCCCTCGGCACACTTGACACGATTGTCTTTGTGGGTTTCTGAAAGCATGTGTGGGACCCACCGCGCGCACACCTTGCGATAACCAAGTTTATCGGTCAAAATGTTGTCGATGGTTTTTTTCACAAACCCCAGGAACCTGGACAGCAAGCTCCCGAAGCGTTACTCTCCGATCTTCGAGGAGAATGCGCTCAATCTTCGCCACGACTTCGTCCGACACCGATGGCCTCCCACTCCTTTGCTCGTCGTGGACGTCTGTGCGTCCTTCGGAGAACTCCCTGCACCATTTGCGGACGTGTTGGACGCTGATGCAAGCTGTGCCATAAACTTCTTCCAACTGTCGATGAATTTCAACAGGTTTAAGCTTCTTCGCGTTTAAAAATCGAATCACCGAACGGATTTCACACCTGGCGGTAACGGCGATGGCGGGTTCCATAGCGGATGGCTGTCAGGCCTTTACTGAGCGTCGCAGCGTTTGCTCCCGGTAGTGGGGATGTAGTTAAGGGACCAACAATCAAGGCGGTGTTGCCGGATTTCGCCTAGCATCTCGCGTGGCGAGTGTACAGCGTAAGGAACCTTATTTTTTACTTGGCCCTCGTAGCATAGTGAGTACGATTAATAATGAATCGAATAGGTGGTTTGATCATGTGGAACGGGTGAATATATGACACAAGTGTTGATGGCAATAGTGGATATCCGGAAAGACTTGGCTTGATTAGGTAATTTGGAAGATGGCCTCGAACATGCATGAATGTGAATGAGATGAGAGTTGTGCGTTAGGACAGAAGAATATGGCATTCTATCTTTTTGCGGCATGATGACAGGGCAAGTTAAAAATAGTAGGAAATATTAACATTAAGGAATTTAAACTCAATCTTTTGAGAAAAAGGATTTCAAAAGTTTTGAGATTCATAGAAATGGTCTGAGTCTTTACTCGTTATATTTTGAATTGATACAACTTAATCAATTAGTATGTGTATGTATGAAAATTATTTTGACTATAAGAAGCCACATTCTCATATGTTGGAGAACTTCATAAAATATTTTTTCTTCATCATATGTATCTGATAAATATTGGTTTAATAATAAAGAATAATTTTTCACTTGTTCTCTGAGGACATTGTACTCTTTTTCTATTATTTGACAGGCTTGACTTTTTCTAACAAAATCATTTTCCAATTTTTGTTTAAAATCTCGTAGCTCAGGTTCATTTAAACGCAAAGCTTCTCGTTTCATCTCCTTAATCAAATACTTCCTTTCTTCATCATTATATTCGCGATCCATAATTAATGCTCAAGTGGCACACACCTCACTGAAAATAAGAGAAAATAACATTTAACAATTTTACTAAAAAAAAATGTTTTTACAATTCGGGCATTATTTTTTGATACAGACTATTTTAGAGCAGAATAAAACTAGTCTAAAACATCTTATGGTAAATATTTTTAATGTATTAATTATTGCTTCAAGGTTAACATACACATTGAAAATCATGGGATGTAATAAGAGTCTGTAGAATGAAACTGAATAGATTATATTATAATGATAAAAAAAGGTGGAGGTTGACTATACAAAATGTGAAAACATATGTAAATAATAATGCGGGATTAATAAATAACAATTTGAATGTGAAACAATTCTTTTGTTATAAATAATGTGCCCAAAGCATTGAGTGTTTCATCGTTTAGTTTGGTACCCAGAAATTAAACCAAAATATTAATCCAGAATGTTTCGGGATTATACATAATAATGCTGGGACTCGTAAATTCGGGTAGGATTCGTAAGTATGGGTGGGAAAAATCAAGGAAGCCAAAACTAGTTACAGGAGAAGTGAGATTGCAGGTTTCAAAACAGATTCAAATCAGTAACTTGAGCTTAACAGCAAACCACCGTTCAAAATTTTGAGACCTCATGTTCTGAGAAAGTTATTTTGAGAACTGTACAGGAAGTTAAAAACATACAAATTAGATAAATTGTATAAGATAAATATGGATTTATGACAAATCTTAACAGCTAATCGAGAAACAAAAGACTAAAAAGAAGTGACATTGTGAGTAGCATTAAAAAAACCAGCTGTGTTAATGTATTAAGGGTGTCTAAAGTAATAATTATGTAATCTCAAATACCCATTATTTACAATTTAAGTTAATAATATAAAAATCCATCATATTATGAAGAAACACATTTAATTACATTCATAATGCCAGCCATCTTATCTATGTACAACAGAAAAAGCATACAATTATTGCCACATGTCACTTATATAAGATATCATGATACATATAGAGAAATACCATATTCCATCGATTATAAGACATATTTTTTAGATTAGCAAAATCAACTTTGTGGTTAAAATCCATTATTTTAGATCTTTAACTATCTTTTATTAACTACTTAATTAATTAAATATATCTACCGGTTTCGAAAAATATCATATTCTTCTTCAGGATGTCATTAACTAATCAAAAACATATGTTATATTGCTTCTTTAACAGAATCTATTTTTAAAAAACATTAATTATTTTTAAAATAAATTTAGTACCTAACATAAATTGTTACTTGATGAAAAATTATTAGCCTTAAAATTGAAAATATGACCTGACACATCGGCTAAAATAACGACGTAGTATTGGGTGATAGGAAAACTACTTCAACCAGAATGCAAGTGTTTAAGTCGGACAAGTTGGTGGAATGGCTTGGAGCATTATCCATCAGTAATTGAACCATTGAATCAATCTTTTAAAATTTACAGTAATGTTTTACGGATGGACAAAAATAATAAATAATAGTAAACAAAAGTAAATAAAAGCAAAAATAATAGTAAACGAGTTTTACAAAATGTCTAGTGATCCAAGATTTTCTTATCAAATTACCAAATAACAGGTAAACTAGATTTTAAAATTCCTTTCATGGGTCTTGGCATTTTGGAATGATACACAAGCAGTGGTTTTAATTTAAAATCATCATTAGCATTACCACCCAAAACAAGGGTGAAACGGTCTTTTGCAGCGTTGAATCCCACCGCTCACTTTTGTTCGCGGGATATAAATGTGCGCTTTGGCATTATCTTTGAGAAAAATCTCATCTTGTCAACATTAAAAACTAGTTCCGGAGGATAATTCCTTCTTTCAATTATGGCTTTAAAAGTTGCTGGAAAAGCTGAAGCAGCAGCAGTATCTGTACTCGCTGCTTCTCCGGTGATTCAGATGTTGTGGAGGTTGCTTCTTTATTTAAATTTATCAAACCAACTTTTGCTAGCTGCAAAGTTTTCGCTCGTATCCCCTCTTTGATTTTCAAGGTGAATAAAAATACTTATAGTCTTTTGCAAGATTATTGCCTGACTTAGTGGCATGTTGCGTTCGATTTCATCATCAAATCAAATGCAAAGAGGTTTCTCCATTTCATTTAAAACAACATTTCATTTCTGGATCGGGTTATCTTTGTTGCAGAAGACATTGTGGTTGGTAAGAAAAACATTACTGGGTAGTATTTATATTTATATGTATGTGTTAACTTTTTATTTATTTATATTTTCCTTGGTTTTAACATAAATAATATTTCGTAACTTTAATGTATTATCTTTATGGCGAATCGGGTTTTAAAAAAACCCGATCACGCTGGAATAAACACATTGTTATTATTATTACCATACCAGTATAAAGTTACTACTAGGATATAATTTGACCATATTACTATTGTATTAAGGTGCATAAATAAGTCAAGAAAACTGATAACTATGAAGAAAAGTTTACTCCGGTCACATTCTTCGCAATGAAATATATGATATTTTACAACTCATTATCAGTGGAAGATAGAAGGCAGCAGAAACGTAGGTAGAAAGATTATCTTCGCTGAGTAACCTCAGAAAGTAGTTCAATGATCAAAATGTTGATGATTTTATACAGGATAAATCAACATACTGCAACATGTCGCAAACACTTGATAGAAGGTGGTACATGAAGAAGAAGTCTTGATAAAAGTTATGTGGGCGCGCAAGCCCACACACATTACATGGAACATTGGTCACATGTATATAATGTTATATAATTGTGATTTACGTGCGTTCATTCTCTGTAAGTGGATCATCTGCAACAATTCATTCTATTGAAGAGAACTAATAATTTATATCATTTTGAATTTTAAGGTTTTCATTTATTTGTGCATACTACCATCAGAAACCACTTGAGAAACTGTTTTTTAGTTTGATTAATTCCATTTGCTATTACTGAATTCTCTAATAATAATCTGCCAGAATTTTTTTGAAGGTTGTGATTCTGTTATCTGTTAAATATTATTATTTTTAATTAGTTTTTTTTAAATGCTGATTCTCAGCGAGAGAACAAATCTTTCCATCCTTCGGGAACTCTGCTGTACTGAAGAAAAAATCTCCACAACATGGAAAAGATTCTTGTGTAGTTTAGTAAACAACGAAAAAGTGAACAATTACTAGGATGGTCTTATAAATAACAAGAAAATAGACAAAGAAATATTACTTAACAAAGTTTACATGGATTTTTAATATCATTGCAGTATTTATAAAGTAATTTTGGTATTTTAACGATTACAATAATTAGTTTATTCCAGCGCAATTGAATTGTGTGTGAATTCGCCATATAAATTACACTAGATAAAAAAGAATACATATTCAACAGAAGACACAAAGGAATAAAAGAATGATGGTATAACTAGGTATACAAACATATTTCAATAGCACTAAAAAGTACGCAATAATTACACTTACAATAGCACCGCAAAAAAGAAAAAGAAAATTTGAAACAAATACAAATAATATATATATTTCATTACTCGCAACATTAAATACCTGTAATTTAAAATAAATATAAATCCAGTCTCAAGTCAAAGCTTAGGTGCCATTTGTAAACAAACGAGAAAAAGGAACGAGCTGTCACTCTTCGATTCAAAATACTTGACCACCTTCAAAGATCAACTGTTTCTATGGAACTGGAGAGGACACCGGGGCAAATTAAGCCTTTTTATAGAAACAAAATAATATGTGAATTATTCTTAAAAGGAAATCACCTAAAAGTTTAAATATATACAACTGCATAAGAATTAGTGATGGTAAACCGTTACGTGACTGTGATTGCGTCGATGATTGGTAACTAAGATTTAACTGTCGGAGGTTTACTTTCTAGTGTACCAGTCATTGCTTGAAGAATTACGTTAATCAATTATCAATCATCGTTACAATCGAATACAACCACGGTCACAATAACTGTTAAAATAACGGTTTAAATAACGATTTTACCACTACTAATAAGAATAAATTTTAAGCGGAGATAAAGATAGTTTAATGTGAAAATTGATTAATTTTGACTGTGACAGAAATCAACGCAAGATGGAGTTTAATAATTATATTTGTGTCATTAGGTATTAGTGGTGATTAAATTATATATTATTATATTAAAGTTATACAAAGTTTTTGATCGGCATAAATTATTACGTTTTTAAATTTGAATTCATGTAACCTGTATTTATGATGTGAGGAAGTTAATTAATTAATTTTACAACAGTGTCTTAAACTTATCTAAATGAAGACTAGACTTCGTAATTACTCATCTTATTCACACAGATCTCAAAGTTTTTAAGAAAATTATAGAGAATTAAAATCGAATAATTAAAAAAAAAATGGAAAAATATAAACATCTATAGGTTCTCATAATTTTACTCAAATCACAGAATGTAATAACTCAGAGAAGTCAAACATATATTTTTTAAGTTAGCGAAATTAATTATTAACGTACGAATGTTTTAAAAAAAATATATATTGTTTACATCTTATAAATTTCCTCCGTCCGTGTCGTACAGTAATGTAAAACAAGTTTGTATTGACGGCTGTCCGTGTCGTGTGGTAAAGTGTACCCAGTTCAATTATGTGAAGGTATGCAGTTGTCATTTCTTGAATGATTTCACGTCGTTAATTGAATTGATTTCATGGATCGAATACCTCGCACTGCAAAATTCACTGTCATCATGTTTTTGTCATGAAACTCTATACTATCTAAATACAACCGTTCAATTATAGGTATTTGGGGGTTAGGTTGGTGATTAAATGAAAGAGTGAGATGATTGGTGTGTTGACGTTTATTGTGACAAAGTTTGATAGAACAAAGAATACAGAATTATAATTGAAGAAGGTGAGCGTGAACTATGAAAATGTTGCGAAGCGAGTTGGCGGTCTCGCTCGACGCGCGTAGGCCGGACAAAACCGCCGTTGCGGAGCGGTGAAACAGAAGAAAGATCGTCGGTGAGGGATCGGGTCAAACCTGTAGCGGCAGCCGGCGGCGCTTATGTCGCTAGTATCGATGCCGGCTGAGACGGCGATGAATTTGAAATCCTGTCCCCTACAGGTATATAGATGTAAAATCTAACTTCTCATCTTAGCGAAAGAAAATAGTTGTAGTAGATTGAAGGTTTTTCGTAAGATTAACGTTCTGAAACAGAAGAATGGAGACGGTTAAAGAAGCGTGAGCTTCGGACATATTTGGGATTCGAATATTCTATATAAAGTAAAAGGTGCAATGGACGCAACCCGTAACATATACAAACAAATAGAATCTTGACCAAAAGATAGATTAAAACGAAAATTGACGACAACGTTAAAATAGTCTTGGTGCATGAACATCAAAGGTATTTGATTTACAACCTGTTGTTCAGAAATATATGGTAGTTGTGAACTTTCAAGTTCCACAAGATCTTGAAAGTTCTTATGGCCAAGAATGAATATGAAGATGTTTCGAGAATTAAAAATTAATAAATATTTCGAAAAACTAAGCTTTATCCAATGTTCTTTGCCATGAACAAGGTTATTTTCATTATTAAAAATGATGTGTAGGCTGTGTAAAGGATTCAGTTTTGTTTATTTATTCATTCAGATGAAATACACAAAAGGAGGGAGAAAATAGTAAGAAAGTTTTCGTGTATAAATAAGAATTTAAGTATTTTTTCTATCAGAAATCAATAAAATTGTAAATGTTTCAGTAATTCAAATTATCGTCATATTATAGTTATAATAAAAAAGTATTATACATATTTATTTCGTCAGTGTAAAGTTATTGAAGTGAAATGCATGGCTTCTTTTGCCTAAGTGTCATTAAGCGATGCACATGTGGACATATGTAGAACGTGTGGTTCTCTTCTTAGACAAAATCGAAAGATAATTCGAAATAAAAAGACAGATGAAAACGTCACGTGACAGTTGAAAAGGCGCGAAAGCAGCGCCGCCTGTCGGCCGTCTCGTAAGGCGAAGGTCTTATGGAGTCTGTTACTTTATCGCACGCATTAGCATATTTACAGCGCGATCCGCGAACGTTTATTGCTGTCGTTGGGGGGCTTCGTCCCTCCTCTCCCCTTTCGGGCCCCACGGGCGTCCCCGGGACCGCCGAAACACAATGAATTACATTAATGGGCGGCAATAACGCCCCGCTAGCTGCGCGCCCTGGCTAGGGGGCGCCAAAGTGGCGCATTTCGGGATGAGTTTTTTTCTTGTTTATTATGGAAAATGAATATTAAGAAAATTTCCACATTATCCGTTAAACCGTATACGAGTTTTTAATATTAAGTGTAGCTACGGCGCGAGATGAGAAATGTGTGAAGGAAATACAAGACAAAAATACTTTTGATATCGGATTTGTGATTTAGTGGGTAGGTAGCTACTTAACAAGGACAGATGAATGAATTTGCAAAAAAAACTGCCGAAGTAGAAAGTAGGAAGAGAAACTTTGCACAGTTACAGAGGTGTGGACACATGTCGCCATCTGGCTGCGTCTATGAGAAGCGCTTACCGGCCGAGCCGGGGTTCACTATCATAGCACCGGTATAAGGGATCCGGTTGGGTGCGCAGCGGGCCAGTGTTGAGACCAGACACTCACTTACCAGGGTGAGACGTCTATGGGACCACAGCTCGGTGTTGAACAAATACCGATGCATCTTTTTTGTGGTGCCTCGCCCCGTTAATCCTGTTTCAGGAACATAAAAAACCAAAGTGCTGCCGAAGGAATCTGTCTCTAAGGCTTGTGGGAGTCGCTAAGTAAGTAGTGGCACAAATAAAACACTGAAGTGACGAGGTATCACGATTTGGATAGAGCGACTATTATACTATTTCGATCGGGTGGTATAAGTACACTTCGTTCCATAAACAATATGTAAGCAGACATACTACATATACAGTAAAATAGTACATATTAAAATAAAAAAAAATTAAAACTTTTTCTGTGTGGCCAGCACTTGTTAATCCTCAAATGCTAAAATTTTCACAAATTTTATTTACTAGTCTATAGAAGTAAAATACATATAAATGATGTTCTATCAAGACTTAGCCGATTTGAAATTGCCGCCATTTCTTAAATAATGCTTTTTGAAAGTTGATACTTGACATTTTTCATGATGCAATTACCAAATTGACCGCTATCCGGTTCACCAACTATTGCTTACTGCGAAAGCGTATTATGAAATGTTTGTGTGTGATGTACGAATAGGTAAACGTCATTGAATGATTCAGATGAAAAAATTGAAGTTATGCGTGAAAGCGTGGTTGCAGACAGCACTATCTCCATTAGACGCCGTGCGCAATAATTGAACCGAAAGATTTTCATTTTCGTGCGAATTAAATCAAATTTACTTAACTTAATATAGCATTATTTTTTATTTTAAAAAGTGTGAAGAATTCTAGATATATGTGTAATATAGGTACGAACTAAATTGTGGCAAAATGGTGAAAATATATTAAAAATAACGGGGAGGAACGAGTCCACCCCTGGCCATATATATCTTCGCTCCTGAAAGAGGCATTAAGAACAAGAAATGAGACAAGATACCTAATATATGAGCCAGTTAAGAGAATTTAAAGAAAAGCCCCGGCAAAATATATTTATGACTCACTTTATTTTATGCTGTGTAAAACTTTGTACTCGACTTAATTTCGAATGCCCCTCCTTTATGTGTGAAATGAGTTACGACCTCTACTGCTGCCTTCTGCGGCGGCGGAGAATAATTCACTCGCCGCTTTTAGCGCGAATAAAACTTGAAAAATGAGCGCCGCCATGATATATCGACGATATTTTGCATATTTGCGTACTTGCGCAACCCGGCTTCTGCGCAACACTGAAGGGCGTTTCATTATGCTCGAGCTATTTGAGCATCCTCACCGCCAGCGCCAACAGCTTCGGCACACTGGGTTCTCTTACACTTCTTAATCTTATGCTTATAAGTAGTGATGAGAAAAAATGCTATTCTTATGATTGTGATTGATATACGATGATATCAGTGATTGAAAACTGTGACTGATCACAGTTCCGTTACTAATACGCGTGAAAAAAACACAATTTTGAGCATATTTACTTATATTATTCAAACATAATTTGCGTAAAAAATATATTCTAGCATATCATTATAAAGAAAGTTAAAACCCTTTGAAAATGTGAGTTTATTTTTCGGGTTAAATTCTCAGCATTTCGGGTCAAATGCGTATAACGTTTTGGCAGAATCTACTAGATGACGCTTATTAAGAATTAAAAGGTCATTCCTTCATGAATATTTTCGTTTTATATGCACATGCGTCGAATCACGGTTCACAACCAAGTTCGTGATTTTGAGCTCATCACTACTTATAAGTACCTCGTTCTACCGTACATTGGATCAAGGGTGGGTTAGAGGGTACTCGGAGGAGTTCGCGTCGGCCCCTTGTTAAATTTGACTTAGGCGGACGAGCCCCATGTTAAATTAAGCAAAAACAATATTCTCAGACCAAATCAGTACCTAACTACAATTTCTGTGGATAGTTTAAATGCATTTTCAATATGTTATATATAGGGTAAAATATGTCATATAACAAGTTTTTATCAATAAAGTACTAGCCCATATTTAAATCACAATATGTTTTTTAGTTTTTGGTAGTTTTATTATTGTTCAGATATCGCACACCTAGATCAAGACAATTTCAAAAATAGCAGACAAAAATAAAAACCTTTTTCTCCACTATTGTTACTAATGTTATGAAACTAAATAACATTTTAGGTCATAAATGAATCCTGAAATGACATTATTCGAGAACTGGGGCTAAGTTAGTTGCATATATGACAGAGTATCCGAATACAATAATAACTCAAAATTCTTGTTTTTTTGAATTGTCTTAGTTTTGATCTAGGTGTGCGATATTATTTTTAAAATACTAAATTATCAAATAGGAACCAAATAGTGTTGATTTCTCTATATTTGAAGGAAAAACATCAATATTAAAAGTGGTAGCTCATATTTAAACCGCTTTCTTTATTATGAAACATAAGACTTTGTTTTAAATATGGTAATATGGAATGGATGAATGAGGAGAAAATGATAAAAAAGATACAAGACGCAAGTGTTGATGGAACCAGAAGTAAAGGACGTCTGCAGAATACTTGGCACGACCAGGTAAACCAGATATTGGAGGATGGTCCTGTTAGAATCCTCAATAATCGGCGAGCTTGTATGAGAAGATGTATGAATGTGGATGAGGCGACAATTGTTTATCAGGATAGAAGAGCGTGGCGCTGTATTATCTCTGCCTACAGTGGCGGGAAAACGGCGTGATGGTAAGTAAATAAACATTCTTCAGCTCAAGTAGGTACATTTTAATAAATAAAAAATTCTATTATAAATTAATTAAAGGATCTTCACACATTTTTTAAAAACGTTTTTATATATTTATGCTCTTATTAGAGATGTAATATATTATAGATAACACTAGCAGATAAGCAATCGGCGATAGCTAGAAGTGACAAGTAAAATAAAAACTATAATTGGAATATTATAAAATTTTGTAAGTAACTTTATAAAATCCGATATAAAACCCGTGCCTTAATAGTATTGACGTGCATTAAAAAATCATTAAATCATTAAAAAACTTGATTCAATAGACATTGTAAAAAGAGTTGGTTAGTTTTGGTGGCGATGGGAAAGAGAACTGTTCCCCCAGTGACAGCCTCTTATAACTCTTGTCCCCCACCACTCACCTAACACACACACACATGTCCAAAGTGAGAGTTCTCACAATTATTTTTGATTTAATAATTAAAATTGAAACATTTATTATCAAATACAAATTAAATATATATTCTGAAAAATTGGAACTTCACAATACGAATGTGTTTTCCTTAAAAATATATTATCAATATGGACCGGCGCAGCGTTAATTTAATAAAATGAATAAATATCAAAAATATTAAATAATTTATTTATACAAAATATCCATTAAAAGTTTTGGCTTTAATTTAAATTATTCACAGAAAACATTAAAAGTGCACAATGAGAATTGAATTCTGTATGCATAGAAAATAAAATACAAACAGGTCGCAAGCTGCAAGGGGTGCAATAAATTAATTTGCTGCAATTAAATCCTCGGTATTATACTCAGTTGGCCATTTTGCAAATTAAAAACATCCCGGAAGAGTTACAGCCCATGAATTAAAAAGAAAATCCGTGAAGCCATAACGACCGGCGTTAATTACTTAAATTAAAATTCATCCCAAACACTTTTCCGCTCCGTGCTGGCTAACATTGAATAATATTAAACTAGCCTGTTTATGTGCACGTGTACGATGTACGTATAACGTCATACTACAATACTTGCTAACTATCCGTACATGCTGATAAGTTGACCAATAGATATTTGACAACACGCAGTGCTGAGGTTTTAGAAATGACCGCCAGGGGTGCTACAGGTGCTGCTGACAAGTTCGCGTCAAGTTGACAACTCATTGTCATTGTCTTCGGATTCAGCGCGCGGCGATTGTTCGGTTCCTACTGCGCTTTAAATATCGAGTATCCAACTTAAGGGTAGTTTAAATACTTACATTCGAAACCAACTTTTGTATCTTGTTATGTAACATCCTGAAATACGGAGCAATCAGTAAATCGCTCTTTAATTTAATCACAATTGTGATATACAACATCTAGCATCCAATTGCGGCATCCGGCGAAGTTGAACACGATTTTTAACATGTAAGTGGGGATCGAGGCATTTTCCCGTAACTTTTACAGACAAATACGTGGAGCTTTTTATACAAGTAGTATCAACGGGTCCAGAGCATTCTACGCTGTCTTATATCCCTTGTTCAAGATCCCGTGAAAATTCTGTGTTGCAGACAAAAAGTTATTGCAAACGCAAGAGCCAGCCTCATTTACCAGAATTTAGATATAGGCTAACCACAAGGCTGCAGGTGAAAATGCTACCTCTGTACACAGTGGCGTAACTATGCCAGTGCAGTTAACGCTTTGCACTGGGGCCCACGTTGATATGGGCCCAAAAGGTCCTCGCCCTACAATATACATTCATCCGTCGATTTACGCGGAATTCGTTTTACGCGTTTGAAAAAAAATCATGTTTTTTTATAAATAAAACATACAGGGTGGTCCATAAAACATGAGAACATTTCGTAAAATGTGATATAATTACATTGAAATTAATTTAACTATATCAACAATAGTTTAAATAGTTTACTAATTTACTTACTTACCTATTTTACGTTTTATTTCGACAATTTCCGATTGCCATCTTTGATTATTAATTTTCCCATTGTTTATATTTGGTTTTTTAAAATTGTTCCCTAAAATGACAAAAATCACTGCAGAAGACCGTACTCTGATCAAACATTTTCGAATTGAAAAACGTTGGGGTGCTAGGAAAATGATCAAAGAGTTTCAAAACAATGCCTGGAGTATAGCTAGACATTACAGCATAACTGGACATTACAGCAGGATGGAGCTCCATCTCACACAGCCAGAAATACAATCAACTTTCTTCGTCGTGAGAATGTTAATTTCATCGAGCCAGGCATGCTCAGCCCAGATTCAAACCCAGTAGATTAGGCAATATGGGGTGTTTTACAAGAAAAAGTCTACCTTCGGCGAAAATTTAGCACAGTTGATCAGCAGAATGGAGAAATCTGGCGCAGCGCTTTATTGATAGAAGCGTAAACGAGTGGCGTAGGCGCTTAGAAAAAGTTGCTGAGAAACAAGGAGGATACATTGAACATATCTTATGATTAGCTAAATAGTGTGCAAAAAAAATATTAGATCAAGAATTATAATTAATTATATTATATTTTGAAATAACTCACGTGTTACGAGATGTTCTTACTTTTTTAGAGGCCACCTGTACGTATTTGGCGACACGTGTCACAAATGCAATGCGTGAAGACGGAATTACATTACCGTGTCGTAGTGTGTCGTGGCGCGTCCTGTCGTGTCGGGGCGCGCTTTGGTTATTACAACCGCTTTTTGTCAACATGTGACTGCGCGAGCCTGCAGAAACACATTCACTTCACCGCGCACCCATACATATTATATATATATATATATTTTTTTTTTCTCTTTCTTATGTTGATATATATACGTTTGTGGTGTGCACCCATTTTACGCGGTTTTTTGGAACCTATCTCTCTATTTTATATATGAACTTTAAGTCTCAATTTACGCGGATTTTAATTTTCTGAAACCTATCTACCATTTTTATGTGCGTTATATGTCTCAATTTACACGGTTTAGCTTTACGCGGAGTTTTGTGGAACGTATCTACCGCGTAAATCGAGGGATGAATGTAATTGGTATTGATACTTTTGCGAGAATTAGTATCATCAAGAAGAAGTACATCAAGAAACGGAATTATAACATTAAAATAATCATTTCTCACGTGTAGTACGAAAACACGTGAAAATATTATTGCTATATACAGTAGAACCCCGTTTGTCAGTAGGGATCAGACTATCGCCGCAAAGCGAAAATTGTTGTAAAGCTAATCAAGGATTTTTTCATTTGTGAGTGCATATGAATGCTTAAAACACCCATTTGGTTTCTTCAAGAGAGTGTAAATATTATAGGAGACACGAGATCAATCTTATTTTTACTATGTAATGATTAAATCGCGTAGTAATCATATCTTATACAGTCCATATTCAGGGGCCCTACCATTTTGTATTGGCGCCCAATTAATTTTTAGTTACGCCACTGGTTATAGAACTTCTGAAACACGGAGAAGGCAAACTACATAAGACTCTACCACAACACCTTTTCTACAATTATGATAGATCAGATAAGTGGAGAAATGCCATAGTGAAGATAATAAACAAAATAGGGCGACAAATTTCCATAACATGAGGTATATCAGAAGAAATTGTTCACAAAACAAAGCTGGGTTGGTTTGCATTCCCACATAATTTTCAAATGTGATCCATTTCAGATGGATATGCTAGTAATCGTATGGTAGTGCCAAATGTGCAGAGAAAGATGTGTGTCGGGCATTACATGAAGAGACAGTAAAAAAAAGTGTGGATAAGATAATTGTCCTTATTTCCTTGATGCTCAATATCAAGAAAATTTTAATCGGCTGCGCCAATATTACGTACTTGCGTAATAAGTACGTCTCAGTTGTACACCTCGTAGTAGATTGTTGATGGTCCAAGAGAGACTCTTATGTGACAATTATATCTTTATTACATGGATAATACAATTAAGGTACAAGGTATACAACTAGTCTCGGAGTCAAACGATAACGATAACCCCTTTTATCCCCGCTCACACACGCATACACACACATATATATCCCGCCCCGGCGGTGCGGCGCTCTGACACACATACATTAGAGCTCAAGGACATCGCACCAATAGACATAAATATTCGATATAATATAATATGTCAAGAAAATGAAATGGGCAGTGGGCAGGCCGCATCACTCGGAGGATAATGTTGGAAAATCGCAGTCATCCAGTGGTACGTGAGAGAAATCAAGAGGTTGACAGGTCACCCTAAAAGCCGCTGGACTGATGGAATCATCAAACTCTGCGAAAATACATAGCAGCTAATAACAACGGACATAGAAAAGTGGGAGACATTTGGGAAGGTTTTCATCCAGCAGTGGATAAAAACGGCTGATAATGATAAAGATGATGATTGTATAGCAAACTAACGCGCCGTGCAAGTGTCCAATTTTGGTACGGCAAAATTTAATAGCAAAAGAGTTCACCATTGTCTCAGCTGAATATGAGGCCGAATTAGCTCAGTGTTGCAAATTTTTCCACTTTCGTTGTTTGCGCGACACTCCCTGATATGGAACTTTGTTTTAGGGCGGGCCGAAGTGGGCGCAGCGGATTTATTAAATTAAAAGAAATCTACTCTCAGAGATTTTAAGTTAAAGATTGGTAAGTACCAGACACGTCGTTCTACTTCACATTTAAAATATACGCAGGTACGAATCATAGATCCTTTATGCTCAATTCTGTACTGTCCTTTACGCTCTTTTGAGACGAATCTCCAAAATAAGTATACACGCACCGTTACTTCAATGATACATCTATTTTTTCTGGTAGGAAACAACTATTTTTTTAATGCAATATTTCTCGGATTAAATCTATCGTTAGGTGGCGTCAGGACTTTCAGTCCAGTATTTTGACACAACAATTTTTTTAATTGAATGATAAATTCAACTTCGTTTTCTTCGAAAAACAGATTTGTCCTTCGTATTTTTTCGATGATAGAATCACAACTTCTCAATTGAACGTGAATTTAATTGTGGGAATATTATTTGTCATGATGCTTTTATTCGTTGCTTATTAGTCATGAGCTTTGTTATTATTACTTTTATTGCTTATTGGTCATGAGCTTTGTTAAATGTCATTAACTGAAAACTGTGTCCTGGGATATGTTTCTCAGCAATTTGAAGTTGCTATTTTCAAATAGCAAATGGATCAAAAGTCACACGAAAAGATATAGGAGAAGAGTGCACTGTATCATGTTCTGTTCAAATTCTTCATGTGGAGCAGAATTTATTTTATTTCTTCTTCTTCCACGACAATATATCCCAGGATGGGATTTGAACTCCTCCTCCTCCACAACTCTCTGACTCTTATCCCTGGCCAATTTGCTCCAGTTTCCCTTCTATCCTGCTCCAATCCTCTTTCACACAGTCAGTCCACCTTTCTTAGTCTGCCTCTAAGTCGCTTCCACTGGAGTATTCGCTTCGTCATGATCTTTGGTGTTCTGTCATCTGAAATTCTTTCAACATGGCCAGCCCATCGCAGTCTTTGAAATTTTACGATTGTTCACTGTTTCCGAGGTAAGTTTGTAGAATTCCATAATCACATATGTAAAAATAAAACACTTATTTTTGATTTTACTCATTTAATTTACTTGAGATGTGTTTTGCCTTGTAAGAGCATTTATCAATGAATTAAATTGTTAGATTGATAATGCCCTTACAAGGTGAAATGCGTCTTAAGTAAATTACGAATAGAATCAAAAAACAAGTGTTTTATTTTCACATATGTGATGACAATTGCTTCTTGTTCAATTAAATTTTCGAGATCCTGATTCATTTTTATTCTGTATTTTGCTTTCAAAATTTTAATTAATATTATTGTAAGATGCCTTCTTTATTTTTGTAATATATGATATTCGGGTTGCAACCGGGATCTAACATTTTGCAGAGCGTGCAGCGCTTTCGCGGACCGGTGTTTGTCTATGCAAAACAGTTTACACCGTCCACAGGAGAGAGCATTAGGAACCTCTGCGGTAGCAAGTTTTATTTCTTTATTGCGAAAAAATGTAAAGTCCCCCCGTACCACGGGGCGGTCGCTAGCGGGGATGGTCCACTTAATATTCAAAACCGTATTTGGAATCCATTTGGCGGCTTAAATACTTTTTATATTAACTCATGCACGCCCGCCGGAGTGGCAGCACTGTTTAAATATTGGCGGGGAGCGGGACGAAGAGGCGGCCATATTGGAAGAGGACCATAGACAATCAAACTGACCCGGAAAGGGGGGGGGGGAAAGGGTGGAAACGTCATCGCTTTTGCAAATGGTCCCGCTAACCGCTATTTGAATGGTGGCAGTGTAATGAAATAAAATCTGCATAATCCAATCGAGATCGTTGTCATTTTTGCATGATGTTATCCAATTTCAGGAAACCTCTTAAAATAAAATAACATGTATTCTTTTCATTGTTCACACACAAACAAATGCCGTATCGGAGTAGACAAAGAACACAATATGGCGGTATAATTTTATATTCCGACTTATCAACATTCTTAATCAGTCAATTTTAATAAGATTTTACACTGAAGGAAGGAATATACTCGTAACAAGTAATATGCTATATTGTTACTATTTGTAAAATATAGACACTCACGTACGCTGGCAACATGATGAAGAAAAAAAATCTATATATCGATTGTTCCTCATTTTTGAAAAATGAAATAATATAATCTGTTATATATGAATATTTTTTTCTCGCTGTTGTCTATAAAGATATTGAACACAAGTCTACAGAGAAAGTTCTTATATAATATGTTACACCTCTATTCGAGAACCAATATAAAGTTAATTGCTTTTAAAAATTAAGTACTAAATGTATCAATTGAAATAATTACAGAATATAAGTTCAAAATTTGTCGAAAATTAGATTGTTATAGCGAAATGGTGAATGTGCTTCCCTGAATAGGTAGAGGTTCAGGTTCGAATCCCGGTAGCAACTAAATATTTTTTTGTTAAATAAATTTTTCCTGTACATCTTTCTAGTTGATTAATTTAATTTGTATTACCTACTTTTTATAAATGTTGCGCACTTTTCTAACTCATTTTTTAACGCAGTTTCATGACACATTATACCCGGAAAGCCTCCGAATAAAATCACATCCATGGACACGGGTGACAACTTGTATACGTGCAATTAATTTTTACTATATTATATATATATGTCAACTTTTAGAATCTATACCGAAACTGGACACTATGTACTTACCATTCATTTTTTTAAGATATACTTGTATTATTTGCTTGAATATTAGTAATACTGTATTCAATAAAAAAATATTTTATTGAGGAGAACACATTCTTGTTGTGAAGTTGTAATTATTCAGAACATAGGTCTGTGATATTTTAAATATGAATTAAATATATTAATTAGAAAGCTATACATATAAAATCAATTTTATCGAAAAATATTGTTGTTGCGCCACCGGGATTCGAACCTGGATCTCTTTCCTAACCGGGGAAGGTGCATTATCCAACTATGCTACAGCGACAATTTTCGAACCAATATGTTATCTTTTTGATATTAATACATTTAATAGTTTCATTATTTGGAAAAGCCATCTACCTTATTTTTACAGAATCTCAAATACTTTTGAATAATTACAACTTCACAATAAGAATGTGTTCTCCTAATAATAAAGTTGTATCAATGTGTCCAAAATTTAATAAAAATTAATTGATAATTCTGGCGTCTGCTATCAGTTTACTCAAAGGTATTTGAGATTCTGTAAAAATGAGGTAGATGGCTCTTTCAAATAATGGAACTATTAAATGTATTAATATCAAAAAGATAACATATAGGTTCGAAAATTATCGCTGTAGCATAGTTGGATAATGCACCTTCCCCGGTTAGGAAAGAGATCCAGGTTCGAATCCCGGTGACGCAACAACAATATTTTTCGATAAAATTGATTTTATATGTATATCTTTCTAATTAATATATTTAATTCATATTTAAAATATCACAGACCTATGTTCTGAATAATTACAACTTCACAATAAGAATGTGTTCTCCTAATAATATAATCTGTGTACGTATCTCTGAAAGATAGGCTTGCATTTATAATCATAATAGAAGAGCTTGAAAAATATTACAAAATACAGTGGTACCTCGGTACACGTGAATTTCTCGTGATTTTGCTTTTTGTCGCGATTTTTTTGTAAATTCATGAGTTCTAATAAAGTTAATGAGAAGCCAACAAAGCCGTAATAGATTGTTTGGAATGACCAAACAATGTCACATTTCCGAAATATTATGAGAAGGCAGAAGTACATTCCTTTGGATAGATTTTTAGTACTTAAACGTCAAACCTAATAAAGTGTTTAATATATTTTATATAACCCCATCAATTCGATTTTTTTCATGGGAACGGATTAATCATTTTCCCTTTATTTCATAAAAAATCGTTTGGTATACGTTTTGTTCGGAATAAGTCCAAAAATCTAGAATGAATTAAGAACGTATACCGAGGTACCACTGTATGTCAAAATTATTAAAAAAATTGTCCCCATGTACAGAGCAACGCTTGCAAATTGTGCAAATTTATTTCGAAAATCGTGGATCGGTTCGCGATACTTACTGTGTGTTACGACGTCCATTTTACGGTCGACATTATCGTCTATCCGAGTAAGTAATTCGAATGACCATCGTTGAATCGAAATTGATAATACGCATCCCCAGAGACGTCGTACAGTGCGCACCGAAGAAGCTGGCGTAAGTCTATTCATGGTGAAATGGCAAACCAAACTGAGCACAAATCAGCTGTCAGCTGTCAAATTGGCTGTCGCTGGAAAAAGTGTTGCCAAATCGAAATCCAAACCTCTAAAAAAAACCTTTATTATACATTGAGCATGGAGTGAGCTGTCATTCAGGACAGAATGACCAACTGATGCATATCTAGTGAACCATTAAAATTCTGAGACGCGAGAGCAAAGTTTCATCCGTGTACACGAACTTTAAAGTCATAGTGTTCTGTTAAATTCTACAAAAGTTTAAAGGCTTGTTGTTAAAGTTGATGGCAATAAGGTTTACGTGTGGATACGAAGTTTGCAATATAAAAAAATCGTATCAGGACACGGATTATTTCATTTCAGGAAGTATGTCGACGACGTCAAGGAAATTGCCAAGAATGTCATATAAATACTTTCGACGTCAGCTTGGAATCAGTATGGTGAGAATTTTATTGAAACTTAACAATTTTTTAATATAAATCCTTATTTAAAAATACAATTTAAAAAAATCCGTTTTAAAATTTTTTGTTTCACCTATTTTTTTCGTAATGAACTTTATTAAATCAGAGAAATGAAGAAAGTAACACATGCGGAAGCGGAAGTAAAATTGTCACAGGGACATGAATTCAGACCTTTTTGTTGCCGGTAGAATATTCTCCCAGCTGAAGGATATCAGTCTGGCCTATGTATTTTACTTTATTACCACAATGAACTTTTTCTGAAATAATGAAGTGTATTACTACTTTATATCTCACAGTAATCACAAACCATCGATAGACTAATAATCGAGGATAATCTTTCAAGTTTTGGCTTGGAGAAGCTTATTGTGACGGGCCAGGGTGGAGAGAAAAAAGGAAGAGGTTTTTTTTTTGGTCCCGAGCACGCACTTTTATGGTGTCTACTCTCAGATCTATGGGATGCCGAAAAAATTTAAAGATCAATGGCGGAAGTTCATGAAAATCACGACCTTTTCGGGGAATCGATGAGGAAGATGCCATATTTATATAAATATTGCTTAAAAAGGAGCAATTATATTTTAAGACGTGTAGGCATATGATTACATTCACGGTATATTAGAAAAATCGAAAAGAAAACTATATTTCTTTATTGAAGGTTTTGAATACCGCCATTATACATACGCGATGCGCAACCAATCATATCAGGTTAATTTGCGCGGTGACTAGGGATATACACATTCAAAAAATCTTCATACATATTAAAATTTCAATATTTATATATTTTTAAAACATTTTTAAATGATTGTAAATAATCTTTCCGCTCATTTTTTAAATGAGGTGAACAGGTATTTGAGTAGATAATATTTCAATAATTCTGACTCTTTGTGACTATTTTAAAGTAAAATCAATTAAAAAATGAAATATCGTATATTTTAGTTCATCTCTTTGACAGCTGTGACGACAATAATGGTGACTTTTTTGTTAGACAACAAGTTGTTTCTTAGACTATAATGTAGACAGTAGATAAAATATTACTTAATTATTGTAAAGAGTGTTTTTTTAGAGGTATAGAACTTTAAAATAAAATAAACCACTTAAAAATCGTAATGGCTTTATTGGAAAGATAATTTTATGCCATTAGTGTTTAAATATAATTTCGCGCATATGGACGCAGTCGGCTGGTTCGAATAAAACGCAATCTGGAAGTCAAATTTTCGACCAATAACGCGACAAATGTTGGCTTCCATGTCGTCTATCGTCTCTGATTTATCGGCGTAGACTAGCGACTTCACATATCCCTACAGAAAATAATCCAATTCCTAGGTCCATTACGCGAAATTATGCGCTCATCAAATGTTTCCTTCAATAAATTGATTGTGGCGCTCGTTGTGTGACATGTTGTGCCGTCTTGTTGAAACCACAGCTCTTACACATTGATGCCATTCAATTGGGGAACGAAAAAGTCAGTAATCATGGATCTATAGCGCCATTGACTGTAACGCGCAGATCTCCATTGACTGTAACGTTCTGGCCGGCATAATTTTTGAAGATACAACAACTTCTTCGGTGTGCACTGTACGACGTCTCTGCGGATGCGTATTTTCAAATATGCGTGGTGCAAAAAAGATCCATGGTTATTTGAATTACTTGCTCGGATGGACGATTATGTCGACCGTAAAATAGACGTAGCGCACGGTAAGTTTCGCAAACTGAATCACGATTTTCGAAATAAATTTGCACAATTTGCAAGCGTTGTTCTGGCGTAAGTCTATTCATGGTGAAATGTTAAACCAGACTAAGCACAAATCAGCTGTCAGCTGTCAAATTGGCAGTCGCTGGAAAAAGTGTTACCAATACGAAAAACAAACCTCTAAAGAAAACTCTTTTTATATGTAAATAATTGTTAATAGAGAGATATAATATGTCATATAGATTGAACTTTCACGAAGTAAAAATAATAATTCTAAGTGTTGAATAGAACTATATAATATATTTATTTTGATTTTGTTTTTAGGAGATATAAAAAATAATGTAAATTAGCCAATTTAATATAAATAAGCTATTGTTATCGGCTAAATTGATTGCATTGAAAGTGGAATATTGTACATTTTCTGATATGATAAATTTTGTAATATTTAAGGTACGCGCAGAGAAGTTGAACAAAAATAACAACACCTTTTATTTAATGCCAGGCATAAAGATAAAATAGCGTCCATATTAACAGTGGTAACTGCTGTAATTCTCTGCATATCTGTAATCGAGTTTAGAAAAAAAGGCAGACGGGACATTATGAGTTTACCGAGTGGCGTCTAACGGCCTGAGATAAAATAAAAAGTATCGTAACTTAGCTGAGACTGCATGTGGGGTATTTTAAACAACCGTTTTCCTTTATTGCTAATTTTGTGGATGCTGCGAGCCTTTGCACTGGCTCGGGGGTGCGCCACGGAGGTGAGTGGATAGTCTTTATTAATATAATATAATTTAATACTAATATATTTCAAAATCGATTTATTTTATGTATGAAAACAAACCAAATTAAAATAAACCTACCTAAAAATTACCAATCAAAATACATAATGTGCTCGCAAATCAATATTTTTTCTTAACAAAAAACAAATATTTTTAAATACTAATTAAATGTGTTAATTGGAGGCCCAAAAAAGTGAGAACATCTCGTAACACATGAGTTATTTAAAAACATAATATAATTAATTATAATTCTTAATGTAATTTTTTTTGCACACTGTTTAGCTAATCAGAAATCATCAAAACACCCCATATTGCATAATCTACTGTGTTTAAATCTGAGCTGTTCGGTGGCCACATACCTGGCTCGATGAAATTAACATTCTCACGACGAAGAAAGTTGATTGTATTTTTGGCTGTGTGAGATGGAGCTCCGTCCCGCTGTAATGTCCAGTAATGCTGTAATGTCCTGTATACTACTGGCATTGATCATTTTCCAGCACCCCAACGTTTTTCAATTCGCTAATTTCTGATCAGAATACGGTTTTCTGCAGTGATTTTTGTCATTCTGGGCAACAATTTGAAAAAATCAAATATAAGCAATGGGAAAATGAATAATTAAAGATGGCGACCGGAAATTGTCGAAATAAAACGTAATATAAATAAATAGCTAAGTAAGTAAATTAGTTAACTATTTAAGCTATTGTTGATATAGTTAAACTAATTTTGACTTTTTTTGGGCCACTCTGTACATATAAAATCAATTTTATCGAAAAATATTGTTGTTGCGCTACCTGGATTCGAACCTGGATATCTTTCCAAATCGTGGGAGGTGCATAGATGTATTAATATGAAAAAGTGTAACATTTGCGTTCGAAAGTACTGTCTCTGTAGCATAGTTGGATAATGCACCTTTCCCGGTTTGGAAAGAGATCCAGGTTCGAATCCCGGTAGCGCAACAATAATATTTTTCGATAAAATTGATTTCATATGTATATCTTTCTAATTAATACATATAATTAGTATTTAAAATATCAAAGACCTATGTTCTGAATAATTACAACTTCACAACAAGAATGTGTTCTCCTTAATAAAATATTTTTTTTTATATTCAGGCAAATAATACAAGTATATCTTAAAAAAATGAATGGTAAGTACTTAGTGTCCAGTTTCGGTATAGATTCTAAAAGTTGACATATATATATAATATGGTAAAAATTAATTACACGTATACAAGTGGTCACCCGTGTCCATGGATGTGATTTTATTCGGATTCATTTCGGAGGCTTTCCGGGTATAATGTGTCATGAAACTGCGTTAAAAAATGAGTTAGAAAAGTGCGCAACATTTATAAAAAGTAGGTAATACAAATTAAATTATTCAACTAGAAAGATATATAGAAAACATCTATTTATCGAAAAAATATTTAGTTGCTACCGGGATTCGAACCTGGACCTCTTCTTATTCGGGGAATCGCGTTCACCATTTCGCTATAGCAATCGAATACATTTTCGACAAATTTTGAACTTATATTCTGTAATTATTTCAATTGATACATTTAGTACTTAATTTTTAAAAGCAATCTACTTTATATTGGTTCTCGAATAGAGGTGTAACATATTATATAAGAACTTTCTTTGTAGACTTGTGTTCAATATCTTTATAGACAACAGCGAGAAAAAAATATTTCCATAAAATAAAAGAATTCCTTTTGAACAAGAAATAAAATTTAGACTATCTTTGAAGAGACTAAAACAAACCACAATGATCTGTATGCTAAAAACATATTATATACAGGGATGGTATGATATATGTGTCTGAGATGTAGTGCAATTTGTCTACGGAATCTAACTTTGTATATTTTTAAATTAATAATAAATACAAAAATTTAAATAATAATAATTGTCAGACACGTCGTGATTCGTATAGAGTTGAGTGCGAAGTAAGCAATGAATCATCACGTCATAGATCATCATCAATGGTAAAGCATTTCCCTAGCAAGAACAATTTTCGGGTTTATATCCTGATGGTATAGAAATATTTTTTCAATACATAGAATTTTCAGCACGTCTTTCTAATTGATTAATCTAATTTGTTCTTTATATATAAGAATTAAAAAATTCGAATTATGAATTCGATAAATAAAAATTCGAGCCACTTTGAAATATATATACCCACTTGTCTATTGAATGATTTTGAAAAATTCTAGCATTGCATATAAAAAAAGGAAAAAGTTTTCCTGTTCCCAAGTCTCCCCTTAAATCCTTTAATTTCCCGCCGAGCCAGCTAATACACCCCGTTCCAGAAGCAACTGATAAGCTTTAATGTAATAGTATTTTTTGGCTTATCCGCCCGGCCGCAGGAGGCCGCCCGGTTATTTACGGTTATTAGCGCCTGGCGACAAGTAGATTTTAATACGGAACGACTTTAAAAACATACTTATAACCCAACAAATTCCCTTGTTATTTGGTCCTGTAAAAATTAACTTTGATTTTAACACCTGAATTCTCAGGACAAGATTTGTTCCGAGTTAATTCTTATACAAAGAATAGTGATTGAGGGTTGTGCTAAACGTCAGAGCATCACAACAAACTTACTAAATAGCAGGATGTGATGTAGTTGAAGAGTTCACTGTCAC
Organism: Eubasilissa splendida; assembly: GCA_031772225.1. Lineage (NCBI taxonomy): Eukaryota > Metazoa > Arthropoda > Insecta > Trichoptera > Phryganeidae > Eubasilissa > Eubasilissa splendida. The sequence goes on along the minus strand of CM062851.1, from coordinate 26,808,390 downwards.
CAGTGATTGCTATGAACCAACTTACGAGAATAAGCAACTAAAATAATGTTGGTTCACACTCTTGTCTTACCAATCTTCATGAATGAAGTGGAAACTTCTACAATCCGTAATAGCAGGGGCGTGCAGCGCATACAAGCAAAAAAGATGTGCATTACTAAGAATTCTGGGTAACAAATATAAATTAAATAATTGGATTAACATAAACGAAAACATTATTTTACAATTAGCGCCATCTGTATACCAGTAGATACATTAATGGCTTAGTTCTAAAAATTACCAAGACAACTCACCGATGTACCCATAGAATTTTGTATTCGCCGCATCGAGCTATTTAAATTACTCTGTTCTGTCTTTAAGCTAGTAAATTACTCAAGTCGTATAAATGGCTATTTACTGAAGTGATAATTCCTTTCGGTTGATTCGTTTTGTATGGAGTCGTTACCTATGCTGTTTTTTAACAGAATAACATTAGAAAGGCTTACAACTGCGTGTAAATCATTGAAGTGCCTACTTCCTTTTTTACTAATTCGCGAATTTTACTATTTTACTGTTTTTAACGTGTTGATTTTATGATTGTTCTTTAAATTTGGTGCATGGATTGGTTTTTGATTTGGGAAAATCAAAAAGCAATTGGCAGAACTATTTCCTACGTTAACTTTTAATAAAAATAATTATTTTCTTTAGTTATTGCGTGAAGGATTTTCAAACAATGAATGAATGGTCATAGTCATGAAAGTGTTTTTAAAAACGTCCATACATTTTTTACATGAGTAAAAAGGTATTATTTTACGTTAAAACTTAAACTTTAAAAACACTATTAACAGTACTTTAAAATTATAAATAAATACATGGAAGGGTCGTATACACGACGGATTTATTTTGCCTAAAGACGTTGGTTAAACGAAAGTACATATATTATATATGCGTGTATATAATCATTGGTTACAGCATAATCTAAATCTATACTTATTGCACGCCTCTGCGCAATAGAGACTAGCGTAAAATAGACGCTTTTGAAATGTATTGCTGGAGAAGGATGTTACGTGTCCCATGGATAGCACGACGCACGAATGCAACAAATCAATCCTGCAACAGATCCAATCATAGCAAGCCCTATCTACTGCCGTGAATAAAAGATATTTTGTGATATTGTGTTTTTATCAGGTATTGTTTGTTGTTTGTGTGCCGTGAGTTAACTTATGACATCGCCGTATTCAATTAAGATCGGAGATCGGCTCATCCGCATGCCATTTGTGTGATCTCGGCGGCGACTGCGGGGATTACTGAGACATCATATACAAGGTAAGGCGAGCAGTCCTTCCGAATCCCGGTTCCCGAGATCACTGGTCCTTCGGCTAGAACCCTTATCCCTCTACTACTCTGCGGTGAGTCCGATTTACGACCGGAATTGTTGTATTTCCTTTCCGCGGGACGTGCGACCCGGAGATCGAGCAATTTGTTCATTTCGATCCTATCGATCCGGATTTACAGTTGGAATAAAACTGCTCAAATACGATGCTCATATCAACGATATATCCGACACAAAAATTGAATTGTGATAATAAATTTGTTGGATTTTTTTTATTACCAAACTGTCTATCATATTATTACGATACCATTTTTTGTATTTAGTGCCCATCCTAGAACAACACTAGTAAATGCATTATTTATAATCAAAGATTTTTAATTGTTTGAAATATCTAAATTTAAACTGGTCCAGCATTTCCATCCGTCCTCCGCCATCTGTCGCAATTGTATTTTTAAAACCGGGTGCATGTAATAACTTTAAATTTTCGTGGAAAATCAAACAAATCGTTGAAATTTCGGCGTTGATAAATATTTTGCGAGTTTTCTATTTCCAGCGCTAGGGGAAATAGTATTTTCCCTCGCGGTGCGGTTTGTTTAGAGGCGAGCGGGGAGGGTGGGTTCTTTTTTGATCAACAAATTAAAGGCTTTGATCACGGCGGCTGTCATCTACACGTTCCGCGCACAACTCCACAACTTATGAAAAACGCTCGAGGGGATTTATAGAAAAAAATATTTATAACATGGAACATTCATGGTTGTTGTAAATTATTCTTTAATATTTAAAATATTAGAAACATTAACTACGTAAATAACTAATTGCAGTATTGTTAATTACATATTGGTTTCAATAATGGTTAAGTCCACTTCTGCATAAAATATGTTTTGCTGCTTCGAAATTTTTTTCGGAAATTCAATTAAATAATAACTAATAAATTGAACCAAACCTCAGTCACACGCATGACTAATACTGTTAATTTTACGTTAAACATTTAAAATAATAAAATACATCAATAATAATAATCAATGCATTACATTATAAAACAGAAATGTAAAAAAAACAACAAAAATAAATAAAATAAATATTCCTTTCGGGATTCGATCGTGCTTCGCTATACATATATAGAGTATAATTGACGGTCATTGTAATTGGTGATGACGTATTTACTAGAAGCGCCAGTCTGGTTCTGGGTGATGGGAAATAAAACAAAAGATTGTCCTGTTATTGGGATCAGCCGTTTTAAGGAATTTTGGCATATCTTGTAACTAAACGGATTGTGACTAAATTTCAGACGAATAACACAGTAAAGATTAGAGATGAAAATGTATTAAGTAATCTAATACTGTAATAAACTGTGTCCACGGAATGAGACACGGTGAGATAAGTCTCAGTCTGTATCGTGTACATGTGTTGCGATTTTGATATAGAGTTAATCTCAGGGATTTCCGCTTTAGACTGATGGGTCCTAAACGTGCGCATTTGATATCACAGTGAGACTTAGACATGTGTGCACAAACGTCATCTAAAATCATGCGGACCAACAACTATTCATTCTAAAAAATTGACAAACGGCATCAAATTATAAATCTTTATTCTATTTTCACTACGGCAGGGGAGATTTAAATTCACCCAACTGGCAAACGGAATAGCATCAGTCAATGGTCTGACATTTGTCGTTTAACGTATAATAAGAGTGAAATGAGGCGCGAGACAAGTATCGGTACTCGAATGACTGATACTTGGTACGTACATGGTGGACAACGAAAGCAGAGAGTTATCTCTTAATAATCTCTTAAGAGTATAATCTCTACCTCTTAAAAGTCATACCTGTGAATACGGGCTATAATGCTCAAATGTAATATATAAATATAAATGAAAGATGGGATCGCATGAAAAAGATATCTTGCAGTTATGATCTCAACTTTAAATTACGAATGGAAATGGTCGGATGCTATGTGTTATCGATTTTATTTTATAGAATGGAAGTATGGATACTTACCAAAGAAATGATAAAGCAAATTGAAATATTTGAGATGGATCTACAGAAGAATGCTTAAAATAAGCTGGATGGAAAAAGTTACGAATGAAGATGTTATGCTTCTGATGAATAGAGAAAAATACGTATTTAAAACAATAAAAAGCCGAAAACTTAAATATCTCGGACATGTGATGAGACATACGGAGAGGTACGAGATCTTGCACCTCATAATGCAGGGAAAGATGGACTAATTTGGAATAATTTATCACCATCGTACGATCATATAATGAAAATTTAGCAGTGCCTTGATATGTCAACAGGACGTGGAGCTTTACGGGACTGCGTTTGGGCTACAATTTATTTATTTATTAGTAGTTAAGCATTTTAATAATTATTATAAAATAACTTTGTTCGCATACTGCTGCCGGTGATACCCTGTACAATAGAATACAAGTGGTCAATTCAAAGGAATTTTATGTTGAATTTTTAAGCGCACACTTTTGTGAAAATTAAAAATTTCTTTTGCAATAGAAACAAGCCTGAGCACCCGTTGGAGGGCAATAACAAAATACGTCATACCATGCTACTCAGTGAACTCAAACGTTAAAGGAAGCTACCATCAAAAGATTGGAGACATTTGAGATAAGGCTGTACCGACTTATGCTGAAACGCTCCTGGGTTGACCACACCACCAGTGGGGTGACAACTAGCAGAACTAAAAACAACTATCAAGCAAAGGAAAGCTGCATACTTCAGACAGATATAATCTGTTACAATTCAGCATGTAGGAGAAGATAGAAAGAAGCAGAGGCGTATATTGGCTGCCTAATTTCAGAAAGTATCTCAATGTCCAAAATAGCGGTGATCTTATACATCTTGCACAGGATACATCAGCTTGATCGCCAACCTTCAATAAAAGACGGCACATGAAAAGGAAGAAGAAATATTATTAACAAGAGATGAGTTCGGATTATATTTCCGATATATTAAAATGTAATTCATATAAATTATCGAGTCGACGGTTATTGAACAGAATACAAAAATAATATTTACCTAATATTCGATGTGGTATTATAGTTGTAAATATAATAAGTAAAATTTTTATTTTACTTTGTTAGGATATTGACATGTCTGTATTTTGTCTGTTAATATTCTGACTGGCACTGCGATTGTTTTGTATTTAGATACACATTTACTTTCAAAAAATATTTTTTTGGTAGAATATAACACATGTATGTTGGCACCTTCATTAATGTACGTAAATTTGAAAGGGTTAATTTGAAAATGAATTTGGTGGATATGTGACCTTTTTGTTTTGTTCTAATTAGCAATATCAGATTATAATATATTAGAATTTTTTTTAAAAAACCGCTAGAGGCAAAGATCTGTTGAAAATAAGAAAAGGGAGGTCTGTATTCAACACCCAATGTATACCAGAAGAAGAAGAAGATAATTAAAAAGTGAAAAGGTTCAGGGGTAAGTGTTGTTTGTCCAGCAACTTGCCCAACGAAATCTCACCATCTCGTTTTATCTAACTAATTTACCATGATACTGTTTCTTCGCAAGTGTAGGCAGAGGTAGAAAGCCATATTCTTCTATCCTGGTTTCCCACCCTTCCCTTTTACACTTTTATACATTTTCTCATGCAAGCTCTTCGGATGTCGTAGCTTTTTATAGAGTTCTTCCCCAGTATCTAGTTTATTTGATCCTTCTGATTGGTTCCTTTTGCTCGTGTCTATTTTTCTTTATCTTACCATACTTTTCTTACTCATACGTTCCATATACCCAAACCGTATTTGTGATCCTTTTTTAATTAATATTGATAATATTGAATTATTTATTAACTTTTATGAGTTAATTATTTTTAATTTCGGTTTTTATAAACTTAGGTATAAAAATTGAACTGTTTTCTATATTGGAAAAACAGGTCAAAATTTTAACATAAGAATTAAAGAGGATTTAGATGTTTAAACAGACATGGTTTTTCAGAGTTTTCGGATCATTTGTTAGAAAATGATCATAATTTTGATAAGTAATTGGGATTGTACGTTTTACGTATGTAATAAACAACGTTGGTCTTAAATGGCATAATTTGAATCATTAAATAAGAAATAAGTAAAGCGTGTGAAATTAACCAAAATATTATAAATAACCAACTAAATTTTACCACAAGTCCTATTATAAAATATTTTCCAATAATTTTGGATCGACTTAAGTCAATTTTCACACATTATCGTAACAATTTAAGTTAGGTATTTTTAAAAAAAAATAATATTTAAAAATTTTTTTTTTTTAAAATTGAATTTGAAAACATCTAAACAATAATTTAGAATAACATATAGTTTAAGATAGTTTTTTAACTGACCTTTTTGTTTCTTTCTGAACATATGGTTTTAGATAGGTTTTTTTTTGACATCCTGATGAAAGAATATGTATTTTCGGAAACCGGTTGGAGTATAGGTAGAAGTGGTTTAAAAACTAAGTTAATAAATAATTCAATATTTATTCATTCTATTTACCTCATATGAACCAACGCGACCGCAATTTTATTGCAGACTTAAACAACCATCACAGAACAGGGCACAAGCTATATTATAATTTATGTATTTTTAAAAATAAATGATAATTAAAAGTCTGTAGCATTTAATTCACGCGGCAACGACACTAGCGTATTGTGAAGGCGTGTATTTATGAAAATCTTTTGTTTAAAACATTTTTACACATACATAATTACATCTCAAACCAGTCATAAAGAAATTCGGAAAACCGCCAGCGAGTAACAATCCAGCCTTTAATATTTTGCCTCGGCTTTTGATATATTTGTTTAGACATAATTTAACAAAAGCCTTTGAACTGTGCTCACGGATCAAGCTGTCAATTTTTCACAAGGCTTCGCGCTAGGAGAGAAACCTCCCATCGCCCGTTCGCCGCTCGGCTGTGGCGGGCGGAATATCAAAAAGGGGCTATTTCGCATTTAACATTTTCCATCAAAGAATTTCCACGCTAAGGGAAAATCAAAGGGCTCACCACCCGCCCGATGTAGTTGTGATAAAAAAGTAGCTGCTATGTCATTTCAAATGAGATTGCCAATTTGAATATCAAAAGGTGTTTAGGTTGCTTGTTCATACACGGGATTTGTTTACGTCGAAGATTCTTGGTTCTTGGGTGAGTAGTGAGTTCTCTGGTGGCGGGGAGCGATTCACGCGGGAAAGAAGGTGATCGGTGAATATAATTTCAATGAAGAAAATCAAGAATAGCAATAAACATGGCAACGATTTGTTTTATTGAATTGTGCTATCAATAGATCGATAAATAACTCCTACTACGACATTAAGGTACAACGTAAAAATATTTTATTTGGGGAATAATATGTTAATGAAAACAGGTTGAAACATATGGACTGAATTTGTTAATTTTTAGCTAATGAAAATGGAGTGATAAAAAAACGTACATTTCCGATATATCCTTCCGGTTGAGTTCAACCGAAAAGTTCTTATCCGTTCCTTAACGGATATTGGCTGTCATCACTTTCACACAGAAAAGTTCTACAGTAAACTGGCCAAACTATTGCCTTAGGTTCTTCATCTAGGATGTTCTACCTAACTGTTCAACCCAGGGCTCCAACTTCTTCTGCATTATGAGATGCACAATCTCATACTTCTCTGAATGTCTTATCAAATGGCCGAGTTATTAAAATTTTCAGATTTATATTGTTTTACATACTTTTTTTTCTATATTCATCCTAACCATAATATATTCAATTCATCAATCAACTTTTGGAAACAAACCATTCTTTTGACATTAACAAGGATTTAGAAATTCTACATACAAATACTAAGGGTTTACAGTAAGATAAATTTGAAATTTTAGAAATAAGAAAAAGTGTTAATAGCAAACTATATATTATAAATAACCAAATCCTCTTTGCAAACAGTCACCTTTAAAAATTGTTTTCATATTTGTTCCTACTTACTTACCCACCACTTTATAGTTTTGTTTTAATCTATGCTTGTATTTTTAATTTCAGTATACATTATTTCCTGAAAAAGATACCATAGGTATCGAAACATGTTGATCAATAAATAGTGGTTTATAAAAAGTACTTCGTCTAATTATTTACATAATATATTCATTCGCTATTCTATTTATCCAGCTTATTTTGAGAATTCTTTTGTAGATCCACAACTCAAATGCTGCAAGTCACCTTATCATTTCTTCGGTAAGTGTCCATGCTTTCATTCCATTAAATAATATTGAGAATATATAGCATTTGACCATTTGTATTCGTAGTCTGAGACTGAGTTTATGACTGCAGAACATCTTTTTCATACTGTCGCACGAGCTTGCTCGATTTGGCATTTGATTTCAACAGAATGATCCTATCTTTCACTATTGCAACCCAGGCATATAATACTTTGTATTTTCTCCAATTTCGTTCTAGCAGTATGAAGACTTTCATTGTCAGCTGGGTTTTGTTTGCTAACGAGTGTACATTTTACTTCAGTTGTATTAAGTTGTAACCCATATTTTTGCTATTTGGTTCAGCCGAAATTGTAAATTATGAATGTAGTATGCTGGAAGTGCCGAATCATTTGTTCAGAATCTTCTGATTTATTACTAGCTTCTTGAAGAGTTTCATTGAATATTGCTTTTGAGTACAATTTGAACAGCAAAGTTAAGACGTGAATTGTATACAGTGTATGTTAAAGCTATACTATGAATTAATTTTTAGGAACCTAACAATCATTTTGAGACTTTTATTGCCAACAGCTCCGTTGCTTTGTGGCCATGAATCAAAGAAAACAACAGGAAAAACGGCATCAAGAGATTTTGTCAGCGTCATAATATTTCTAACTTTATAAAAGTGGTCAGGGTCAGTGGCAGCCATCAATGTAATGATGGACACCGGAGTAGGCTGTAGTTGAATGCACATGACACAAGAGACCATAAAACTCTATTTACATTTCTATATTTTATTTATTTATTGGTAACTATATAATATATAAGTAAAAATGAGGTTGGGCCGTGCCCGTTTCACTAGAGAAATTCTATGTATATTCTGAAATATCGTTCCTTGCTAATTACACTAAGTAAATTGTCAATGAAATCTTAAATGTTTTATTGGAAAAAAGTATAAATTATATACGCATTAATTTTTTTTGACTTGATTAACAAACCTTATATAGCTCAGCCGACAAAGCAGGCAGCAATATAAAGGACCAGAGGATATTCTGTGATTTATTTTGCATTTTTATTGACGTATTTATTTGAGTTTAATTAAAAATACGTTTAAATGAATATGTAGTTACTATTATTGATATGTTAATTTGGGTATCACTGAGTTTACCGTTGTGAAAGAAGACACAAAATTATTTTTAAAAAAATGTTGGATTGGAATTAATTCATTTTATAGAATTTAAAATAAATATAAAATCTATTAATTGTATGATCTAAATAAAATGCAGATTTTATTTCAAGAATTTATTTTCCGGACATTATTAGGACGGTCCGTGCGGTTAAAATAATTATCTCGCTCATTCATCTCAACGCTAGTTTTTTTTATATATAAATGTATGAAAAAAAAATTTCTACAATGACAAATAACAAAATACATTTGTAGAATCGTATCGGAATTTCTTTGTCGAATTTCACAGTGACAAGTGTTGCGCCAGCCAACTTTGACAGTCCATTGGCAGGCGTAAGAGCTGTCAAATATTAAAAATCCAAGCAGTATCATAAATCACATTTTATTTTTAATTTTATTTCAAAATCAAAAATATATAAAACGCACTGCGTAAAATATTAGACATCTAATAATAATTATTATAATATGTAGAAAATTTATTTTATTTGTTTAATATTTTTATCGTTTCATAAAATCTTTATTGTGTATATATATATATATATTTTAAAATGGAGACACATATACAGAATATATAATCACATAAATATTTTTACTATTTTAAATCTAAACTAAGCTCTTGGAATCAGACCAACTTGGTCTCCTGGGACAAGGTTTAAACCCCGATCACTTGACCACTTACTGTAGACCAAACTTAAATTTCAAATCTGTTGTGCACAGTGTGTCAAGCAACAAATCACACTGTTCAAGTATGCTTGCGAATCCAGGTTCGAATCCCGGTAGCTCAAAAATAATATTTTTTAATAAAATTGATTTTATATGTACATCTCTATAATTTAATTAGTAGTATTTAAAACATCACAGAGTTCTGAATAATAATACTTCACAATAAGAATGTGTTCCTTAGTAGTAATTTTCTGTTATGTTCCTCGTTTTTGAAGGCCTTAACTTCGTCACCAGTAATTTAATTGACTTCTTAATCTGCGGCATTTCAGGGTTTTTAGTATTGGTGACATCATACACTATTGTCCGGATTCTTGGTATCACAGATCACAATTCAGAAGTTTAAGATAGTTTAAGAAAATTTTTCCCATTGAGTTCGGAATAAAAGTGGCATTCAAAATATGTTATTTCACACACTGAAGATCCACTTTTCTGAAATCACATCCACTTGATATTCCCAGGCATACGCGGGCGATGTCAATTTAAAATACATCGAAACTGCATTCAGAAACCTTTTTTCTCCTTTGAAGTGTTTCAAAATGAATAAAAACACGTAGAAAATTGGAATCATCTCCTGGCGTCTGATATTGGCCGGGGAAATGAGGGGATAACGGAATGGGGGATTGGGGAAAAATTGAAAAATCTTCTTCGAGTTTCTAAGATGCTTATTGGAGATTTGTTCGGCTCGTGCTTCGCGGTGAAGCTGGCAGTAGCGGGAAGCTGCTCCGTATCGGAGAATCAGCGCTGATTCCCGAGCTAGTTTTCAAATATCGAATAACCACCGGGATCTTTTATGCCGCACATTGCGCCTCGGAGGGAAATAAGTTTTTTCGCGGAACGCTCGCTATTTTAGAAGAGTTCTTCTTTATCTTAAGGTTGGTTTTCATAATGATATTTAAGCTCAGGTACGTAGGTATTCAGGTTGCATATTTTAGATAGAGCTGCTATTGCAAAAAATGTGAATGCATACTTCGGGTTTGTTTTGACAATGTTTATTCATGATCAAGTAATTATTGAGAGTATATATTTTAGATAAAACGTTTATCAAAGATCCAGCAGTAGCAGTAGCAGTAGCAGTAGTAGATTTATGGTTGATATATATGATGAATAACATTTTTTCCGTACAGGAAATAAAAATGTAGACAAGGGTGGTTCGCAGATCGCAACTTCTCTCAATCAGCGATGATGATAATGATTATGAGGTCGAAAGAAATGAAACACAAAATATGTTCAATATAGTCACACAGCGACGCAAAAATCGAGAATGGCTTCCGCCTGCAGAATACTCTGTTTTTATTTAGATTCATAACAATATATATAGTCATATTTGCAGGTACCTACAAGGCGATAGGCCGCCGCTGTACTGTCTAAGACGTCATTGTTTCCCTGAAATCTATCCCACGAGTTTTTTGGCGCCACGCCGATGATTACACCTTTAAATTATTGACACGTGTCTAATCATATCGATTATATGGCGAATAATTCTGTACGATACAATATTATATACGTATTATATTTTAGATAAATATGTACCATTAAAAATAACAACGGTTAAAGCCAAAAGATCGTTATATAATAAAATGAGTTTTCGATGCTGTATGATCACGTGGTAATCATGCGTCGAACATTGTTTACGAGCGGTGACTCTTGTATTTAAATATGTAAATATATAATACATGTTTATGTTTGCAAAATTAATAGTGCAATTTCCAACATATAGCCTATTCGCCGAAATTTTTGAAAATAACAGTGAATTGGTAACAAAAAAATAACCTGTTAATTTAATAATAAGCAAACAGGGTTTAAATTTTTATATATGACATACGGACTGTTTAATCGAGGGTTTGCTGTATTGTAAAGACAATTAGCAATATTTATCGATATTTATCTAAACCCTTAGTAGGATTCGGTAAAGGTTGATAAATAGTAGCTGATTCAATCTTCTATTCATTTAAAAATTAATAGATAATTTAAATGAATGAGTCAACGGAAATTATGTACTAACTATATATCATTGCATTATGCACGCCATTAATTGCAGCATGTTTTGTGAAGCTATTCTGGATCATAGTAAATAAAGTGACGATCGTCCGTTGAACACGAAGAAGTGAGTTATTGTGAGTTACCAGGTAGACACTCAGTCATTCTTTAAATTACCTGTTGCAAACCTCAGGCTTGTCATTTTTAAAAATCCAAAATCAATTGTTATGAAAAACGATCTAGTAATTATTTTTTAAACCTAGGTACCCACGTACATTCATGAAATTCGGAATTAAGTTTAATGAAAAACTAAACAAACAAAAAAATCAGTCATTGTTATAATTCCAAAAGAACATTATTTTACGCTCGTAGATACATCTATAAATATAATTTTTTGTATATGGCCCAGCACTTCGTTGCAGAGATTATTCAAAAATGTGTCACCGGCCACGTGACACATTTTTGTGTTAAGTATTTATACGTTATTGTGTTTGGTATATGATTGTTACAGTTAATATTACGGCTAAAATAATTTTAGCGACTTGGCACGTCACTAGTTTCAAGAGATCCTTGGGTGAACTTGTTTCACAAGTCAAGGATACGACTCTGCTAATTACAATTTATTATCGCATTTAAATAAATGCTTAGTTTTTTAATTAAACTGTTATTTTATTTTACAATGTATATTTTATTTATATACTTATGAAATTTTTTATATCTCAAAATATCGTATTATGCTTTGTGTTAAAAAAAGACTTTAAAAAATATTTTAATTTCAATTTTTGTATATATTTCTAATACTCTGGTACCTCGGTACACGTCCTTAATCCGTTTCAGATCTTTAGACTTATACCAAACAGAATATATATTAAACGAATTTTTTCCATAAGAAATAAAGGGTAAATGATTAATCCATTCCCATGAAAAAAATCTTCTTGTTATTGGCATATTATACATTGATGGGGTTATATAAAATATATTTAACACTGCTTAATGCTAATATATATAAATACAAAAGCAAATAAATTAAAAATTTAACAGACTGAAGATCATCAGGTTAAACGTTAGGGTACTAAAAATCAGGATATTTCGGAAATATGACATTGTCTAGTCATTCCAGAGTGAGAATTGGGCATTGCCAGGTAGCCTCACATTTTTTCAGATTGAACTTAATAGATTCTCCAATGTGTGAGTGTGGTGCTGGGAAGGGAACCCTTGACCATATCTTTTTTGCCTGTCCATTGCGATCACAGGTTTTTTTTACAGTAATCTCTTCAATGGTAATTTTCAACTCCCGGTTAACTTGTGCCATCTTCTTTCCCTTAACTCGTCACGTTTAATCTATGTATATAATAGCAAATTTTTTGAACGACAATGGTATTGACTTGTATATATATTTCGTATTCTATAATACTATTATATTTTTTTCTATAAAATAAAGTTTTAACTTGATTAATAGCACAAATCACTCTTGAAGGGTGGATTGCATATTTAAAAGAAGAAGAAGAAGACGTATACCAAGTTCGACTTATACCAAAGCAGACGTATACGGAGGTACAGTTGTATGAATAGTTAACATTGTTATTTTTTTTAACGTTCGTAAAACCACTACCTGTTGTATCTTTCTTTTAATTTCTAATGGTACTGTATAAAATATATAAACAAATAAAAAAAATTTGAAAGTAAATAATTCTATTTATGTTCTTAATTATATTTTTAAATACATCGTGATAAATCACCGTCGTTCGGTTGTTATTGACAATTTCACATTCTCAAGTTTTGTAAAAAATAACACATGTTCGTAAAAGCAAACATAATATTATGTACGCCATTGAATAAAGCTCTGAACCCTGAAGGCTTTAGCGGGTAAAGCCTTCGTTTGATGATTTGACAGAGGAAAAAATCCCTTATTTGATTTTCGTAAAGATTTCTTGGAATTCTATCCCCTTGCATAAATAAGAGGCAGTGTGATTAAACATGTTTTTTGTATGTTGTTGGCAATATAATGACTTATAAATTCTCATTGACATTACGATTGTAGAGAAATTAATACCGAGATTACGATGTAATAAGTAAGAAGAAAGAGAATCACTAATGTTGTTTCGACTAACCTCACAGTAAATAAATATAACATATATATATATTATACATGTAAGTGCCATATTTTCTTACAACACTATTAGACGAGATTAAATTTTATGTTGGAATAACCCACAAATGTTTTTATACCACAGGCGATGGAAAAACGTTACTATTTACTATGGTAAAATTTTACTACTGACCTTTAAATTACGGGTGTGCATCTAAATGATTTCTATTACCATAATTTTTATAACGTTCGCCTAAGGTAATCATTTAACATTTTTTACGAACATATATATCGATCTTTATTAAATACTTGCTCATTTTTCCAAGTACAAGCCCAAATATATAACTACGAATCTGATTCTTTCAATGACCATCCAGTTGGTACATCGAAAAAACTTTCTCATTAATTTGATGATGTGGAAAAGTCCAAGATGTGAAAATGTGATAGTGTCAAGGACTGAATGTCCTTGTAACAAGAATTTCAGGAACCTAAACCAAAGGGCAATCCATTACTGTCAGTGAGGCGTGTCTGGCCACTTAAATTGGAAAGTGAACCCCCAGAAAGAGAAGGTTACTGTGCAAAAAGATGCTGCGTGTTATTCTTTGTAATTATGAGTGCCGTATGCTGTTTTAGATCATTTTATTAAGTGCCTAGTGACTAAGTGAATTGTTACGAATTTTGCGGATCAAGATAAAATTTCAGAACAACGCTAAAATGGAAAACTCAATGAGATTAAAAATTACAAGAAAATACATTTATTTTCTAACTCAATAAACGCTTGTTTCAAGTAGTCTAGAGCGGTACTCAACGAATTTGTTTCATAATAGCGTACAGAAGACACAATATTCATGATCGTAAATATTTATATTTACGGATCTGAAAGGAAATATATAAATTTAATAAAAATTGATAATTCTGGCGCCTCCTATCAGATTTTTCCTGAAAAGTGTTTGAGATTTTCCATAAATATAAAGTAGATTGCTTTCGAATAATGGAATAACAAATGTATTAATATGAAAATGCATCATATAAGTTCGAAAATTTGTCGTTTATAAATATTTTTTCGATAAATTGATTTTATCTGTATATCTTTCTTATTGATATATTTAATTTGATTAATTTTAATTGATTTAAAGTGTATTACGTCGAAATGAATGTGGTATTAGGAGAATATAATGAACAATCAAAATGTATCATATTTTGATGCTTCAATGTCCTCGGTAATGTATATTGTCTGGAACTTTCGAAATGGAAAAGAATCACAAAGAAAGACTTCAAAGAAAAAGAAGTCAACAAAAACGTTGAATGATTTCAATAAGCAAAAAATCTTATATATATATATTTGTGTTATAATATATCAATGTTCCGAGTGTTACACGTAGGGAAATTTTAAATGAAACTAACACATTACACTGGTTTGAAGTGTCAATTTCCTCTGAAGTATACAAATTAGATGGATATATGACCTTTTTGTCTTAAAAGTATGTTTATTAATTTTTATTGTAAGAAATTTGAATATTGGAATTAAAAAACAGTCATGTTTCTGTTGTAATATTATTTAATTAATTATCTATCTGCATTATTTCAAGATTCTTTTTCTGAAATATTTTCTATTCACAAATATAGTTTTTCATAGTTAAAATGTCTACTGGTTTATAACTATTTTTCTTTTTTTAGGAGAACACATTCTTATTGTGAAGTGGTAATTATTCAGAACATAGGTCTGTGATATTTTAAATATGAATTAAATATATTAATTATAAAGATATACATATATAATCAATTTAATCAAAAAATATTGTTGTTGCGCCACCGGGATTCGAACCTGGATCTCTTCCCTAACCGGGGGAGGTGCTTTATCCAACTAAGCTACAGCGACATTATTTTTAGCGACAATTTTTTGACCCTATATGTTACCTTTTTGATATTAATACATTTAATCGCTTTAATCGAAAAATTGTCGCTAAAAATAATGTCGCTGTAGCTTAGTTGGATAAAGCACCTCCCCCGGTTAGGGAAGAGATCCAGGTTCGAATCCCGGTGGCGCAACAACAATATTTTTCGATTAAATTGATTGTATATGTATATCTTTATAATTAATATCTTTAATTCATATTTAAAAAACTATTTTTCTTAACATTTTTAGACTACGGCTATAGTAAGTGGCAAGGTGATACGTTTTTCAAAATAAAAATAAATGTCTGCTTAAAGACGGTGTTCATGTCAGCGATGTGTACACAGAGTCGTCATGAAAGATCAAAAACCACCTTTGTTCTTTTTGATAGATTTTTTGTTTTGCTTCTGGTATTTTTCATTAAATTTGTCGTTGAAACTGGTTTCTCTACATGTGTATTTTGAATAAAGAAATTAATCGTCATTATAAATGTTCTTATTTGAAGAAGAAATATACTTGTCTATGCCTGGAACAACGCGTCGTAGCTTTGGTGACATTGAAATGCGTCAAACTTACAAGGTGATCTAGCAGAAGTGACCGGCGCTAAATCGACTACTAAGATAATTTATGTTTTTTATATACAGGTAACCCCCGTTCATCACGACCCCGGCGAGTGCGAATTCGATATATCGCGATGTTTTTGTAAAATTTATTTATTTTATCATGAGTGGTTGCACGTGCGTGCTATCTTTCTTTCTCGCTTACTCACATCATATACATGTGCATATACGTAAAATTATGAGCGTGAGTGAGACAAAAGAACGCCGGTACGGTTGAGCCAGTGCATTATTTGGTCTATCCTTCAGTGTAATCTTAGCTGAAGTATCAAACGCACACTAATTATATTGACAACACACATATGTGAAAAATCGGTCGGCTGCAGGAAATGAATTGCCATACAATGTCCCAAGAAAATGCCGTCTCGGAACCTGTTCCCGCGCGAAAGTTAAGTGTCAAAATCATTGAAAATGCCCTTTCTCTTCATAATCAATGCCTGGAGTTATTAGAAGAAAACAACGATTCTCAAGACCGAGTGAGTGTTGTAAAGCTTGGTTGTAACGGATTATTTGATTTTGCATAATAAACGCAGGGAATCTAAATTCTTTTTTGCAACGCGGAACAAAATGAATGAATTATGTTATGTATCACATTTTTTTATTATTAATAATGTACATTTTATTAGAAAAGACTTGCATTTTCTATCCAACATAACAGTACGTGTTAAATAAAGAATATGCTAAGCTATAACACTTTCTGTTTACTGCACCGTAGTATCAAGTAATGTATCGTTACCACATTAGAGCGGAACTGACATTATTTGCAACTCTTGTCTACAGTTGATATTTTGGAAAAGTGCCATAATAAGATAGATTGCTTTAAAGAAACAGAATCTAAAATATATTTATTTTAACTAGTCATAAGATATACTAATTTTTCTTCAAATGAAACAACGTGGTGCTTTTTTAAAAAATAGTTAAAGCCATAAACGCTATAGATATATGATCACAGACTTGAGTAACGTTATGTAATTTGAGCCCGAGCATTAGGGTTCCTCGGAGTGACGTCACCAGACAACTGACAGCCGATTGGTCGGGGACCGACACTAACAAACACACGTGATACGTCAAACTAAATAAACGGATTAGGGTTCGGACCCGTCCGTGACGTGTGACACTGAGCTCCATTTCACTGCGGATTGGTTCCGATGGTGATTTATGGGTGCGAGGATGGATTCATATTTGTCAACGTACTGTAAACATTGTTACGGGATATTGGAACATGTGGACGCGACATCGTTATAGATATACAGGTCATTTTGGAATATTGGAGGATGTGATATATAAAAGTCAAGAAACAGGGCCGGAATACAGACCGGACATATTAGGCATTGGCCAACGGTGCGGGTCCCGCGCGAGACGCGGAAATAGAATACAAAAAAATAATAACAGATGTTACGTATATGACAATGACTGTATTTCTGCTTTTCGTAATGTTTTTCAGATGAAGGTTTTGTCAATCTTTATATGATTGTGTAGAATTAATAAAAACAAAAGCAGTAAAGAGATGCACGTAGGTGAGAAGGAGAATAAGGAAGAAGTGAGAGGTAGAAAAGTTTCAGAATGTTCTCAGTCAATAAATAAAAACTCAGGCTGTTGCATGGCAGATTTATTCAACGGAACTGCAGTTATAAATGTAATATATTTTTTATGGACAGATTTACGATAATATGTATTGACCACGTGTTATTTATTCAGCCCATGTGGTATCGAGTGGATGTGGTACGAATAAAACGTTATACATATTAAAAAATATAAATTTAGTTAAATAGTCCACGTGGGCTGCGTATGAATCTGCGCTGTAGAACGTATACGTATTAAATAGTCAAGGCATTTTTATAAACATGATAAACACATAATATTTGTATATAGCGTATCCGTTTTATGTATATGCACGTTTAAATATGTTACTAACAACATAAACAGAACAAATTTAAAGCGTGATGTTCACTAGGGATGGTGACTGCGGGAAATAAATAGAACGGTGCCCTGAACGCAGTTATCGGCAAGAGAAATTTGTAATTGAGTTCGGGTGCCTAGAATAAGTAACATAATTAATGCCTTACATTAATATTAATGTTTAATAATTTATGACTAATTTTTCAGAATAGAGATCAATTGTGGTTTTAGGTGACGTTCAGTATAGGTAACGTAAACAGAGGACATTTGCGAAAGACCTGAACGATGAACAGGGCCGTTCAAAATCTAATCTTTCGTTATCTTGAATAATGGATACTAACAGTTTGCACTGTAGAATGATATTAATACATCGGCTGAAAGATATAACAATTATTAATTTAAGAGAATTTGACGTTAATGAATTGTTAAATATTTTAACATCACTCGCCGGGTTTTGATCTGATGCTAAAATTCCCTGTACAGCCGAAACATTTGTAATCGAGGATTAATTTAATTAAGTTAAAAAATGCCCTACAAATTGATTCAAATCCCCGATCTTCCGCGGCACTTATCGGGACTTGAGTTTAATTCAGTTTCCGCGAGGTTTTCCAACGGGGGTAGTTTTTCAGTGTCGAATTACACCCCCCCCGGATTGTAATGGATGGCCTAAAAAGTTTACGCGCGACACTTAGGAAGGAAATCAGACACTTTAATATATTGAGCAATTTGTACCGAGAACCGATTGCTTCTAGGAATTGATTGGAACATTACATCTCGTTGGCAAAAGACTGATTTTTCTAATTTGGTAGCTACGTTTTTGTGTTATAAGATATATTGAATACTTTTGAAATTAGTAAAATTAACTTTGTGGTTAAAATTCATTATTTTTATTTGTTAACTTTATTTTATTAACCACTTATTGAGTTTAAATACATCTACCAGTTTCGAAAAATACAATTTTCTTCTTCAGGATGTCAATACTAATCAAAATATGTTATTTCTTTACCAAAATCTATTTTTAAAAAACAATAATTATTTAAAAAATAAATTTAGTACCTAACTCAAATTGTTACTTAATACAAATTTACTCGAATAATTTTAGAATGAGACTCGTAGTTAAATTTAATTGGTTATTTATAATTTTTTGATTATTTTTCACGTTTTATTTATCTCCAACGATTCCAAATTATTTAATTTATGACCAACACGGTTTACATGCAAAATTGACAATCCCAATTTTTTATCAAAACCATGACCATTTTCTATCAAATGATTAGAAAGTTCTGAAAACCCACATTCGAACATTTTATATGCTCTTTTACTCTTATATTAAAATTTCTACCCGTTTTATCAAAATAAAATGCAGCACGATCCTTGCAACTAAGTTTATAGACACTAGAATTGTTAAATTGATCATCTTTGTCTTTAGAATTTATGAGTAAATTTCCTATATTATTATTTGTATAAAATGCCAGTCTAAACGGTGTTGGTCGTAAATTAAATAATTTGGAATCATTGGAGATAAATAAAGTATGTAAAACTAATCAAAAAATTATAAATAACCAATTAAATTTAACTACGAGTCCCATTCTAAAATTTTTCCTTAAAATTATTCGAGTAAACTTGTATTTGAGTTAGGTACTAAATTTATTTTTTAAATAATTATTGTTTTTTAAAAATAGATTCTGGTAAAGAAACTACATATTTTGATTAGTATTGACAATATTAAGAAGATAATGGTATTTGTCGAAACCGATATATGTATTTAAACTCAATAAGTGGTTAATAAAACAAAGTTAAAAAAATAAATTAAGATGTATTGAACACTGCAATGTAATATATTTTATTAATTTTGTACAATCAGTTGGACTCATTATTAATTGCAATTGATAAAATATGTATTTATACCAGGTACCATATAATAGCTGAAGAGCTGTAGAGATTTGTTTTTAATGAGTTTTTTTCAGAAAGATTTCTGCTTTTGACTGTCAAATCTTGCTGAAAATCCAGAATTTCTAACCCATTCTACCACGAATTATTATATTTAAGTGCTTAGCGATTGTTTTTTTTTTGTAGAATTCTCCAAACATAAAATAGGCCAATTGTGATGGAAAATTAAAAATGTAAACCTAGGTATATAAATATTATTAATTATAATTTATGATACTTTCAGACATTACGATACATGACGTTGATAAAATATATATAGCATGGTTTAAAAAATATAAAAGAAATATTCTAAAACATCAAAAGAATAGTTGAAAATTTAAGAAGAAAAAAAATAGGTCAAAATAACTATTTATAATCACAAGGAATACAAACACGTCAAATATATCCTTTTAACAAAGCGCAACTGATATTTCACTTGTTCCAGTGTTGACATAACAAAAAAATAACTAATGTTAATAGTCTGAATTAAATCGAGTAGATTACTATTTACGTAGGCTTAGTAGTATCGTCAGAGAATTGGCACCGCAGTGAGAGATGTGACTAGATAAAGTTGATGGTACTCTAAAGTACCGTCAGGGTAGAAACGGTTAAAATAGACAATACTGTTAAAATAATGAGTTAGATATCTTTAATATTATTATATTACTCAAATGTATTTAAGATTTCGTAAAAACAATGTAGATAGCTTTCAAATAATGGAACGACAGATGTATTAATTTGAAAAAGTGTAACATATGGGTTCGAAAGTTTGTCATGAAAAATACTGGCACTATAACACACTATTGGTAGTGTACTTCCCCAGATTGGAAATAGAGATCCAGGTTCGAATCCCGGTAGCGCAAAAACAATATTTTTCGACAAAATTGATTTTATATGTATATATTTATAATTAATACATTAAATTAGTATTTAGATTTCTATAAATTTACAAACAATAGTTTGTTTAAAGAGATACGAAGCACATATGTATCAAGCTCGTCAAGTGCGCCATTTGATTAGAAGTAATAAAAATAGAAGAAATGATAAAAAAAAATATTTCTCAAGTGTTTGGCCCAACATCTCAATATTAAATGCCCCTAAAAATACAGCCTCTCAAGATGCATGAAAGTAAAGATAAAAATCAATTTATATTGGTTGGTTCAATGTTCTCTTAAATTAATAATGACTTAGTAAGAATTATAATGAAATCGTAAGATTTAAGTGGCTCAAGATTTGGTCACATATTATTGCGCAACCTGAAACATGTCGCCAACCGGCTGTACTCGTCCGATTGTCGTACACATTAACGAGAAGACGAACTGTTGTAAATATAATTAATTAATTTATGTATGATTAATCTGTAAGTACTCAATCCAATACAATACTGTATATATATATTATGTCTAAAACATGTAAAAACATTCTAAAATTTTAGAATATATTACAATAATTTTGGAGTAATTGATTTCTCTCGAGTTAAATTATAAAAGTTCCTACCGCTGTAGTTCAAAACTCACTCTAGTTGCCTCGGGATGTTTTGAGTTTGTGAAATAAAAATATTACTTTATAACAATTAAAATTCTAAACGAAACAGTATTGAGAAAATATTTTATACATCGATGTACATCAAAAAATGTATTTAGTTATTCTCGCAATTGAATATATATATTTTATATATACACACAAATATATAATTATATATTTTTTGTTAATGATTATTTCTTTGAACCATGTGTTTTCTATATAATAATACTATTAGTGCGACGTGCAGCAAGGTTTTGGCCATGTCAAGGACTTGGTTTGTTCATCTCGTGGAAGATCAGCCAATATCCCTTCGTCCTTGTAATTTTCCAGTGATCACCAATTTCACAAGGCTGTCTTCATCACTTCTAGCATTATATTCAGGATAAAGTTCTTGAAGAAACATTTGTCCGACTCGCAGTCCTGGTGTACGGAGCATACGACATCAGCACCACATCTCGAGAGCATCGAGCATGTTGCTTTGTTTCGACTACATACAGAGATTTGAGAATACCAGGGTATTAACTAGTTGGTATTTTTTGAGATGAAGCAGTTCTTCAAAATTTTGGTCAGTTTCGACAAAGCAGATATGGCTATGCAAATTCTCTCTATTTCTTAAAGTCTTCTTAGGATATAATATAATATAAACTAAATTATAATGTCTGTCTGGAATTTTATATAGGTAAAATGGCACCGAGTTTTAATATTAGAATAAAATAACACTGATTCAATAATACTAATTTCGCAGAATTTTACAAATTTTGTAATAGAAAACGGCATTGAAATTTGACATATTAATAATAATGGCCTTAGATTACATAATTTAGAAATTATAGAAATTAAAAAACCCCTTAACACTAAGTCTAACATAATTTATAACCAATTGAACTTAACAAACAACCCGCTGTTTAACATATTTCCTATCTAAGTGTCTCCCTGTCAATCCCCCCCCTCCCACTCTCACGAAGAATTCGCCCCCGCACCCAAATTGATGTCGTTTTAATATATTATTTTTATGGAATAGTTCAGTTGTATGCCAGTCCTGACGAAGATACGTTAGTGTTGAAACCGGTTGACAAAAAATATCTTACAGTAGTTTATACAATGTTTAAAGATAGATACAATTTTAATTTATATATAATAGTTTATAAAAAATAATTGCGATTAATTCCCAATAATCGTCTTTGAAGTTAGTACTATTATCGTGAATATTCAAAATCAGCTGGATGGATATGGAAGCGGACCTTACACGCTCATTCAGAATGACATTCACGAGTGAGATTGACATTCAGACTGACGGTGTATGGTGATGATTGAAGGAATGATGACCTAGATATTTTGAAATCCAAGCATCAATCATGCTGGGTGGAGGAGAGACTGCCAGTCGGAATGATCGTGTAGTGGAGTGCGTCAGTCAACGCGTCAGTCTTGCGTCAACTCGTAATGAATAAATGGGGTTGAATGAATAAAGGCATAAAAGCATTAATTTCAGTTGAGCTTACATTCAGGTAGTCTTGAAGATGGACGACAATTGCCTG
The DNA here is from genome assembly GCA_031772225.1 of Eubasilissa splendida. Taxonomy (NCBI): domain Eukaryota; kingdom Metazoa; phylum Arthropoda; class Insecta; order Trichoptera; family Phryganeidae; genus Eubasilissa; species Eubasilissa splendida. The sequence goes on along the minus strand of CM062851.1, from coordinate 26,785,554 downwards.
ACATGTTTCCAAAAAAGCGAAATAGTTGATAGAGATATTATAACTGAAAACTTGAGATGTTCGTTAGAACGTCCAGTTGCAAGAAACCTAAGTGTCCAGGATAATCATTAAGGATTTACTCATTACTGCACTTTGTCTAATTAAATGTGGTGTTACCATGATGAGTAATTTTTCAAAAAGCGTTTTGTTCATACGGTAGTAGTTTCTATAGTCATCTATGAAATCTCACGCAGCAAGTTCAAATGTGTGTATTTTTTACGTTTTTTAAGCCATCCTTTTCATCCGGTTCACTTTTCTTGAAGTAAATATAGCTAATATAATTACTCACTACTCCAGTATAGAATAATTAGGTGGAGCATACAATAACATAGTGAACTTAGTAAAAACAATAGAGAGAATAATTATAAAATTAATATTAAAATAAGATCAACTTTTTCAACACAAGCACTTTTAGCAAAATTTTCAGTTCCTAAAATAGAAAACATTTACAAAAAATCTCATTTAATCAATTGCTCTAATAAAATAACACTGTAAAACTTGAAACAAGTACATCATTAAGATTTTAAAATAATTTTAAAATCCCTAAATGTAACACCAAACACTATCGGAAAAATTTCATATACTTAGGGATAAAAAACTTTAACTTAACAGAAATAAAAGAGATAAATAATATAAAATAACTAAAAAAGAAATTAAACGATCACTTCAGAAGCACACAATTAGATAATATATAATACTACAGAATACAAATGTATAACATCTAACTCTATATCAATTATTACAATTATTACTCTCCAAGCTAGTATCTTTTTTGAAGATGTAAGCGATTCACAAAAATATGTAACTTTGATTTTGTAACAGATTTAAGTAACTCATATATTATATGAAATTGTAAAAAATTCAAAATAATAATAATATAATAATTACCAAACACGCCTTTTTCTTTTTACTAATCTTCATAGTCTGGGGTAAATAAACTGATTTAAAAATATATTATTCCGAAGGTTCCACGTCATTATGATTGAATGTCATTCTGAGTGATATCCAGAATAATAGTCTAAGGTTCCACGTCATTATGATTGAATGTCATTCTGAGTGACTCACGTGAATGTCACTCTGAATGATCGTGTATGGTCCGCTATAGAGTTATGAATGAAGATGTTTTGGTATGATGAATAAAAGAAAATAAGTATTTAAATCGATTCATAAACTAGAATATGCAATGAAACATCCAGAGAAGCATTAGATCCTGCATCTTATAATGCAGGGAAATAGGGAAGAAGAAAATCATATCTGAAAATCGGAGGCAATACTTTGGCTAGTCTATTGTAGAGCTGTTCCGGATCGCAATGAACAAACAAGATACTCAACAGCCTTTGAACAGATAAGGCACGAGAAGAAGAAAAATTTTAATGTGGCACGAAATATTTTAAAAACACATTATTATTAAAGTGGTTTAAGTCATGTTTCTTTCGTTTTTAGATATTTAAGGGTTCGCGTTTGAATTGATTAAAACATATTTTTAGATTACACAACACAATGTTTCCAAATTTATTTAATCCACTAGATTTATAATTTATTTCGACATATAAATTTTGCTTGTAGCTTATAAGGAAATCAAAAAAATTAAGGTTGAAATGACATACTCTGTTATCAAAATAAACACTAGCGGGATACCGTTGAACGTCGTAACAACACACTGTATATAACGCTTAAAATTTTTCACAATCGTTACAATTTGCATCATATTACATTAATTTAAAACAATCCGACGCGAAATAATTTATAAACTGATTTTTTATAAATTTCTTGACTTAGACCACTTTCATAATAATGGGCACATACATGAATTACTTTTTTCTTCAGATTATTTTTCAATAGCAGTCTTTCCCATTCGAAGTTTAGTAATGGTTTTATAAAAATACTTTCAATTGTGAATAACTTTGAGACATTTGACTTTTGTCTGAAAAGTTTTTTCTTACAAGCGTATATTATACAATTGTTTTTCTGCGCAGTCACGTAACGTGAGTAATACACGATAAGAAAATATTACCGAGTAAAACCATTACGTAATAACTCTTATTGAACAATGTGCTAGTGCGCGCTTCTAATAAGTCAAATAAATATTGCTTCCTTTTTAAATTTTCGTTCATTTCTGACGTTGGAGTAAATTTTATGTAAATATTTTTAAACCAATTGTTGGGGTTATGGTTGTAGAATGTTATTGACTGTGATTGTATCAGAAAGATTCGTGGATGGTGAGACTGAAGCCCATAACTATCTTCTAGTCTCACGCGTGTTGGTGCATGTCGCAGTGTATATGATTATTTATGTTTTGTCTAGAGCAAGGGATTAAAATGAAAGATCACGTATAAAAGTTGGCGTTTACTGCTGGATGAATAATACAATGGGAGGTTTGACGAGTATATAGTTAAATACGCGTATAAAGTTGAATACAAGTGTAGCTCGCTCGAGATGTCGATGAAAGGACGGTCTGTGTAGAAGTGGTCGACTAGCTTCATGGACTCGTCCGTCACGATGTATTGCATCTGCTGACTGGTCAGTTTGGTTTCAGCCCTACATGGCTGTTAAGTGAGTCCCCACACGACCATGTCTGTGGGATGTGTGCAGGATCACCACACAATAAATAATTTAATCCATAGACCTGAGTTGGTGATTCTTTTCTTTTATTATTTAGTAATTTTTTTTTGTAAATATTATGCAATATTTTTAAGGTACCGGGACAAATGATTACAAAAATTACATTACAAAAAAATAATTTACGTTAGGTGAGGTCAAATTAGTCTAGAGCAGATTACTTAGAAAGTGTGATTCAAACTAAACTGTTATTTTAAATATTCGATTTATTTTTTATTTTTCACACTTAGAAACGTCATGTATGACACCTGTCAAATAAATCTATTCCATTAACGAAAATGAGTCGAAACAGGATTGAGCAGTGCATTGAAATTGTGAAAACTTCGCGGAAATGAGACGAAGCGCCTTCTCATTTAGTTGTTGTTTGTTGACTTAATTAAAATATTTGAACGATCTGGCAGTATTCAGTAGACAAAAGTTCAGATTTGTCAATAAGACGTGCATATGGCATCGTATTTCATATAAAATTTTTAGCTTCAAAGCATATAAAGTTTAAATGGTACAAGAATTGAAGCCTGCAGACCATAATGACGGTTAAGTTTGAATCACAAGTAAAAAAAACATATTCATTTAGTGGAGTATAACTTAATTTATATGTAATAAAAATCATAAATAAAATTTTTAACATAAATTATAAATATATTAAAATGTTCGTTGAGATATGAGCTTCCATTTTTTTAACTGCTAAAATATATACCTTTTTATTTTATGATATTTTCTTCAGTTTAGCTAACATTATAAATACAATTTCGTATAATAACGTAGTATTATATAGATTTATTAAGGACAATAAACATGCCTGCGTAGAGGTTATTACGTACCATGTGCTGTCCGCAGGTCTTAGTTACAACATTCAGCGATGACCGATTGCTTTCTGGTAGGCAGAAATAAAAGCTACCACAAACTCACCGCAGAAAATTTTAATAATACTAAAAATTTATCGCAACAAATTCGAATATCGCTTATCACCCGAGTAAAACTGTAAGAATTATTTTAGCTTGTCTTAATATTTTTACACTGACAAAAAATGTTAAAGCGCTTCAGGGGTCGGCTCCGCGAAGACTTTCCGATATTTGATTTGAAATATCGCACTTTATTGAGCCCCCGGGACCGGAGCGGCGGGGCCGCGCGGTGTACCGCGGGTTGTATTTCACGGTAAAAACTTGAAAACACCATCAGAACTTGTGTAAGTTTGCCATCACTTACGAAAGTATGGTTCCCTTATCACGAGCAGTTTCCGTGACGGCACACACGTGAATGTGCGGGCGGCTGCCACTGAAAGGTTTTCGATAAACTTGCATTACGCATTTACCGGCGAAATGGCGTGTCGCTGAATGTAAAAGACGAGAACGTGTTCCTGTTTAAACATAAAATCAAAATGGATTTCGCAAAATGTACAGATAGGAAAAACTATTAGGATGCGACTTCCGACTATTTAGCTTTACGAGTGGAATCGTTCCATGACTTATCTTTTTCAGTCTTTTCATTCTTGATAGTACATCAACAATGACAGTCAGGCTTTATCATGTTCATTACTTCCACTGATATCCATAGATTTTTTTTCTCGAATATTCTGCTAGTAAAATGACGCACATCATAAATGCTGAATGCTCATGTTTTATTTATTTATTTATATGTAATTAACCAGTGGCGGTCGATGACTTTTTGTAGAAGGGATGCTGGATAATTAGTTTATACCTACTATCAAATATACAAATATAACATATCATCGAAAGATATTCAATGTTTCAATCGACAGTCGAAAATTCGTCACATAAACAGATTCCTTAAAACAATCCGCTCGCTTCGTAATATGTATGCTATTCTGTGCATTATACGCATAAGCATTAAAGTTGTTTTTTGTACGTTGGATGCTGTTAACGAATGCGTATACAGTATTCCAAGATCTTGACTGACGGAACTGAGAATCGAATACTTTCAAACTTTGTGAATACGGAACGCATGATAGAATCCACTGTTGCTGATACAAGATTCGAAGATGTTCGAAAGTCGAGAATGTACATGTATCTCCGTGCGCGCGCTGTGTCGTAGAGTGTGTTATGACTGGTCCCTAAAGGACAGGATGAATTTATTTGTCCCTGTGCTGTTTTCGGCTAGAAACAAAATGTCAAAAGCTCTTTGACTCTATAACACAAGGGATGCGAAGCATCCATAGTATGTATGAAGCGATCGCGCCTGGTATTAACGGTATGTAGTACCATTGAAAAATAAAATATCCTAGAATATACGAGTATAAAGTAAAACAAAAATACATTTTTATAAAGAAACACAGTGAAAAATAAAAGACATGGGCTACATAGTGGCGGTGAAAGAGAATAATATTTTTTGACAAATTCAACACTGTAAAATAAAACATTTTCTAATTTTTTTTACGCACTCAAAGTACTCTCAAAATCAGTTTCAATTGCTATCAAAGATTTATTGATACTAATTTGACAACAGTGATAATAGGCCATAACATGGTGGTAAGGGAACATCTATTTACTTGATTACGCTACGAATGTAAGAACCCATCATGTTGTACAGTCGGTATCAATAAGAAAATACACAAAATAAGCGTTTATATTAAGTCTAATGGAGTTATAATTTGTTATAAAATAGACGCGATTCAAGCGATAGTTCAAGATGCTGAAATTGAAAATCAGAATAAGATCTGTTGGTAAGTTTAAAACCCGGCCCAGTCGCTAATTAATTATTTTTTATTTAATTTAACTATGACATTTGTATCTGATTTATTCAAGAAATAAATATTTATAATTGTTTATAACTTATATGGTACTATTTATTATATATGTAGTATAACAGTTTAAAAATAAATAAATAAATACAGCGATAGAATATGATCCGACGCTCGTATAGTTTATTTATTTATTATTTGAAAAAAATAATTTTGGATGTTCCTGAATCAAGTAAAGTTTTATAATAATATGTAATTTATAATTCACATCGATCTATTTTTTCTGCTTTTTAACATGACTGTATGCTGATGTTAACTATAGACGTTAATGGCGATCTTTAATTCAGTGAAATGAGATTAAGATATATTTTTTTAATTAAAAATATGTTTTCGTAATTAGAATAAGTGTTAATACTGTGTGTAAATATTTAATAAATAATGTTTTAATGAAAAACACAGGCGTTGATAAAAAAAATAGACTGGTTTGAAGTAATATAAATCCTCACCATTGTTTTATAAACACGAAACACAGGAAAATACATGGTTTTGATAACACATTTTAAGGTGATAGGGTCTTCAAAACAGATCACATACATAAATGGGATGCTGATCCTCTTGCGGTTAAGAACATAAAACACAATATGGCTGCACCAAATTGATCTGAAAGTTGGGCGCAAAGGACGACAAAGAATCTAATAGTAAGGCATTGTCGGCGGCGCGCAGGACGCATAAAGTTTTAAAGAGTCCTGGGGGTGAAAGCGAACAAACCACCCCGACTCCGGCACGGTCCCGATCGTATAATACGATATTGTCTGTAACGGTAACTGTAACGGGGATATCTCGATGGAAATTGAGTGTCAAGTTACCCCCGGTCGCCATAAAAAACGCACTTTGAAATGTCCAATTTTATTAGGGATATTTCTCTAGCGGGCCCTACAGTCTAAAGTGTGAAGGAACAAAATTGTTGACGGTGGACGGAGGACGTTTCCAGACATGGGTGCTCTACTAACAATTTGTTAAACATTTTGTATTATAAATAATATTTTTAACATTTGAAGCGAACACATTGTGGTTCATTTTTAATAATTTATTCTTTATTAAGTATGTTTTCTGTTCGGAAAAATACTCTTTCCTTTGTCAGGATGAAAAACTAACTAAAATAATGGTGCCAAAATGTTCTGGAATGAATTTTAAAAATAACTTAAATTGTTACGAAAATGAAAGATGTGAAAATTTTTCCAATAATTTGATATCATTAAATTAATTTACACATTATTCATTATCGCAATAATTTAAATTAGGTCCCTACTAGATTTATTCTATAATTTTTATTCTTGTGCTTATTTACCATCACGCCGTTCCTCCGCGGGGGTAGGCAGAGTCGATAGAGCGCCACACACCTCTGTCCTGACACAAAATTCACATATACATCTTCTCACACATTGTTGCCGATTGTTGAGGCTTCTAACTGAACCATCCTCTTATTGTGAAGATGCAATTTGTGATGTTTTTAATACAAATTAAATGTACATATAAAATTAATTTATCGAAAAAATATTGTTGTCGCTACAGGGATTCGAACGTGGATTTCTTCCTGAAAATGACGTTTTATGTATCTAGTAGAGATATCTTCCAAAATACGTTTACAGTTAACGCGTCACCGGAGAGGCTGTAGGACGTCCCTTTATATTGGAATATGATACCCGAATTTCTTTTACAGTTTGATACAATAACATTTTCTCGTGTTACATTTACATTATAAATAAAATATATTTTGTCACTCCTTATATTCATGTCGCATCACGCCTCTTTACAATTATTATTGAATTTATGTTATTGTTTCGGGAACATTTTATATGAGCACCCTTTGTTGTCGTATCACAATATTTATGTCAACTGTAAATGGATAAAACAGATATCTATACATATTACGTCATATTTTATTAAATTTAATGTTTTAAATTTAGCATTTCGTTGAAGAGGTGCCTGTTTTGTTTATACGACCCTTTTGTTCAGAAGTTATAAAAAAATAGTAAACAAAAATGTATACTTATTTTGTCAAAAACTTGAAACAGTCATATTCCTGATACGAATATTTTATAGGAAGTTGATAATTAAGTGCTTATTTTTTTTTATTCATAACGATCGTTTTTAACCCAAGATAAAACGTTTTCAATACGTTAGTTATTAAATAGTAGTGTTTAATTACTCACCATCACGCCGTTTCCTCGCGGGGGTAGGCAGAGACGATAGAGCGCCACACTCCGTTGTCCTGACACACAATTCTCGCCTCATCCACATTCATACATCTTCTCATATAAGCTCGCCGATTGTTGAGGTTTCTAACAGAACCATCCTCCATTATCTGGTTTACCTGGTCGTGCCAAGTGTTCCGCGGACGTCCTCTATTTCTGGTGTCATCAACACTTGCGTCATGTATTTTTCTTACCGTTCTCTCCTCATTCGTCTATTCCATATGACCAGATCACCTATGTGATCCCTTCTTAATCTTACTCACTATACTAACGTCAGATTTACATTCATTCCTTATTTCTTCATTCTTTACTCTGTTATAAATAGATTTGCTACATTTACGCCTAAGTGATCTCATTTACACTGCATACAGTCTACTTTCGTTCCTCTTCTGCCAGCTCTAGGTCTCACTTCCATACATCAGTGTCAGTACCAGGACTCCATTGTGCACCGCTAGTTTTGCCTCGGTTGACAAATTCTTGTTAGATATAATTACATTCAAAGCACCGTTCACTTTATTCCCTGCAGTTACCCTCCTTTCGATATCACTCTCAGCCTTTCCGTTTCTATCAAACATATATTTCAAATACACGAACTCATCTACTTGTACCAAACATTCATTACCTACAAATATTTTGCACTTTTGCTTCTTCTTGAATACCATCACTTTCGACTTGTTAACATTTATAATAAGGTCGCTTTCCTTGCATACATCATACATTCTACTCACTAGACTCTGTAGTTCTTGTTCATTATTCGCTATTAGTGCTGCATCATCGGTGTACAATAAACAGTATTTAATTACTCTGAAAAAAAAATGCAATTCACAAAAGCGTACTTGAACAACAACCTAGGACGGGTTTTAAATACAAGTAAATAAATAAGCAGCTAAAAATAATATTATTTATTTTTTATTAATGTTTTTTAAGAAAAATGTTATTCAAGATTTTCAAAATTCATTTTCAGTATTTCACGTTTTTAAAAATATTTGGAACAAAGATGTGCGGCTTAATACACCATTAAATAATGTAGATGCTACATTTTTCACATTTTTTCATTGTCTGGTCAATTCTTTCCGCCACATTAAATATGAATAATGAAAGCGTTGGTGTAAAATTTATGAGTCAATTAATCTTGAAATATAATGAAAAGCACTCATTGAGGAAAGGACGTATTTACGTAAGATATCTTCAGCAAAGAATAAAAGCGATATTTTCTTGTTACATATGATTTATATACAAAATACAGAAGTATAAAAAATCAGAAGCCACTATTCTATTCTAAGAAAATAAACTTTTTCATAATTTGTTTGCAATATTTTTTGTACCGACAAAATAATTTTTGTAAATTCACACAACAGGCAATGAACTGAGGATAAGAGTGGGGGGCAGTGACTGTGTCTGTGCGTACTTAAATATACAATTCTTGGCTAGGAGGATAACTTGCAATCTATTATATATACATATATATGAAATTGAACATATCTGTCTGTGTGATTTCCATACAACCCTACACCATATGACCGATCTAAACCAAATTTTGCATTGTTACACTTTAAAACTTTTGAAGCATTTAAGATGTGGATGTTTGACTGATTATTGAGGGTAATTAATATTTTACGGAGACCTCCGTTGATTCAGGCGGATCAGTCATAATTCGCGTACTAGACTCATTTATTCATAAGGCATTTGCTAAGAAGTTAACATCAGGAATACGGTAATAATAAATAACATACGGGGTCTTGTCCAGATGTTTATTCGCACGTCTTATTAATGAACAAAGCAAAATAGAGGTAGTTACTGTATTTACGGAATGTCATATAAATGTAGAGACACTCTCAAAAGCTGCCTTGTCCAATCGGTCACGAGAGAAGAACAAGGAGTTCGCAACTCCTCATCGTCTCCGGGACTACGCTCTGCTGAACATCACGCGAAGCCTCTCTCAGTGGTTTGACCAAGCTCGTCTGTACAGTGGTATGCGGCATGGCTACCGTGTCTCTGCTACCCGGTGCCAGATGCCGCTCTATACTTGCCTCAGATCCTTAGACGGGTAAGTTAACAGCATTTCTAATTACTTGCATTAAATTTATTTTTAACCACAGGAAAATAGCGTTACCTTCGTCAGGGCAATAAAACTAACTAAAAAAGATGTCTTATGTTTATAAATTCAAATTAAAAAAATACTAAGAAATTAACTAAAAAAATATGCACAAATAAATGTAGTTCCTGTCGAAAATTGTCACGATGAAGAAATATTGCATATGGAAATTGACGTAATTACGGGAAAAAAAAAATTTAGTTAATTATTTATATTTGTTAATTTTACACGCTTTACTTATTTATAACGATTCTGGATTATTTAAATTAAAATAAAAATTGTTTATATGTAAAATAAACAAATCCAAATTTTTATCAAAAACATGATGATTTTCTAATATATGATTAAAAAATTATGAACATCTTAAATAGTATTTGATTCTCAGTGGTTGAAACAAAGTTAATGAATGATTTATTATTAATAATGAATAACTACAAGGTGTTTTGGTTCAATAGTTATATTTTTTGTCTGTAAATATTGCGTTGACTGAAGAATTACAGGCACAGCAGGTACTATTAAAGTATCCATAAAAAAAATTGATCCGAGGTGTTTCCTTCTCTGTCGTCACTTTCCTCATTGCCGAGCTAATCGTGCTGGGAAAAACGAAGTAGAGAAATAGTACTTCGATTTATTGTAAATGCTCTCCTGAGAGCGCTTTTCTCGCTAGTTCTTTCTGATCCAGTAAATGATTTGCGATAGATGCCTGCCCAGCATCCGTTCACAGTTTACAACTAATTTGCATGCAAAGTTTGTAATTTTGTGGGACAGAAAAATACAAATGTATATTGTTAATACGTATATAATGTTTATATGATATATAAATTAAAATTTCACATGTGTATTTTGTATATGTAAATTTATTAAAATGTAATTATTTAGTATCAATTAATAGTTCACTAACTTTGTTTTTAACACCACTATTAGTTATTTATAGTCACTAATCAGTTTCGGAAAATACATTTTCCAGTATCAGGCTGATAAAAAAAACTAACTAAAATCATGAGTCAAATGTTACCAAAATCAATTAAAAAAATAAATTTGAAAACAAATCTGGTACCTGCCTATGGTACTATAAAGCAGTGCTCCGCAACCTTTTCTCACCTACGATACACCAAAATTCTTCCTAGAATTCCGCGGCACACCAAAAGCTAAAATATATAGGTATTAAATTGATACTCAAATTTTCCAAAATTTTTATTTGAAAAGTATACATACATAAAACTATAACATATTTATTTTTACGCAATCTTAATAATTATTATAAAATAACATTTAATTAATGTGATACCTGTGCTTGTTTCAATGAACACAAAAGTCATTGTGTATTAAATACAAAATGAAAAATTGTAAAATGTCAAATACATTGAATTTAACCGCGGCACACCAGTGTGCCAAGGTACACCGGTTGCGGAGCACTGCTTTAAAGTACCATCAACGTTGTCTAGTCATATATGTGGTGTCAATTCTCTGACGATATTATTAGGTCTACCGTAATAAAAATCTATATACTCGATTTATTTAAATTAATAACATTAGTTATTTTTTTGTTATGCCAATACTGCGGCGGGTGAAACGTCAGTTGCGCATTGTTACAAAAAGGTTTGACGCGCTTGCGTTCCTTGTGATTAATAATAATTTTTAAAATATAATTTCTTTTTTCTTATATTTTGAACAATTTTTTCAATGTTTTAAAATATTTTTTTCATATGTTTTGTACTATGCTATATTTAAAAAAAAATGTGTACGTCATGCAAGATGTAGAAACTGACTTAATGATCCAAAATTAATAATTTAGTTGGTTATTAATAATATTTTGGTAAGTTTTACACGCTTTACTTATTTCTAACGATTCTAAATTATTAAATTTAAGACCAACATTGTTTATATATGAAACAGATAATCCCTTATTTTTTTCAAAACTATGATCATTTCTAATAAATGATTGAATAATTCTGAAAATTCATTAAGCATCTTAAATGCTTTTTGACCCTTACCTTAATATTTTTACCTTTTTCCAATATAGAAAGCAATACAATTTTTAGTTAAGTTTATAAACACTGGAATTATTAAATTTATTATCTTTGTCTTTAGAATTTATGATAAGTTTTTCTATATTTTTATTTGTAAAATGTGTAGGTCTATATTTAATTCGTAAATTCTACGCCGATAATCATTATTCTTATTTTACTTTAACTTCTAACGTTTAGTACTAACATATGAATAACCTGCATTTCTCCTAGTCTTATATTCGTATTTTAACTCTTATATTTTCACACAGTATCTCAATACTTGATGCATAATGCATTTTTCGAGTGAAAATGATATTAAAATTAAAATGTAAAATTAATATTTCATTAACTAGCGTTTCATTTTTCATTATAGATTATTCATATAAACAAGTGATGATAACCTTCGTCGTTCGGAAAATATCTGAATATGACAGGTGGCCACCGGCAGACGAATATCCCGCTGACTGGCAACTACAGCACGGAGCGGTGAATAATGGATGAGACCTTTTGGCGGTGACTTGTGTACACCGCGCTGTAATTTCCGTCATTTTTTATCAAAGGGAAACCGTTCGTGTTTCACGTGAAAGCCAGTAAGCGCCACGTCACATCCGGTTCCGAGCACGGCTGGAGTTTATTCGTTAAATAATGCCGTCAGTTTTTCCCGCTAAACCCCTTTCTCGAGTGTCCGAACCTCGAACCTTCCGGGAAACGGAAGGATTGAATTGGCCAAGGCGACCGCGATATTCCACATGGAGAACTGTGCCACATTTTATATTGTAACATTTAATGGGTGCTTGTAGTTTTTAAAACTTGTGTGCAATGCAATGTTCTCTATAGTTTTGGATCATTTTGTGCTCAAAAATGTATTTAAACGATTTTAAGATCAAATGCTTTTAATTTATGCGCTGGGGGAGAAATTATGAAAAACACTACCGTACCAAGTTATTTACGAGTACATGTTTGTGCACATAAAAAAATTATTAATTTAAAAAATGAACCTGCAGAAACGTGCTGGTTGAGTGGAAAAAACAAATAATAATGAGTGAATTCAAAATCCTGAGTCAAAATTGCAATCCCGTAATTTCAAATACTTTTTTTTTCATTATTAATTTATGAAACGGCCAGAAAGAACTAATATTATTTATGAGATATTTATCTTCGAGTAAGTAAAAAATATTTGAATAAAAATAATATAAATAATTGTGCAAGTTTGAATAATTATAATTTGAAAGTGAAAATATTTTTCTTTTATTTATTTTTTATTATTGTATTTTCTGTACGCAGACTATCAACAAGTCGTTGAGGACCCTGATAGATAATCATAAGTGTGACAATAACGTAAAATTAAGAAGTATTTTAGACAATTTCGGATTATAACATGTTACAAAACACACTTTTTATGGTTAAAAAATTAAATAATACTGTAAAAAACGATAAAAAATATACCAGCTGCAATAGTAAAGCATCTATCACTGCTGCATAATTTAGATACTCTAAAATTAATCCAAAATATATATCCAGAAAATTTCTGAATTATACGTACTAATTCTAGGCTTCTTAAATATTGTTAATTAGGCTGGGATCTCCACTATTAAATATAAAAAAAATATTATTAGTATCTTATTTTAGCTTTAAACTAATGTTAATTGTAACTTATTAATAAATATATAAAAAACAAAGAATATATTAAAAAAAATATAGAAAATAGGTTCATATTGATGCACTGAAGGAAACCAAATACAGAAAACAGAAAAACCCATCTGGCAAAGCGACGTAACGATGCTTGAAACTTACCGAGTGTAGATAATTATTATATTTTAAGCTAAAACTTTTTTTTTTGGATATTAATAGACAGATGTAAACATAAAAACTATTAATTAATCGTATTTTAAAATGCAATTCCATAATATATATACATTTTTTTATGTGTAAGTAAACATAAAATAAAAATGACTAACATTTCACGATTTTGTATAATATTATATAATTTATTTGATTGATTGATTATTTTAAAATTATTGTTATGTATATTATATATTCCGTTTAAATAACTGTTAAAGAAGAATATCTTAGACCTAGACCGCCATGAAAAACCTAATACAATAAATTAGTGTTTTCACTTTTTTAAAGTTATTATTGTTCTCGCACTGCTGGTTTTTAAACATCAACTAGCCTGTAGGCCTTCCCGGGATGGTTGTTTAATGTTTTAAATAAGTACTAGGTCGTGATGTTAAGATTACATCTGACAAGTTGTTGGGGAAAAAATTACTTACACATAAATCTTTTCACTTTTTAATCCTCGTCTTCTGCCGATCTACGTCTATTGTTAATAATAAGTCTCCCCTTTCTTGCTTTACGTAACCCTCTGTCTGATGCAATCTGATGTCGTCTCGGGGCGTAATGTATCTGATAATATTCGTAATAGATACATGTATATATTACTTGTATATTTATGAAAATATTTTAAATAAACATTTTTTCTCGATAGTAAAGCTGACCCTATAAACACATTTATAGGATGTTATTACATGTTTATAAGATGAGAACACATAAATAATTTGACAGTGTTGGATTAAATCCAAGCCGACATCTGGACCCGTCCTGGTGGAGCCGACGAGCTGCTCCTCAAAAAATGTTCGCCTCGCCGGCTGCAGCACGACTGGAACGAGGGAAATGGTTGACACTGTTTATTTCCCCGTTCTGTTTTAGCTGTTTGTATCCTAGTCGCGGAGAGTTCCATATTGGCTCTAAGTAAGACGTTAGCAGTTAACAGCTTGCGGAAGCCATTTACGACTTCCGTCTGAAGATGGCCGGCCCCTTGGTACACGGGAAGCGGAAACCCTAAAGCCCCAACATGGCGGCGATAGCGGCAACAGCGCGCCCTATCGGATCTGGCGGGAAACGGACCGCTGCAGGGTTGCCAGACTTATGGAAACTGGGGATCCCCCAGGAAATGTTGCCGTTTCATGGCGCATCCGTTGACAGGCTTGATTGAGAGCTCACAATCAGCTGCGCGAGATGCGAGCGGATTAGAGATGTGGGAACTGGGAAGTGGTATTGTAACGCGTGTAATCCATATTGTCCAATGAGATGTTTGTGTAATTCTATTCGTAAATAAATTACTTTAGTAAGGAATGAATTACCTGTGAAATATAATATAATATTACATGTGTATAATTATATATGCTTATTTATTATCTTTGTTTTATTAACCACTAAAATGAGTTTAAATACATCTACCGGTTTCGAAAAATACCATTTTCTTCTTTAGGATGTCATAACTAACTAAAACATATATTGTTTCTTTGACAGAATCTATTTTAAAAAAAATCTATTTAAAAAAAAAAAAAAAAAATAGATTCTGTCAAAGAAACAATATATGTTTTAGTTAGTTATGACATCCTGAAGAAGAAAATGGTATTTTTCGAAACCGGTAGATGTATTTAAACTCATTTTGGTGGTTAATAAAACAAAGATAATAAATAAAAATATGAATCCTTAACCACAAAGATAACATTGCTGATTTTAAAAGTATAATTATATATGCGTAAAAATATTTAGAATTGTTTTGTTTGCCTATAAAACTAATAATAAGTTGTAACATTATTATAGAATTATTATATAGATTATAGTAGAGGTTATGTTTATCAGTCACATAGACTCTAAATGTGTGCACTTTAAGTTGTTGAGTTATGTAATTTGGATAATAAGGTTTTGTACATCATGTAACGATAGAAATCACCATTAATGGTTACAGCATTCCATTATTATTTAGATAAAATGTTTTAATAACTGTTAGATATTTATAATGAATTGTAATTAACTACTCTCTATGATTACCAAATACGAATTGACAAATATTTGCCAAACTAAAATGGCGGCTAAATAAAATCGGCTTGGAACATAATATTCATCTGTATTAAAGCGGGCACGTACTCAGTTTTAAAATCAGTCAGTTTGAGTTTGATACTAACACCACAAGCAGTTCCGATTCTTACATCTTTCAGTTGTATATATTAAAAAAGAAATTAGAAAGAAAACATCCAATGAAGACCCCGTGTGCGTGTCCAATCTTGTGACACTTTGGAATCACAGTAATAATTTGGTATCATAATTGTAATATTCCAATCAATTAAAGTCTCTCACCTGATTACATGCATTCATCTGAAACTATTTACTCATTAAATCTCATCGGGATCCTGTTGCTGTTTTGCTTAATTTTCTATCACGCTCACATCGTGAATGCTACTGTTTTCATTAAATCTACTTGTAAATACTAATTTAATGTATTAATTATAAATATATACATATAAAATCAATTTTGTCGAAAAATATTGTTTTTGAGCTACCGGGATTCGAACCTGGATCTCTATTTCCAATCCGGGGAAATACACTACCAATTGCGTTATAGCGCCAGTATTTTTCATGACAAATTTTCGAACCTATATGTTACACTTTTTCAAATTAAAACATCTGTCGTTCCATTATTTTTGAAAGCCATCTATATTATTTTTACGGAATCACAAATACCTTTGAGTAAGCCGACTGCAGATGCCAGAATTATTAATTCATTTTTATTAAATTTTGGACACATTGATTCAACTTATATTATTAAGAAGAACACATTCTTATTGTGAAATTGTAATTATTCAGAACATAGGACTGCGATGTTTTAAATACTAATTTAATGTATTAATTATAAATATATACATATAAAATCAATTTTGTCTAAAAATATTATTTTTGCGCTACCGGGATTCGATTTATTATTGTTGAATAAAATTGATAAAATCTACTTGTTTTGATTCTCTTAAATATCTTTGGTTTTACTTACCTCAATATATTACATATTTGAATTAGAAAATATACACCATGCCATCATTCTGTCTGTTATTGATCCAGTATTATAGAGACGTCATATTGTCTGGCAACATAAGGCTACTAAATTAACATTTGGTTTTTGCATCGAATCCATTTATGTGAGAACTGTCACTTGATGAATGTATGTGTGTGTGTGTGTCATGAAAGTGAGTAGATGAGTGGCGGGGGACGAACTTTTTATATTTACTGTAATACTTGTCATAATCTTAATATTGTTACCTGGACATACTGAGTTTTATATCACAAAGAATTGGGACCCAAGAAATTTGATAAAGAGCAGATGATAGAACCCCAAGGGAATCTGGTGAAAATCTAATAGTTATCACAATTCGATATATTAAATCCGTAAGGGATGAAATCTTTTAAATATGATTTCTCAATGAAACGGTGGTGTAATGATTCAGGAGTTGGAGATAATAGATAACTTCTATTATCTTCTAACAGATCCTCTACAAAACACCCAGCATTCGCATTGCTTTCAATAAAATTCCAGTACTTGAGCTAGTTTAATATTATTGAGCTAAGATTTCATATTTTATACATATTATATAGATATAAAAAGAAACAAAAAAATGATCCTTTAATATTTCAGCATTAAGGATATCATAAACAAACTTTAAAAAAGTCATAAATACATGAATAAACAGAAAAAATCTTTATAGACTTTTAGCATGCAGTAATTTTATATTACGGTATTTCAACTAAAAGGTGTTTGTGTTTTTTTAACCCATTAAGCGAGGCGCAAGGTATACAGCGCACTCTGTAAGTGACGCGCGGTAAGGGATATTTATTGCGGCCTGTGAAGGGGTTAAGGGGGATAATTAACACCCTGTGGGCTGGAATAGAGTTGTTACCCTCTAACCCTCTCTATAATGCTCTCCCTTTTTGCTAATCCTACCCAGCGAGGACGGAACTTCATTGTGGAGGAAACCTGCAAATATTTTACACGATAGTTAACATAAGCTAGTCTACCGTATACAGTGATGGTTGGGCCCAGGCTTATTATATTATGTTCATTGCTTCGTATATTATTAATATTAATATATGAGTATATTACATATACATTTTTTTATAATTATTATTTTTTAAATCTAATAAATGTATGAAATAAGGTTACATTTTTTATGTTATTGTAGTCAAATTAAGTATCTATTATAGAACAATTTAAATTCATCGGTTTTCTCAGCAGAATATTCTGCAATTAAAGAGGCCTTGGACATCTGCGTACTCCGGAGCGTCGATAAGGCTGTTATATTCTCCGACTCGCAAGCAGCTCTTGAATCCCCCTCTGCTAATATAAAAGTTTGGCTAGACATGAGATAATCTGTTCCATCAGATGTCTATTTAATTTGTACAGCAACAATAAACAGGTGTCATTCGTTGGGATACCTGCACATAAGGGAATTCATGAAAATGAATATACTGATAAATTGGCCAAGGAGGCTACTCTTTTCGGAGTTTTCCCCCATCAATTCTATATCCCGATATATGACAGACTTAATATGGTAAAAAAACGTATGAATTCTATCTGGACTGCACAATGGATGGATACAAATAATCATAAGGGTAATCGTCATAAAGTAATTCAAATATATATTCCCCGCACCCCTTGGTTCTCAAAAAGGAAAGTTTCCAAAAGAACAGTATCAAATATATCTAGAATGAGAATTGGGCATTGCCAGGTGGCCTCCCATTTGTTAAGATTGAGCTTGATAGATTCCCCAATATGTGTGTGGTGCCGAGGAGGAAACCCTTGACCATGTCTTTTTTGCCTGTCCATTGCGGATCACAGTTTTTTTTTACAGTGGTCTCGTTAATGATAATTTTCAGCTCCCTGTTAACTTGAGTAATCTTCTTTCCCTTAACTCGCCACGTTTAATCTATATAATGGCAAGTTTTTTAAACGGTATTGACTTGTAATATAGTATTTCCTATTCTATAATATTATTGTACTTTTTTCTATAAAACAACTTGATTAATGGCATAAATCACTCTTGAAGCGTGGATTGCCTATTTAAAAGAAGAAGAAGAACAGTTTAAATACCAACCAAATAACTATAAAAGATGCACAACAACTACTAACTAATTCTAGTTTACACAACCGAATAATTTATTATTATTAAAAAATATATGTTTTATTTAATCTATTTATTTATTTTACTTACATTTTTTATACATCAGAAGTGAACATAAAAAACTATAATTTATTCTGGTTACTTTGATAGACTACCGTGTTCAAGACAGTTTTTTCCGTGATGCTGCGGTGTAATTGAATTAAAATTAAAAAGAACGAGCAGATTTGACAGAGATATAAATAAATAAAAATAGAGACAATAATAAAGTGTAGTGAATGGGACATAAATGTAAAGTGAATCATTAGTGTATTGTATTGTGATTAAGCTGAAATGTTGAACAGCGATGCTTCTGACTGATCTCTACCCAATTGAATCGTGTACTCACTTACTTACCATCACGCCGTTTTCCCGCGGGGGTAGGAAGAGAGGACAGGGCGCCACACTCTTCTGTTCTGACACACAATTCTCGCCTCATCCACATTTATACATCTTCTCATATAAGCTCGACGATTATTGAGGCCATCCAGGACCATCCTCCAGTATTTGGTTTACCTGGTCGTGCCAAGTCTTCCGCGGACGTCTTCTACTTCTGGTACCACCGACACTTGCGTCATATATCTTTCTTACCATTCTCTTCTTATTCATCCATTCCATCGGGAGAAATTACGTCCAAGAACTTTTAAAAGTCCAAACTAATAATATTACATCTTTTACTCCTTTAGTTGTGTTAGTATGCTATTTAACTGAGCTTTTTTCGATCGTTTTATATTGAGCATTACAATTTTACATAAGTTTACTTCATATTTGTATGTTATTTACTCTTTTACTCTTACTTTACTTAGTTTTTTTAATATTTTATAAATGGAACATTGCATTTACTTTAAGTTTTACATTATATTAATATCACAGAGCTATGCTCTGTCATAAATGGATCTGCCACATATATGCCTAAGTGATCTCATTTCCACTGCATTCAGTCTACTTTCGTTCCTCTTCTGCCAGCTCCAGGCCTCACTTCCATATATCAGTGTTGGTACCAGGACTCCATTGTGAACCACTAGTCTTGCCTCAGTTGACAAGTTTCCATTAGCTATAATTCCATTCAAAGCGCCGTTCACTTTATTCCCTGCAGTCACTCTCCTTTCGATATCTATCTCTTTTTTTCCGTTTCTATCGAACATACTTTTTCTAATATTTCTTATTTCATATTTCATAGTTCATAGTTCATATTTGCGTAATTTTTTTGTAGGTGAACGATTTCCAGTCAGTGTTAAGTGTATACAAAAGATATGATACGTGTTGTAAGCATATAGCGATATGTGGATATGAGGGACATTGATAATTATCAAATATAATTCTTAATCGTAGAGTAAACTCGTTCCTTTGACGTTCGCTTTTTAATATATTTTTAAAAAATTAGTATAACATTTAGAGACCAAACTTTAAGGTAGGTTTCGTCTTCTTTATTATTATTTTATAAACTATTCAAGTAAAAAGTTATTCTAATTATTTCATCATTTATTTGCGTTATTTTACGGCGAAAACAATATTCAAATTTATTAATTTAAATCTTTTCTGCACAAAGTTAGATTATTAAGATTGAAATCAAATCAAAAGACTCGTGTCGAATGATCAAATCAAATCTAATGACTCATTAAATAAATGTAGAACTTTGTTAAACTCTATTGCGACACGTGATGTCTGTTGTATTATATTTAAATGACGAATTCAAAAATTGTGTAATACGAAGTCACGAGATGGGCGAGGGTGATTACAAAGGAAATATTATTGACTTAGGAATCACCAAAATCTATATTTTTAAGTAGAATAAAGAATTTAATGTAGTTTTAAACTCGTATTATTAATTTTATGAAATGGATTTTTTTTCAAGAATTGGGTCGTGAATTCAGAGAAGTTATTATTTGATAAAAAATAGTGTTCTCTAACATTTACTATTTAAAAATTCTAACGGTAAAATCTATACAGAAAAAATAGCAATCTTTATAATTTAATTAATATTTTTATCAAAGAAATAAGTCACATATATATTCTTACTCTTTCACGCCTACCCTGTGTGTGTGTGTGTGTGTGTGTGTGTGTGTGTGCGTGTGTGTGTGCGTGTGTGTGTGCGTGTGTGTGTGCGTGTGTGTGTGCGCGTGTGTGTGCGTGTGTGTGCGTGTGTGTGCGTGTGTGTGCGTGTGTGTCAACGAGGATAAAAGGGTGACGCGCGCGAGGCGCGTTCTCTTTTGCGTTAGTGAAACTAGTTATATACCTATATAACCATAATGGTTAATTAAATACCTTTTTGCAAGACTATATGTATTAATAACAAAAGTAAGAACAGCAATTTTATATTTATATATACGTAGTTACATGTTTACCTTTACTCAATTACATTTTCATAATTTACTAATTTTATTATATAATACTTAAGTAAGTGTATGAACCTACATATTTATATTTAGAAATATTTTGAACACTTCTGTCGAGGGATGAAAGTTAAATTATATCCGACATTTTGAATATTATTCAAGAGTGATTAACATGTTTAGATATAATACAAATTAAATGTATTAATTAGAAAGATATACAGATAAAATCAATTTATCGAAGAAATATTGTTATTGTTACCGGGATTCGAATCTGGTTCTCTCCTATCCGGGGAAATGTATTAACTGATTATGGTACACCATCTTGAAAGCCATCTTCTTTATAATAAAAATAACACAGATCTATGTTCTGTAAAATTGCAACTTCACAATAAGAATGTGTTATACTTAAAAATAAAATGTTTAGATATATTTTTTTGTGATCAACAATCATTAATTAATTTATTACCGTACAGTACGAGACATAATTTATATTGTACATTAGCATAATTTGAGCTGATCGATTGTATTTTGCGTGACATGTAACAATATCATTTAGAATAGGTTTGTGCCTTTTTTACGACAAGGTCACTAGAATGACGTCTTTTCACAAAAGTAAAAAATGGCATTAACACAATATATATATCGTTTACCCCTTGTAATTTCATTGGTCTTTTAATGTTCATTTATGCATAATGATACAAATATTAATAAACTGTGTCAATGTTTTGCATGCACTACTCTAAGGTTTTTGAAACACACTGCAATTTTTTTTAAAGCTTTTAACACTTACAGTCCGGTGGGTCAAAACAAAACATGTCCGGCGGTGTGGGTCATTTTAAACCCACCTCAAGTGTTCATAGATATTTCATTTTAAATATGATTTAATGAAATGGCATGATGTGCCGTAATTTTTCTGCTAAAAAATAAAAAAATACTATGAATAATATACATATTCTTACGCTTCAACAGACGCCCTACACACCCAAAATACAAATATCCACTAAGCATGTGATCTTCTCGTCAGAACCCGAGCAGGTAGTGTCATAAAACTTACAAGTAGGCGCAACGCCCCTCAAATAATTATAATACTGGCATTGTCTAGGGGCCGCCAGACGAAAATAAGTCAAAACAAATACATGGACGCATACCTGGTATCCTTTGTCTACCCGCTCAAAATGTTGACAATATATGTTTCGGCGTAAGCGCTGAGATTCAATCCAACTATCTTAGGTCAGTTTTTGAGCGTTTTTTCATATTTTTATCAATAATTCATTTGAATCTAGTCCGATATTTGTATCTTTTTTATTTGTATCTCAAGTTATTTGAAAATATTTAATAAAAGATTAGCTAGAAGGAAAATAGCATTTAACGAATATTTATAGCGTAATTCATATTTTTATAAACACCCGGATCAAATTTGACCCACCACCGCAGAGTATGTGTTAATATGTAATAATATAATATAATCCAAAAACTGATGTGAAAGTATATGATTACCATGGAGTCCTGATTTATTTATATTAATATACTGTATACTTTTTGATAGATATATTTTTTCTATATATCTATGTGATTCATACAATTTAAAAAAAATATAACAACATATAGGTAGCAGAATTAGTTGTTTACTCGGGAAATTTTAGGGTACAGAGGGTCCCTCTTTTAATACAAAATAGTCATTTTCCGAAGCTCCTCGCAAAAGCGCGGGACGGCGAGAAACACTTTATTGCGGCATAAATTCTGTTTATCTTTATGAATATTCCAAAATATGGCGACTTGTGTCAAAGTGCGCGGCGGCCGGTGAGTTATGTTCCTGGGCGCCTACTCGTCGGCGTTGCGTGAGAACACGGCTTAAGGATTTTAGCGGGCTTGCTTAGTTTGAATCTAGTAAAAGTCGCCAATTTTAAAAAGGATTATGGAAAGCTTGTATAATATTTATTTAATTAAAGTTTTTACCCCAATTTTTTACCCATCCTAAGGCGTGTTGTTAGATACGACAATAGAAAAAAAAGATACGCCGGAACTATATCCACCACCAGAATTAAAAAAAAATAGAAATAGCGCTTATCCTCAGAGTGAAAAGCATAAAAATAAGTGTGACAGAAAAATGTTACATATAAAAGTTGTTACCATTTTAACAGTACTTATATAGAGATAGTGTAAATGATTGTATTTTATCTTGAAATGAATTTTTTTGTCATTGCTTTTAAAAGAGCCACATTCTATCTAATTTAGCCAGTTTCCTAGCAACTCCAATCGTGTAACTACCTCAAAAAAAGCAATGAACAAGAAGAAAATTTATTTGTGATAGTGTCTTAAAAGTTCGAATGAGTTGTACGTGGTTCAGTAAGATTCGTTCGGAGAATTTATCACTGAAAGACGAGCCCCACGCTGGACGTCTCATAGAAGTTGATGATGTGCAACTGACCATCGACTGACTTTACAGTTGTAGCTAACAATAACGAGCTAATAATACAACTTGCAGTTGTAGCTAATAACAACGAGCTAATAATACAACTTGCAGTTGTAGCTAATAACAACGAGCTAATAATACAACTTGCAGTTGTAGCTAATAACAACGAGCTAATAATACAACTTGCAGTTATACCTAACAATGGAAATTATGTAATTGACTAAATAAACATTGTTTCTTTTAAAATATTAAAATCTTTTATTTTCCCATAAACTCAATATATTTTGCAAAAGAAAAGAATGATGATAGTAAGTTACCCGTTACTACGTAACAAAGAAAACGATTCTAATTGGCCATTTATATAAACCATTTCAGAAGATGGAGTAGTGGTAGATCACGAATTAGTTGACTTGGCTGGATCCAGAGGGACCCTATGCTCTCGAGGTCGATGAATGGCAAACCAAGGTGCAGAACGAGAGGAATGAAGGCGGCTAAGGTCCACCCCTGGCTGTAATACCACGATGATTATGATAATTTTGATATCTTATATGTAACATGCTTGTTTATAAGTTACTAATATAGGTACAAAGGAACAGCATAAAGATAACACATTAAATTAAAAATTTGGTTTAGTCTCGTAAGTGCGTAAGGGCGCTGATACTTTTTTTTATCAATGTGAAGACATCAAATTCCAATGTCCTAGCTATTACATTGTACACTTATTAGTGATATTATGAAAATAATCTTGCATTTAATAAGTTAATATAATTGGAAGTTATGAAACATAATATAATTTTATTTCTTCTAGTACTATAAAATATCTTATACATACGAATACATATTTATACAGTTGTATTTTAATTAATTAAAATGCAGTAATTAATATAGAATAAACATATTTAATTCTAAATATTACATTAATCTTTTACATTCAATATATTCTATACAAGTATTAAAACTTAATACCTAGACCAAAATCGATTTGCACTTTTGAACACAAAATTATCTGGGCAGTATACACCTGTATTATAATAATGTTCTTAACAATGGACCGGAATGAGGCATATTAAAAGAGTTAAATAGTGATCAACTTTTCTAGGAAACCGGATATAAAACTACTTTAAAAAAACTTCAATGACAACAAGGTTCACAATTTTAAATACTGAATACCAACTGAAACATCCTACAAAACAACGCTAAGTTCATATCAAAAACATAATAATGTTTGAAACATCAAAAATCATAGAAAGATTGCTAATGTGATAAAAGATAATGATATTAAATCAGGTATGTAAAACACGTGAAAATCATAAAAAATGTGGCGAGAACTAAACTACGGCAAATGGGGATCATTTGTTAGAAGTCATTTGAATATAAAACTGAAAAATTAAAAATAAAAATAAAAAAACAAATAAAATTTTATAAATAAGCTGTGTTCACGCGAAGAGTGAGTTTGTTACTCCTGTTAGTAAAACATGATATGTTCATGTGTACTATATTATTGAATCAAACTCTCTTGTGACATATAAGAATGTACCTATTTGTTACAACTGAGACTGAAGACTGAACAATACATTTCTATGATTAAAATGTACAACGCGAGTGAAATGTTCACACCCTTTTGACAATAGGTCAGTCATTTTAAATTGAAGCCGACCAACTTTTGTAGACCGGTAAAATAATTGCTGGCCGCGCTCATAGATGGCGGTAGCTGTCAAGATTTTCATGTAAGCTTTCAGCGGGAAGTAATTTAGTGGTTTGTGGTGTTTTGTGTGGCAGTCTTCGCGGAATAATGGCGTTTGGAATCGAAAAAATGTTAAGATTGTTATTTGTTTAATGTTAATCATATACATTATGTATTTGAGTACTATATGTGTATATTATATTGCACAAATTCTTGGAGTGGGAAAAGTTTTCAGCGCCACGCTAAATGGATGATCGTTCAAAGCATTTATGTTTGTTAATTAATGAAGAAATTTTCGGAAGTACAAATTTTCATTTTACATGACTTGGAGATAAAATAAAAACGTTTTACGTGGTACAAGCGCGAATCTAGTAAAACATCTCCGAATTGACTCATTTCATATTTCGATTTTAATTTTAGACTGCTAGACGTCTATTTACGTTGTTAACATCCTCGAATTTGAGCCTACAATGTGATTGTTGAAGTTATTATTTAGCAGAGGTGGACTGCCAATGTGCTAACAAAGCGCTCGCGTCGTCCCAGAGCTATTTTTGCGAAAGAAAGTACATGGAAGAAATGTATATTAAACATTGAACGATTGCTATATTATTCACTATATCAGTGGCGCCGCTGTACCCAGAGGCATCGCGACTGGCTTACATATTTTTTTTGAAAATTACAATTTTTTTATTTTTTTTATCCCATCACCTCTAATAAAACTCGCAACGTAATATTTATTTTTGAAGCGCATTTATCACACTGTATCAACTGGTTTAAAAAATGCAACCAGAGAGATAATATTGACAAGTTTTCATGGATACGTAGAGGGACTGAAACACATTCGAAAATACTGATGCACCGAGAGCGTTGTGTTGCGAAAAAATTTGAGAATCGCCGATCTGGATAATTGGTTGGGACTCTTTTATTATATTCATCCTCGAGAATTTAACCAGAAATTTCAAAAAGGCTATGTTTCATGAAATTTTTATAAATACCAACAAAGTAATGGTACTGGTTTGATCTGATAATATGTATAAAATTAAACAAGGGGCGAGCCTTCTTCTACCTTCTTCAGCCTACCTCTATTATTAATGATATATTTTTCCGGTGAATAATGTTTTCTTGATTTTTCCAAATCTGTTCACTAGAACTCGACACAACACTGCATTCCATAATACGTCACGTCCTCTGTCGCCACCGCAAAGAACAAGCGCCTAGTAAAGATATAAATATTTAATACACGAATACTACAAATTCAGAGGCGAATATCGGTGACGCATTTTCGTCACCATTAACGATCAATTTGAGTAGTGTGAAATTTATACGCAAGCAAAAAGGTTTCACTTAAACAAATAGCATTTGCATAATAAAATATTAAATTAATAAATACTGGAAAAACGAATCGAATTACATAAACATCACCAACCTCACATACTTCTTCCATCAAGTGTTCAACTCCACCGTAGTAGGCACAAAAAAAGACACGAACGTCCGCATCAATTACAATAGCATGACATGTAATAAATGACATGTTAAAAATACCTCACACAGAGATACGGGTCACGAATATAAAATAACAAAAAAGTATATATTCCACCTATTCTGGCAGCATTAGGCAAATTATGATATTTCCCTGGAAAGCATTTCATCAACTCACCCCGTTCTCCCCCTCTCGAGAAAAATAACGAGTTAATTATTGCGGCCAATAAATTTAACCCTGCTTAACCGCCGACTTTTGATAAGGCAAGGCCAAGAGTTATGTGTCGCGTGGGAAATACAGAATTGGGTTGTTAATAATATGAAAAAAATGGACGATTTTATACATTCCTTTGCATGCTCGCCCTCGGAGTTATTACGGTTTGGTGCTTTTGTCCTTTGTGGGATTTCAGTCGAGAACAAAGGAGACGTGCATTATGTAAAGCAATGTTTTAATTAAGGTTTCTGTTTCTATTAATCTTGATTCGAGTACTGTGGGCATGCTCATTTTGAAATAATACATTTTGTATACCGTTTAGATCGAAATTAAGAAATTAGAATTTAGAAATAGATGAAGTAAGTTTGGTATTTTGCCGAGTGGAGTTATATAAAGCCATTATAGTGTCGACAACAGCGTGTTCGCAAAACAGTCAGGCTAAATAAATATAATAATATTAGTAACTTGCAGTGTATGTAAAATAAATTATTGTGAGGAATGATAGACAGAAAATAAAAAATAAATTATTTTAAATGAAAAAAACATTTTTGTTGTGAATTTGCAATTTCAAAATATAGTTTTGTGATATTTTTTAATACAAATAAAATTAATAAATTAGAGAGAAAGTCAGAAAAAATAATTAACGATACGAATCAATAACGTTTCCTGTACAGGGAAACGCGTTATAATTTCACTATCTATTTCAAACGATTACGTTTTATTATTTAATTTTATTATTATTGTAAGTATTCATGTTTCGGTACCTTAGATCGGGCCCGGTATTCTGATGGTTTCAGGCCTCGCTAAGTAGAATTATATAATATATACAGGGTCACTGGTAAAAATAATATGAACATTAAAACTATTTGTCCAAAAATCTTACCAGTAAAATCTTTTTAGCAAATTATGAGAAATAATTTGTATATTGTGCGCAATAATTCCCTGAAAAATAAAAATATAACACCACTTTGTTAAAACAATGTTTTAAAAAACATTTTGTTTATTAAAAAAAGTATTTGCAGATTTGAGTCATCGAATTTAAATACCCGCTATGAAACGTATCAATAAATAAATCAATCAAAACTGCCACACTTTAATGACAGACATTATTACACGTTATGTATTAACGTTAATTATTATATTAATTTGATCCCAAATATGTATTTTATTATGGTAAAAAAAACATAGCAGGTTTTAAAAGTCACATCGTGTTATATGTTAAACTTAATATTGCTAGCTAACAAAGCTTATTTTCAAAATGAAACATACATTTTTAAATAAAAATAATAATTCCGAATCCAATTATATATATAACTCAAATTTGTTAAAAAAGTGTTGTAGCGGATTTTGAAATTTAGCGACACAATTGTCAAGGGTGGGAACTGGGCCAAAATTTATCTTACATAGAAGGCATTCGGTTTAGACGTTTATCGCTTTTGACTTCGAAGCCCGGTAGAACTGTATTACTAGTTCCTTTCTACCATCGGGCCTGCTATAGATCAGGACTGAAAGAACGCATTGATGGAAAACTTTTGTTTTAAGGTTATCTTACTTGGTTATCTGGAATATTCCAAATGTTGTTCACGTAGATTATCGTACATGCCATAGATTCTTTCATAATCTATGTTCAAGGTATAATTTAGTCAGATGAAGATAATGGATGTCAAATATCAGTCAAATTCGAGAATAAAGTTTGAAAAAATATAATGATTGATATCGTGTGATGCATCATTTGAATTAATTATTAGAAGAATTTATTAAGATTCAAAATATGGATATCAAAATAACAATGCATTAGTTTTTAATGGCGTGACAATAAAATACATGCAAAGCTTTATTCAGTGAATATAACGATGTTTCGAATAAATTACAAAATGTCATGCCAGTTTAAATGCAATAATTACTTCAGTAATACATGGCGTTTTATTTCTTTATGTGACGAGAATGTTCCATGAGGCAATAATATTACATTCTTGATCGTGTTGAACCTCAAATGACTGCAAAATAAAAAAGTGCAGGTAATTCATGAATAATTTTCTGCAACGGAATACCATTATTTAGTTTTTGATTTTGATTTCTATTTTACACGCCACTTTATATATATGTAAATACCATGGGCGTGCACTCCATACACTGACAAAAAAACTGCGCATAATTATATTTTCTACAGAATAAATCTAAATTATATACATATTTGATTTTCTATAATATACACTGCTGACGTCCAAGTCCACATGCAAATAATTCAGAGTTCATATAGAACCTTTTAGCAGAACCACTTTGTTTGTTTAGCAAAATTTTTCGTAAAATTACAAACTAAACGCATTACATCTCGTTCACGCCGCGCGATGTTCTGAAAACCGTCATCGGTTGAACTGACATGTTGCAAAATGTTTTCAACTACACAGCGCAAATCTGCATGTGAATTTGAACTATTTACTTAATAATAACATATATTAATATTTTTCATGAACGGAAAATACAAATTTGCTTTTTAAAACAATGCGCTTTTGAAGATTGTATTTCTTCCCAGGCAAATCGCTTCCATTTCGATCTCTGTGGATGTATAGCCCTCGTTATTAGTAGCGAAATCATTTTACAGCGAAGTTATTAACAGTTTAACCAAAATCAACTGAAAAGATAATATATTATATCTAAGAAATAATTTTGTATTTAATTTTGTCGCCGATCTTAAATCTTGTATATCATATCATTTTGTAAAAAAATGTTTATACTCTAAAAAAATAACATTCGTTTATGTTACGTCAAAAAGGTGTAAAATGAATTTATAGAAAATTGTTAAGGGCCTTTGTTCGTGTTCATAAATACATATAATACGATACAATCGCTCGTGATCTTTCCTGAACCCGTTTCCTTTAAAACAAACTTTCGCGCATTTCAGACAACAATGAGCCTTCGCGACACGGGGGTCGCGGGATAAATACACGCATAGTCGGTGATCACGAATTGTTTTCCAATTTGTTTTATTCATACCCTCCGGCTTAACCCTACTTGGGATGCGCCGCCACACTCGCGGCGTCTCCCTCCCGCGCAACGAGCTGCAGCGATTTCGAAAAACAATATGAAAACGTGATGTTATGAAAAATTTAAGCAGATTTCGGCGGGAAGATGGCGCGCGGGCGAGATGGAAATTGTTTTGTTCGCACGTTTATCCGTGTCGAACGAGGCGGAATTGAAAATAAAATACATTTTTAATGCGTGTCAGAATCTTGTCTTGTTTTGTGTCACACATTCGGGGCTGATCGTGAGCTGGTTTTGGATTCTTCGCTCAACAGATTGTTGAATTTCGTAAATGTGAATTGTAGAGATCTAGATAATATTATAACAGCTAATATTTATTAGCTCAGTACCTATATTAAATCATTTTTAATCAGTATAGAACAGTAATCAGTACAGCCAGGGGACATGCATTATTGACCAGCTCGGATAGGGTTCTGACCACAGACCAGCAAATGAATAGACATGAAATAAAGTGTAAGTATATATAGGAGAAGGGTTTGAAACATTAGCTGCGGGACGAGGGGCGTTCTTAGTCAAAATATAAATTCGATAGTTTATGACACATTTGTGCAACAGTAAAAGTATTCAATCTTCGAAAAATAAATCTTTGTGTAAAAAAAACGTATTTTTTACATTATTGCATATTGTATTGTCGGCGTTTAAATTTTCGTTCTAATCGAGTCATATATTTAAAAAAAGTCGCGGAGCTATTTGATTGCGTAAGTGCTACCAAAATGATCACGTGAGTGACACCAAATTGAAAATATTGAAACAGAGAATTTGCGTTAGTTCATGTCTATATATTTGGTAGTCTGTGGTTCTGATATAATTGAATTGATATAATTATGAATTATAGTGATCTCGAAATAAATGATAATATTGTAATGGCGAAAATTGATTAGGTTAGTATTATATTATATTTTTGATCATTATAGATAAAAAAGAACATGCGTTTTTGATCAGCATAGATTAGTATAGACTTATGGAGCACAATCATATACTCTTATGGTCTGTGTTCATGATGGTCTCTCAATGAGACTTTGATCTTTCCGAGTCAATGTGTATGTATTGGATGCGTTGTTTTAACCCGATCAATCACATATCATTTCGCGCTATACTTCTGTACTTCTTAAAGCGCATTGAGTCGAATCTCCGATAGATACGTCGTCCGTGGATACGGGCTATTACACAACAAACTGTGCAAAGAACCATGGAAATAGCAATGCAGGGAATCTTCTTGACAGATAGAAAGACCAACCAGTGGGTGAGAACAAAATACAAGATTACCGACATCGTGCAAACTGTCGCGAAATGGAACTGTGACTATGATAAAAGATGTAGAGGCCGATCACAGATGCGCCGTAAGAGGACTGTTGGAGGAGAGCCGCTCAGAATCAGGCTAGGGAGGCCTATGTACAGAAATGAACGCAGACAGGCTAAAGAGAATTATCAGATTTATAAGGGCAGGCAATGGGCGGACAGAATTGAGGCATCGTAAATAAAAATGGACGTCTTTCTTATATCTAGGATCAGTGACAGTTTAGTGATTAGAACCACTAGTTTACAGTGATCAATGAAAACAAATCAATGGTACAAAATTTGTATAACGTAAGGGGCATATCTTTTTACTGCCCTTTCAGTCAGTATATTGTAAAATAAATAAAATGAATAAATTAGAAACACATACCGAAAAAATCTATCAATCGAAAAAATATTTGGTTAGGCATCATCGGGATACAAATCCGAAACTTATCCTCTCTGGGGAAATTTCGCTAGGTTTCATTTTTATCGTATATCTTTATAATTCAATTAATTTGTTTTATTTTTTTCCCAGAACTACTCGTACGTTCAAAAATTGCAACTTCAAAAAAAAAAATGTTTTAATAAAATTAATGTTAATATGTAATAATAATTTGATCAGTATGAATAATTACGATATACTAAATATTTATTATTAAATATACTGACTAAATAAATATAAGGTTATCGAAATGATTTTTTCTTCAATTTTTCAATATAGGAGAAATAATAAATACGTCTTTATTACTTTATTTCGTAAGTATCTACTTAAAATATTTATCGTGTCTTTCACTGTCATTTTATTTATTAAATGTATTACCTTCTTGAACTTTGTCACTTGTTTAAAATAACAAGAAAACAAAAAAAAAATTCTGTAGAACATTTGCAGCATATTTTTCTCCTAACTTTTTATTTTAGATACCGATACACGAAGTCTCCATTTTTGAAAATGAAAAATACAAGATCTATGATAGTCGATAGACAAGGAACATTTATGAATGATATAAATATTGCTACAAAAACAACATAAATGACGCTTAAGGTCTCGATAGACGAAATTATCCGACTGGTTGACTAAGATTAATTATTGTATGATTCTGATGATGGTTTTGTAACTATCTTGGTTGGATGATTCCAATACATTTTATATAGAAGCGTAAATCTAATATAAATTAAAGAGTTTTTACAGAAACCTGTTTCGATTAAAGCCGTCTTACAGCCGTAGGAAATATTTTTCAGTTTAGCATGTAGTACACGAACCCGGTAATGCCCCCTCCCACCTCTTCCCGTTGGATGCACTCGGAATGCATTTCTGAGTGTGCAGTTCCTTATCTAGTAGCCAGCGGCACGAGCTCTCGCTTGCAAGTGCACTATTGCAGCTGATGATGCACTCGAGATCACATTTGAATGTATCTGCCCGCCCAAATGGGCTAACGCAGAGCTGCTGCTATGAAAGTGAAGTGTCGACATTTCGACGGCAGAGACAAGACTGGCCTACTCATTCTTATGTATCACGCTTTGTACAATTTATTATGTATATAACTACTTATACAGGGTGTAACAGATCTAGTTCACAATATTTTATAGGTTAATACCTAACATAAGTCAAAAATGTTCAAGGAATATTTGTCAAATCTCAGCCATATCAGAGCATGTAAGCATTTCGAAAAAAATCGCGATTATTTCGATTAACTGAAATATTTTATTAATTATAAATTATATATTAATGCAAAAAATTAAATTTCATCAAATTTCAAGTGGCTAGACGATTTTTTGTTAGCTTAACCTAACCTAATCTAACCATCCATAAAATATTGTGGACTAGATCTGATATACTCTGTATATGGGGTAAAATAATTTTAGGATACGATAATTAATCAGATTTAAATACAACATTTTTTAATATAAATCTCGGCTGAGTTCGATAACCAGCCTGGTCATCCAAATTTTTCAAAAGGTTTTTTTTTGTGTAATAAATGCCATTCATTGCTTTGGCTTCCTCAATTTTCCATCTCCGCGGCTTTTTGCTGCTATCACCAGCAGCCTTAGCATTTTTCTTATCACCGTCTTATAAATATCAAAATCGTATTTCGAAGGAAATCGACAAATTGCTTTAATATAATGTGTTTACCATATTGCATTAAAAATTACGTTACCTCTGTTTATTGATTATTCAACATGTTTCGGATCCAATGGTCCCTTTTTCAGGATAAAATGTACACTAAAGTTAAAATTGCAAGTATAGACATAAACAAAACTGTAAATATAAGTTGTGGGAGCGAATAAGAAAGAAGTGGGGGGAGGGGGGAGGGTAACTAATTAGGAACGATTGTGAAAACGAATTTAAAAGATGACTATTTGTAAAAAGGATTACATTTAACTTGCTATTAACGCTTGTTCTTATTTCTAAAATTATTAAATTTTTGTTAATATCAAAAGAATGGTTTGTTTCCAAAAGATGATTGGCGAATTCAGAATAGTTGTTGCTATTTAGGCAGTTTAAACAGTGATATAAACAAAGTGTGTTTACATTATTAATATAAAATGTTGCCACAAAATAAATTTGTTTATATATATATACAGGATGGCCCCAAAAAAATGAGAGTATCTCGTAACACATGAGTTATTTCAAAACATAATACAATTAATTATAATTCTTAATATCATTTTTTTTGCGCAATATTTAGCTTTCACAATAATCAGAAATCATCAAAACACCCCATATTGTATAATCTACTAGGTATAAATATAGACTGTTCAGTGGTCACATGCCTGGCTCGATGAAATTAACATTCTCACGGCGAAGATTGATTGTATTTCTGGCTATGTGAGATGGAGTTCCGTCCTGCTGTAATGTCCAGTTATGCTGTAATGTCTAGCTATACTCCTGGCTTTGTTTTGAAACTCTTTGATCATTTTCCTAGCACCTCAACGTTTTTTAATTCGCTAATTTTTGATCAGATTACGGCAGTGATTTTTGTCATTCTGGGCAACAATTTGAAAAAACCAAATATAAACAATGGAAAAATTAATAATTAAAGATGGCGACCGGAAATTATCGAAATAAAACGTAATATAGGTAAATAGATAGTTAAACTAATTTTGATGTAATTATATCACATTTTACGAAATGTTTTCACTTTTTTTGGCCATCCTGTATATATATCTTTCTTTCAAGTAGGCAATCCATCCTTCAAGAGTGACTTGTGATGTATATATATATATATATTTATAGTTTATATTGAGAAAGTCGAGTAGGTTATATTTCGCGTTAAGTGTTATTTAATATAAATATGTTATTGCAGGATTTAGTATCATACATAACGTTATCTTGCGCGAGTTGATTACTAAATCATTCCGAAAGAGAATGCACAACTAATTAACCGTCCATGGAATGTGTTCAATCGTTGTTATTATAACATGATTATTATTTACAATAAAATCGTGCCACTGAGCCGTGTGTAATTACAAAATGAATACAATTTACACATTTCACATTACACAAGCGACTCAATAAAATACCTCCAAGCGCCAATCAGCTGGGATTGTAACTCACAAGTAGGTCATGCGAAAGATGGCCTACACTATGTCCATGTTACGGACAAGGCAGAAAAGGTTGATAAGTGAAATATTCCCATGTGTTCCTGTAAAACGAACTGTAAAGGAAGTATAACAATATATTAAGCAATATTTAAAAAAATGTCTTCGATTGTGTGGATATCATGATCATCATCAGTGTTATCTATTTTTTATTATTTATATATCATCATTTTATTATATCAGTGTTATCTATTTTTTATTATTTATATATCATCATTTTATTATATCAGCGTTATCTATTTAAATGGCTCACACATTTCTCTGTTTTGTTATACGTTGCCATGAGTTTCATCGGGTTTTAAGGCGACCTGTTAGTGTTGGTCCAACGATTGTCCGTCCTCCGAGCGATGTGACCTGACCATTGCCTTATAATTTGTATATTCATTTTTGAAGCGGCGACTGGTAGTCGCTGCGTGACCACGGTCTCATGCTCATTGCAAGGTCAGTTTTTGGCCTGAAGCTGAAGCCGATTCAATTCGACCGAAGCCGAAGATTCAATTGTACTTAGATATCTAAGAACACCGATTAGAAAGTATATATAGAAATGATTAACTGAATTTTATTTTAATTGTAATAGTTCGTGCGTTTTCGACACTTTTCGGCGTCTAAATACAAAACTTCGGCTTCGGCTAAACTCCGCCGATGGTTTGCAGCCGAAGGTGTATTATTCTTTGGCCGAAGGTGGCCGAAGCCGATGTTTCGGTCGGACTTTAGTAGCTACAGCCAATTTTTTCATGAAACATATTTTTTAATAGTGAAAATTTAATTTATTACCAAAAAAGAGACGTTGTCTTCACAATACAATCTACCTTTACCAATTATAAATATCTAAGAATTATAGTAACAAAATATTCTTATTCTTAAAATTTTTTCAATATACATATATTAAAATAAAAGAAGTATTAGGATCCATAATTATTAAACGAAGTACGTTCGAAGTATATAACTGTAAATTAGCAGAAAAATATAATATCTAGGATAAATTATAGTAATTAACGAGCGATAATTTCAAAGTAGCAGAATTAGAATCATCCGTTAGCCTTATCATTTTGACAGATATTTGTAGTTTATCTATGAAAAGTATTGTATTTTTTCTATGGTTGAGTTTTGATAGTACCTACTTAGCATTTAGAAGAGACTATCTAATGATTTGATATAAAGAAACGCTACCAGAACCAAAGACAATAAAGAACACAACAAGATAGAGAAATATAATGATTGATGATATAGTTTAAAAGTTGGATCCGTTAATTTAAATAAATATATAATGCCTAGGAATTTCACGCATCGTCTGGCTTATTAACTTTACCGGTAACGTATGGATCCATCGTACGTGGATGTGTTATGCCGTAAGTCAGAGTTGTGCACCGGGTAAGGTGTTCATACGCCATTTGTGAGTTATTGAATTCCCTCGGCGGCCCGGCCCCGGCATTAGCCGTCTCGTCACGTAGCTGCGAAAAAATGTCAGCTACAACGCCGAGTCAAATGGCGGGCTTTTGGAAAAAATGAAACGGTCTTCACTATGTCGAGGCGTCGCATTTGCACACAATGGCGTATAAAAATGCAAGTCCTAGCTGGTACATAAATGGAATATGGCCGGTGTCTGGAATTCAGATTGGCCGATGTCCAGAACTGAATTCTTTACATACAATGGAGGTGGGCTAAGGGGCGAGGTGCGTGCGGTTTGCAGTGGTATTGTAATTAACGCCGACCGTAAACAGAAACTCATTAATCTGAATTTCACTAATCGACTAAAAAATAAATAAATAAAAATATTTTAAATAATAGATGTATCAATTGGAAAGATTACAGAATATATATTCAAAATATGTCGAAAGTGTATTCGATTGCAATAGCGAAATCGGTGAACGCGCTTCTCCGAATAGGAAGAGGTTCAGGTTCGAATTCCGGTAGCAACAAAATATTTTTTTTGTATACCTTTCGCGTTGATTAATTCAATATGTATTAAATTTTTAATCTTTCGAGAGATAAAAGCGTGTTTTCAATTTTACATTATGTTTGAGATTCCTAAAGTATTTTAATTTATAATCTATGAAATCTGTTTAAGTTTGTTTTATTTCCGGTTCTCCAAAAAGGTTTCATATATCGTATTTTACCCTTGACATATTACGATCTATTTTTATACTGCCCAATAAATGTTGGTACTCCGTCGCTCCTTCAGGACCCAAGTGAGCTTAAAATTCCATTACCAATAAACGTACAATTATAACAAGCAAACTGCCGTTATGTAATTCTAAAATTATGAATAAATTTCCTGAAAATTAATTCTATCCAGCTGTAAGTGTGCATTCAACTGGCAGTGATGCTCTCGACTATTAAGTTGGTCTGATGGAGAAATCCCCATCGTTGGATTCCTCTGTCTGGGTCTTCTCTATTGAGTTTGACTAGGAGTTTACTGGTTGACACTCCATTAATTTATTTAAAAGATTCCTCAGAATTTTGTGAAATATGCCAGTCATTTTGGTATACGTTACCGCAAAATTCAAATTCAAATTTAAGAAAATAAATATAATTGCGCACCTAATACATGTTGAACAATGTTTATCAAGTTACTTAACGCAATGTTTACTACCTTATTCGTTTTATACATCCGAACCATATATTCTTACCAGAGCTAAAAATACCTGTCTTCCATAGTGCAGCTGAAAACAAATGTAATAGACAGCGCGACGAATAAACTGTTAACTTTGCTGCCAAAACCCTCAGCGGCACTGTTGCTCAGTAACAGTCTATGAAGTAAAAAGTAATTCTACAATAAATATGATCAAATAAATAATAAATTAATTAGTTTAAGAGTGCCTAGTCCAGCAGTGTTTAGCATACATACATGTATTAAAAATATGCGTACATTAGTTTGAGATCAGAGGCGTAACAACATTTTGCCGCCTGGAGCATTCCTCGTCCATGAGTATTATTCCCATTAAAAATTGTGTGCAGTAGTAATAAAATTTATAAAAAAATCATAGAATAATTTTAGTATGTACACAGTGAAAGAAGATAATAAATAATTTTCATTCAGTTATTATTGAATAATTTAGTATTGATTCTAGCAAAAAAGAAAAGTTTTAAAAGGTTCATTTAATTTCACATTGTTTATTAATTTTTTATATATTCTAGTAGTTATATACAGATAATACATTAACACGGAATCGGGATACACTTAGGTATCAGTCGATATTTTCATACGATAAAAAAATTATATATATTACGATTTTTCATCGTCAATAGAAAAAATATGTATAAATTTTGAATTTTGAAAAATTAAAAATAAAGTAGATACGGTACCCATCTGTACAATAATACTGATTTTTATGAAAAATATCATCATAATCTGACATGGGACTAAGACAGTATTGGTATATAAACAGGCATTCAAAGGATTTCTAAAAATGTAATATATTACGTACAATGTAGTGTATGGCGCACGAAACGATAAATCAGTATACAGTCATCGTTGAGTCGTATAAACGATGTCATAGCACTTCTTCTTCTTTTACATAGGCAATCCACCCTTCAAAAGTGATTTGTGCCATTAATCAAGTTAAAACTTTAGAAAAAAGTACAATAATATTATAGAATATGAAATGTTATATTACAAGTCAATTGGATATTATATAGATTGAATGTGGTGAGTTAAGGGAAAGAAAATGTCATAAGTTAACCAGGAGTTGAAAATTACTATTGACGAGATCACTGTAAAAAAAACCTGTGATCCGCAATGGACAAACAAAAATATATGGTCAGGGTCTCTTTCTCGGCACCACAGTTACACGGGGAATCTAATAAGTTCAATCTGAATAAATATGAGGCTACCTGGCAATGCCCAATTCTCATTCTAGAGATGTTTGATGTTGTTCTCTTAGAGACTGTCCTTTTGGAGAACCAAAAAGTGCGAGAAATAGATCTTTGAATGATTTTAAGCCGATTACCCCTGTAATTATTTGGATATATCTATAGTGCAGTCCAGACATAATTCGTACGTTTTTTCACCATATTAAGTCTGTTATACATCAGGATATAGAGTTAATGAGGGGAAACTCTGGAAAGAGTGGCCTCCTTGGCCAGTTTATCAGGGATCCAAACGAATGACACCTATTTGTTGCTGTCCAAATTAAATAGACTACAGTATAATACAAATATATAGTTATTATAAAAACATACCAGAAATGTATTATAATTAATTTATACTTTAAATTGTTATAAGTTCTTAAATGCGAAATAAATCTTTAAAAGTACATTTTAATAAATATTGTGATAGATTTATTGGTAAAAAATAATGTTAATACAACCTTATAAATATTGTGATAGATATCGTCGTACGCAATAATGTTAAAACAACCAAGATGCAATTTGTTTTGTATCACATAATACGT
The DNA here is from genome assembly GCA_031772225.1 of Eubasilissa splendida. Lineage (NCBI taxonomy): Eukaryota > Metazoa > Arthropoda > Insecta > Trichoptera > Phryganeidae > Eubasilissa > Eubasilissa splendida. The sequence goes on along the minus strand of CM062851.1, from coordinate 26,746,407 downwards.
AAGACCCGGAGAGCTGGAAATTAAAAGTCTATAACTCAGTCTTATACTCGTATCTAATAATTTATAGTTATTATGAAACTCATACATATTATATTACACTACCGTATTATAAACGGTAGATTTGTTTAGAATTACATTTTTTATGTAGATATTCTGTTTCTGTAAAGAGATATTATTCGATGAAATAAATCAGCAATTTCTCATAAATCTTCCAGCGAATGATTACGAAACAAAGTTTAGCTGCAGTTTATATGGTGACTGCAACATTATCGATCTTATGCAATTTATGCTAACTGCATACCGGCTACGTGAACCGTCTTTATTACGAGTCCTGGAATATGTTTTAATCGTATTTGAATTAGGTTAGTTAATTAATAATCATTAATCAAAAACATAATATTATTAAACGAGAGATTGGTTTTGTATGTATAATATTACAATTTCTGTTATGCTCGAAAATTTTGCTTGTTCTATTGTATGATTTTTCATTGAATACGTTTATTCAGTGGGTAGACACACCAGTAAAATTTATCACAAAAACTAACGTTGTCTAAAATTACACTTATATTTTCCTTGTTTTTTATTTTCACCTTTACCGGTATTGGGATCGATCTCACTATCTTTCACATGCATATCGAGCGCTATACAATTTTGCTATCCCCTCTTTAAGATTATGGTGTCAAATTGGTATATAGTGCTATTTTTTTTTTGGGTTAGAATTTAATGCGTTGATTAATATAATTAATATTTATACATTTCTAAGATGAATTTTAGTACTAATTTTAAATTATGTATGCAAAATATAATTTAAATACACCCGGTGAACATTATATAATAACAAGCTTAATAATTCACATCTGCTATATAAAAAATATCAAATATATTCTAAATCGTAGACCAGTAATGCTAATAATGCAGATAAATAAAAAAAAAAATTAATTTCATACTAATTAAATTATTATAGTGCGGGCCTCGTTTTATTTATAAATAATAATATAATATTATTATTTTTAGAAATCAGAACTATTTAAAATATTATCGACAGCAATGCGCTATTGGGGTTTAATCACGACTAGTAAATGAATAGATATAAAATAAAATATACACATAGGTGAGGGGTTTGGAACATCATACGCGGGACGAGGGGCATTCTACACACATTATTGGTGGTAACATAAATCCGATAGTTTATAACACATATGCAACAGTAAAAGTATTTACTCTTCGAAAATTAAATTTTTGTGAAAGCAAGACGTATTTTTTACATTAATATATATTATATTGTCAGCATTTAAATTTTCGTTCAAATCGAGTCATATTTAAAAAAAAAGTCGCGGAGTTAAGTAGAGGAATTAATTGCGTAAATGGTACCAAAGTGACCATGTAGGTGACACCAAAATGAAAATATTGGGACAAGAAATGTGCGTTAGTTCATGTCTATATATTTGGTGATCTGTGTGCTAAATGCTATAACTAAAAATTGTCAGCAGTTTTTTTGAGCAACATCTGTTCTATGATTTATATTTGGTACTCGAACCTCCAGTCCTTTCCATTGCTCTTTGGGCAAATTTTATGAATGGCATTCATGAGATTAATATTAGAAGCTAATCAAAAATCTAAACGCACACTAATTTAGCTTTTTTTGCAATAATGAAACATTTATTATAAATTATTTTTATGAATTTTTTAACAATTTCTTATATTTTTATTTCCCAACCCTTCAGAACAGTTTCTTAAACCTGGTTCATTTGTTCAGACAACTTGTGAAAATGTTTTCCATCTTTGCCGCCGATTGCAGCGGAGATAACTTCATTCCGGTTGACCTGAACGCGGCCAGCTCGCGTCCCTTGAGGACCATATCGGAACCAAGAACCCGGCATGATCACCACATTTGAAATGGCATCTTGTAAATATTGTCATGCGGGCAATTATGTATCCAGGGTCGGCTCAAATGCCGCAAGGGGCGAGGGCAACGTCGCAGTGCAGCGCGGCCAATAGTCACATTTAAATAAATATAAACAAATTTATTTAGATCACGAGATTTACGGAAAAATTCTGTATATCGAACTGTATGCAAAATATTTGTAAGTATTTATTTACACCCCAAACTGGAATCGTTTTGAGAGTCGTTCACTCTCGTTTCGATTCGTCAACATTACTTTTTTTTTTTAAATACATTCACTTATTAACATCTTCATACCATCATAGGTTGGCAGCGGTATCATCGCACCGGAGCTATACCTGTACAATTTGACGTGAGACTCGTTATCACAATAAATTCAGAGGGCACCCAAAGAGAGAAGCTATATAAATCATGCACTTTCAAAAGGGGAGGGTAGACGACACATTTATGTGCTGCAATTGCAGAACTCGGTTACAGTCCGGTAGAAATTTACCCTGTACAGGTCGCGAGGGTGCGAGGGAGAGCCAGTAGAATGCTTCGTTAGGTCTCTATAGCCATTGGTTTTCCCGGCATCGTTCATCCCAGAAACCCCCAACGGGAGACCCGTACTCTAATAAATGCCCAGAAATGTCCGAGATTACTTTAATTTTTTAATAGGTCATCGTTCCGGAGATCTGATGACATATTTCTTCTAATCCCGTAATTATGATCTCACGTGTATCATTCATAATCCCACAGTCCCAGAGGATGTGCTCCATGACGATGTCTGCCTCACCTGAGCGCAAACACACCACGGTTCACGGACAAGTCCTAAGTCGAAGAGTTTACTCATGAAATACCAGTGGTGGTCCAGCACCGGAGGACCACCCCCAACTTTCATTTTCACCGCTACGAAGTGGAGAAAGGTGTAAGTTCGTCTGCTCTGCATGGCAGCGTCACATCTTTCTTGCCACTTTCTTAATGTCACTATTCGCATTCGAGCAATCAGAGCCTGGAAGTAAAGCATTTTTGAACAAGTAGATGAGTTTGTGTAAAGGCTTAGAATGCCAATCGAGGAAAGATTAGCTGTATACAATAGTATTCTGGTACTGGTACTGATGCATGGAAGTGAGGCCTGGAGCTGGTAGACTGAATACAGCAGAAATAATATCACTTAGGTGTACAAGAATGAAGAAATTAGGAGAGAAAAATTTTAGCATAGTGAATTGGATTAATAAAGGATCGCTAAGGTGGTTTGGTCACATGAAACGGATGAATGAGGAGATAATAGTAAGAATATAGATATATGACGCTAGTTTTAATGGCACCCGAAATAACGGACGTCTGCGGAAGACTCGGCACGACCAGATAAAGTGGAAGATGGTCCTGTAAAAAGCGTCAATAATCGACGAGTTTGCGTGAGAAGATGTATGAATGTGGATGAGGCGAGAATTGTGTCAGGATAGAAGATTGTGGCGCTCTATCCTCTTTGCTCATCACCGCGAGAAAAAATATAGTCATCACCGAGATATGTACTCGGAACATTTTATTTATTTATTTAATTATTTATGTAACACAGATGTTTATTTGTGTATGCACTGTGCGTCACTAGAGAAATCTGTGTCTATTTTATGGTCATAATGAAATAAATTAAAAATAATTTACAGAAATCACTTAAAAAAATAAAAATTTAAAGATTAATTATATTTAAAAAGAAATAATAGAATAAATATGTAGTGTTTAAATAAATTTTTTGACAAAGAAATTACAAGAAACTCTAATATATTATATATAATACCCAAGTCCTATTAAAATAAATAAATATTTTTTTAAACAGCATTTATGTAGCCTTCTTAAATGCGATTATATATGGAAACTTAATTAGTATTTAAGAGTAAAAAAGTACAGCCAGCAATAGATAATAATATTTTATAAAATTAAAAAATGATTATCGCAGACACACGTGCTTATTTTAGTAACGTAACGTAGTAACGAATAGTCAGCTGTTTGGTGTATAATGCGACAGATCATGCACTTCACTGCACAATCCGCGCAATTGATCCGAGACATGTTAACTAATGTAGTGGAGTCGTGCCCTTATAAAGCCACACGCGCGGCCTTTGATAGCCGCCAGTTAGACAAGCCGTACAAGATTGTACGCATTTATATAATACTTTCCTATAGCCTCGGGTACTAACATTGATCAATTAATGTAAATAATGCCTACTTATTATTAATAGTAGGATAGCATTATTTGCATTAATATGATAACTTATTAATATGTTCATTGTGAAATCTATTTTCTAACACATATATTGCGTCAGAGATCTTCTAAATATACGTGCAAATCTCGACTTTTACGGAGATATTAGGATTTTATTTTAATAATTACCGTATTGGTTTTAGTTGTTTTAAAATTTCGCATATATAATATTTGATATATTAATTTTTTTAAATATATTATGTTCAATAGAACTTGTATGACATGCCGTTGTTTGTTAATTTTCTTTGCGGAAATTGCTGTCATCGAGGTTCTTGTCAAAACACACAACACTTATACAACCGTTAACTGTACATAACACTGATACAACCGATCGTTCTATACGGGTGTGATGTTAGGTATCTCATTTTAGTGCAATCAAATTAATTGCAGATCTTCAAAAAGTCTTGTGTTAAATGTGATAATCTAATCAGATAATAAAGAAAATTGGGACCTGGAACTTCGGAACGGTATACCGCTTCAGATATACTGAGGAAGGTGAAATCAAGAAGGCTGCAGTGGTTGGGATATGAGGCGAGAGTAGATAAGAGATAATTAACACGCACAAAGCCCTCATACACAAGCCAAACGGATCGAGATCAAAGTGAAGACCGAGACTAGGATGGGCGGATAATGCGAAGACAGCCCTGCGAGAGGTGGGCCCGGAGGCGATGTCAAGGGATGTATGGTGGCCGTGGTGACTGCGGTCATAGAATTCCGAGTCTCACGAGACCATTCAAGAAAAATAAGTTCAGTAGAACTTAAAATAATATATATAAAAAATACTGTTACATATTGCATATCTAAAATATGTATCAATTACACGCAAAATATTAGAAAAACTAAATTTTTTACTTATTAGTTTCAATGGCCGATATTGTATATAATAAATGGCAGAGGCGTGGAAAACAGTTTTTTAATCATAAATATGTCAGAAATGAAATTGAGATTTTATAGTAATTTTTTGCACCATAATTTTATCACGTTCCGATGAAATTGTATCACTCGATCGAAAGCACGATATTATTAACATAATTTGAAAATCTGAGTAATTTTTTTAGACTACACACAAACTACACATAAGTGTAATGATAATCATACGGTTAGGCACATAGGTGTTAAAACTTTTCTTGGATGGTCCATTTGTGAACGAATATCACATAAGGAACTGCCTTACCGATGTCTCGACAGCACGTCTTATCTTCAGTCGTCATTTTTCCTGAAGACGGCACTGGACCAACATTCGCAAAAATTGACAAACTGCGAAATTGATTTAGTATTTATTGCGTCATTTATTATAGAGGTATAATACATATTAAATTCTAAAACAACTTCAGTCTAAAGATACGGTTTATGAATTAACTAGTAATTTGCATCGTTGCAGAAATAGCATCAATCACAGTTAATGTGTAATATCTTCAAACGGAGGTTCTTGGCGATTAGACTGTCTAAATGAATTTGATTTATGAGACCTGTACCTTGTTTCGCAATCAATATCATTTTACGTGTCAGCAAAATACAGTTTATGAATGAACTTACGCGTTTTATTTCCTGATAATCCATAGGTAACTATTTTGAGATACTAGATAACAAATTTAAAAATATTGCCAAAATTAAATTGATAATACGAGATGCGTTTTTTAATTACGGGAATTTTTTTTTAAAGAAACGCAAGATCATTTTTACAACACTTTACTTTCTTCGGACGCTACACATCTTAAACTACTTCTCAACATAGTCGCCACCTTTATTAAGGCATTTGTCATAACGGGACACTAATTTTTGTTTACCTTTGTCATAGAACGACGCCGCCTGGGATGAAAAGTATGTCTACACTCCGACTTTGAGTTCATCATCAAAATGCTTGCCACAAAGGTAACGCTTCAGATGAAGGAAAATATGGAAATAACTTGGCGCCAAATCAGGACAAAACAGAACACACTTGGCGATGAATGTCAGCTGGTTTCAATCAAGAAACGAATCACGGACTGTCGGCGGGCTGATCTATTGTTTTGAACATTTCAACCACGAACTACAAGATGGCCACACTATGTGAATGTCTTTAACGTTGCGTGTTGTGAGTCAACAGATGAAGGAAACAATTGGGCATGCGCAACATCGCAACCGCAGCGCTACACCGGAAATATTCAGCTTACTTATACGGTACTTACTTAACAAACGCGCCTCGTACATCGCATACACTATTTATTAATCTTAAAATGTACACTTTTAAACGAATACATTCAATTCTTCTTCTTTCCTTTAGCTTACCTTGTCTGTGCACTGATTTTATCCGGATGTTCGCTTCCAATCTTTGGGATTGCATTAAGGGTTATTTATCTTTCATCACTTCGGTCGTGTCTGCTCTATTTACGATACCATACGTCATTTTTGGTCTTATGCAAATGATATGTATGTATTTGGTTGCCTGTCCTAATACATTTATTTTTGCAAAGTATATCGTATAGATAGCCTGATATGAAAGCAGGTTAGTTAACTTGCCCTCTAATATCATAATTTTATAACTTAAAAAGATATAAAGTTATTTAATATTTAATTTAATTAATTATTATATTATAAACTCATTAAATTATACTTACCTCTTAACATTTACAACTTTTAAAAACTGTACAGGTAATTGCTTTAGAACAGACTACGTCTAGTAAAGCAATTACCTTTATTTTTCATATGCACTATTTATGCCACAAAAAAAATAAAAATATTTTATTTTTTTATAGTTTTTTTTATGATGACCTGATTCACCATAAAAATAATACATATTATATAATACATTTAAGTTACGAAATATTATTTATGTTGTGAAAAGAAATGGAAAAAAAAATATAAATAAAAAAAAGTTTACACATATATATAAATATAAACAAAGTATAGATACTACATTTCAGTCACAGCCATTATTGTATCTGTAGCTATTCTGAAGTCGTTACAATTCTTTAGTCAGAGAACCAGCTTTCCATGAGAGTATTGCTTGCACTAGAGAGTTGGTGTTGAGCTCAAGCCGCAGCTTTACGCCCGCAACTCGATGTCTTAGAAGCGGAACGAATTCATGTATACGGCCTTCGGCAAACATTGTAGATGCGCTACAATAACGCGCCAATTCGAACAGTATTCTGTATGAGTTATTGTACTGAATTCGGAGACGGTTGTACGTCACTTGCTTGTATTTCGACCAGAACTCGCATGTATACATGCTGGTGAAGAACGATTCTTACTACATCGGTAGAAACGCCGTGATAGCATATTTGCATGAACGCTCAACTATCTTCTCTGTCGTTCTATCTCATCATCATCTTGATGATAATATAGACGTCGATATGAAATGATAAAAATGTTATATGGTTAAAATTATACAGAGATGATTTCTTAAATGTAGTACCAGCAGTTTAATTAATTATTACATTGTTAAGAGACACGATTTGTATTAAACTTTAAATAAAGACATGACGAGATACGATAAGCTTTGTACATATGTAAAAAATAGAAAAAAATCTAAATTGAATATTTATCAGATATGATATAGTAACAGCTGTGATTGAGAGAAATATCATATTTTTTTCTGTTGGCAGTTGGGTTTGAATTTAAAAAAACTGGAACCGGAATCGCAACCGGAAAAACCGCAGAAAATTTGGTACAAATTTGTTATCGATGCGAGAAAGTTAAGTAATGTAGACATTTCTATATAAAGGTGTATCACACTAGCGGCACTTTGGGCGTAAAAAATGTAGACTCTCCATGACATAAACCGACAAGCGCTTAAAAACATAGATTATAAACTAAGATAAAATAAAGCAATGAATGTACCGATATGGATATCGCGCAATACACCAACTATACTTTTTTGCAAATGAATTGATATAGCCTGTTTAATGGCAGTTGTTTGTAAGGAAAATTGCGAACATGTAACAATTTATTTGTCAAGACAATGATAAATTACTTGATTTTAGGTTAACCGCCTGACATAAAAACTTAACTCATTAGAAATATATATATATATTTAATAGAGATGCGTACATGGAGTACATTAATATTCTTACTAATTTAATTGATTTGAAAATAAGGTGGACTATTGTCGCGGTAGCAACCTTTTTTCATAAATTCGTAGTCATGTTAAAACATATATTTTTATCTTCAAATTATCATTACGTCAGTGCTAAAATAAAGCATTAAAATATTATTAAAATAGGCAGAGAGGATAGAACGCCACACAGTTCCGTCTTGATACACAATTCTCGCCTCATCCACATTCATACATTTTCTCATACAAGCTCGACGATTATTGAGGCTTCTAACAGGACCATCCTCCAGTATCTGGTTTACCTGGTCGTGCCAAGTCTTCCGCGGACGTTCTAAATTTTCTGTTGCCATTAACACTTGCGTCACATATCTTGTTATTATTATTTATTTATTATTATTTCCTTATTTCTTCATTCTTTAGCATGTCATAGTACCAGGACTTCATTGTGAACCGCTAGTCTTGCCTCAGTTGACAAGATTCAAGAACGAGATCATAATAGTTATGATAATATATAAGTATAGTTATGCATAAATAAATAATTCATCAAATACGGAAAGGATTATATGAGCAGACTTAGAAAAAAACTTTTTATAATTTCAATATTTCTAAAATGCATAATAATGTGATTTAAGATAAATTTACGTTGGATGCTTTAATTACAAAAATACACACAGTGTTGTTAATTAATTCAAACCAGACAACCATAATTGTCAATTATTAGAAAATTGCCACCCAGCCTTACTTAGTGACAGCTCTCGATATTTATAAGAATGTTCCCCACATTTTTAACACCCAAGTGGACATTGCAGACATCTTCTCTACAACGTTCAGTTAGTATTGGAATCTCTCTTCTAACGTCTGAATGTTAAAGATTGATTTTTCTGTTACGTTGGATATGTTGCACTCGAGAAATTTTGTCCAATTACAACGATCATTGATTATTAATTGAAATATTTTTGACTACATGGTAATTTGTTAAGAAATAATTACACTTGAAGATTTAACGGTTCTAAGATAATTTATCTGTGATTTTATATAAAATGTAAAAATGTGTAACTCTAAAGAAAGCCATCGAACGGTATTAAACAATTTAGAAGCAACATTATCTATTATACATAGTTCCTCATATGTTAAATTTGATATATGTCCTCGACAACTTAAAACAGTTTCTCAACTCATAGACTAGCGAGCTTTCAGATGATTTGCAGCCAGGACAAGTCTTTCTTCCACTATTTTTTTGTCGTCTTCAATAATTGTTTGTAGAATGTGATATTTGTGTCCAATAATTATATACCCTAAATATTTTATGCTGCTTATCGATGTATGAACATTATTTTTCGTTCATTGTGATGTTTTTTTAGAACTATGATGGTGGTATTGAATCACATCTACGATGCGTTTAGTATTCATCTGCTGCACTACATCTCGATCATGTCATCATCAGCTTATGATGTGTGTTCTAAACATAATAAAATAACGGTTGTTATAGAACTAGGATGATTAATGTATCATCTGATAATGATGCTATCTACCTAAATCGTCTTTTACGTCGAGATATTTAGTTTTAAGTGTTGCAGATATGTTCGACTTTCTGCCGTTGGTTATTTCTCGAAGTTTAAATAATATCAGCTGCATTTTCAACAAGACAGAATTTTTTTTTTTGCATTAAGTAGACTAGCCTAGACGTAGTTTACACTAATAGCTACATGAGTATCAATAATTCTATCACAAGTTTAGGCGGGTTCAAACAATTCTTTAATAATTTATGTGTAAACAAATTAGGTGAGTCAGTCAGAAAAAATTTATCTATCGAAAAAATATACAGTAGCCATCAGGATTCAAACCCGAATCTATCTCTTATTGGTAGAACGTGTTACTTTACATCTTCACAAAAAGAACATAGCTTTTAATAGAAAATAACAACTGATCGAAGGTTTTTTGTAAAACTTAGTGGAATCCCAAGATTATTATGTAAATTGACTTGAAACACTTTGTTTTATTCCACTATATTTTATTATATTTAAAATTACGACGTTTTTATCTGTATATCTTTCTAATTGATACATTTAATTTGTATTCAAATTGTTTTAACTCAATTTATAAAAGAAAATAATAGATGTCACAAGAAAATAAAGGAATTTATAAAGCTCAATATTTGAAGTGAAGATTCAAGGTTACCGTGGTGTAATCAATTCAGATAGCCCGAAGAAGGTGAAAGCAAGGAGGTTGTAGTGGGCTGGACGTGCAGCGAGAGCAGACGAGTGCCGTAACACGCACAAAGCCCTCAGACACGAGCTAACAGCATCGAGATCGAGGGGAAGAACAAGACGTAGATATGCGGATGATGTTAAGATAAATGGGTACCTGGCGGACTGTAGTCGATAACGCGTTCTCACAGCAAGAAAATGTTCTGAGTTCGAGTCTTGGATGGTGACAGTAAATTTCTATACAAATAATTATTTAAAAAATAATTTGGAGGCTTTTAAAGTGTCCTTAGTACAATACATTCCTACTAATCCGTAATTATATTGAACTTCCTCATCTGTATCTATGATTTTCTAGATGTGGCTTTAGTGATGTCATTACGGCTGTGAAGTGCTTGGTTAAACGGACAGGTTTGTGAGACACGAGCTAGATTATCAAAATGATTTTTTTATATATATTCAATAACATATTTTAGAAAAATCGTATATTTACGTCTGTCATCTTTTTTTTCTGTCTATGGTAAGTGAGAAATCTTTCTTACTATAGAAATTGTCTATCCGCGATTCTTATGTCATCTAGATGTCATTTTTGTTCGTTTGATAGCGAATTTACGAAGATGGAATAATTTTAATTACATCAACATTTGATTTACGTGTGGTTTGTTTTGGGGAAAGTTATATCATTGAAATATAGATTCCGTTGAGACACACAGCGATCACCAAGCAGCTAAAATAGCAGCCTGCAGGGACTATTCAATTATGATTTCTTAATCAAAAGCAATGATAGTACAAACGAGTGTATGTTTTTACAGGTTTTCCCGAAGGAAACGCAAGAAAATAAAACACGAGATGAACATAAATTTAATATTCCCCGCAGATGACGTGTCGGTATTGCAACATGCGAGAAACGTCTTCTAAGGCAGAAGTTATGCCGGCCGACGCCTTATCGAGAAGTTAACTCAGGATAGAGATCTCGTTAGCACTCGGCTCGAGAGTAATAAAGTTGGATTTAAAAAATACCAAAGCCGGGTGCGTGACGCGTCGTAATACTCATCGCATTCACCGACGGCTCGAAAAGTCATTAGCAATGGACGCCGACCGGCGCAGCGGCAGAGATGCAGTCCAAATGGCAATTAATAAAGCCACAAAGAAGTCATGATTACGGAACCATTCGATAGCTGTCGCGCGGGAAAGTTACATTTGACAGGTAAAAGTTGTACACGCTTACACGGATCAAGAAAACTTACGGCAAAATGGCACAAAGTATCCGCCGGCAGAACGCAAAGCATAAAAAGCGCGATTGATTAATTCAGTTAACCTTGCAAGCGTTCATTTTATAGTAATTAATTGGTTTATGTGCTGGCTATAAATTACGACACGCAACAAAGAAAGTATGGGTACGTGATTTATTTTTCCATGATCCGTGGGAACAGGCAACTTATAAATCAAAATGGCGGTTCATCAAGGAAGGCAGCCATTTTAACATTTTTGATAATCTGTTAGTGAAGTCTTGTTAGATGTTTTGACGTGTGTAGTTAATTAATCAAATAATTGCGTGGTGAATAAATATAAATAACATAAACAATATTAAAAGCCGAGTTTACACAAATAAAAAATTAATGTAAATAGCAACCTATTTTGTAATATTTTGAGATCAAGATTCGTTTCTTGTTTTTTTTCGTACACAATTATTGAATTGTTTTTTTTTCGTTGTAGACTATTTTAAATATTTATTATTAATATCTAATTCATACATCAACACGAGCAAGCTTACCGCTATTTAAAACTTATATATTTTATTTTAAAAAGAACACAGTATTATTTGTGAAGTTGTAATTATTTTTCAGAACATAGTTTTGTGATATTTAATATAAATTAAATGCATCAATTAAAAAGATATACACACAGATAAACTCTATTAACTGAATAAAATATTTTAGCTGTTACCGGGATTTGAACCAGAATCTCTTCCTATCCGGAGAAGTGCGTTATCCAATTACACTACGTCAGCTATGTAAATATTCGACAAATTTTCGAACATATATGTTGCAGTTACGTCGACTATTTGCAAAGCTGACGTAGTGTAATTGGATAACGCACTTCCTCGGATAGGAAGAGATCCTGTTTCGAATCCCGGTGGCAGATAAAATATTTTATTCAGTAAATTGAGTTTATCTGTATGTATATCTTTCTAATTGATGCATTTAATTTATAATACATGTTTTACCTTCGTTGGTTTATAATAATGAATATAAGAAAGATTAAATTTATCATTAGAATACATGGAAATGAATGTAATTAAATAAGATGTCAGGAATCTTTAGATAGTTAGTAATACCTGTTTTATATATATCAAAAATAAAACGTATACTAAATTCACGAGAAACAAATTTTTGTGTGACACATTAGTTTTAAATATGAATTAAATATATTAATTATAAAGATATACATATAAAATCAATTTTATCGAAAAATATTAATTAATATATTTAATTCATATTTAAAATATCACAGACCTATGTTCTGAATAATTACAACTTCACAATAAGAATGTGTTCTCCTAAAAATGACACATTAGTATTTATTTATATTATTGATCTATACGTCCCTGCCAACTTCACATGAACAAGGTGCGAAACAAAGGTATATTTGATAACAACTAAATACAAATTAAAGTTGAGATGGGTTGAAAAACTAGAGGATATTTTCAAGTCAAAGTCAAGTCACCATTAAAGACTACAACCAGTAAGTTCTCACTGTATTTATCTGCGGGGTCGAGACTTGAATGCTCACCGTCAACGCCATACAGAAATAAAAGCTAGCCCGAAGAGCAAGAAAAAACTGTAGGGTATATAACATATAAATTTGTAAGATAACCTAGGTGTGGTCTAAAAGATTTTCATGCCCAAATGTCAATTGACTGGACAAGTCTACGAAGAGATAATAGTCTATCGGAAAAGAAGATCCCTGTAAAAGAAGTGTTGGCTATCTCCAAGTTCTACGGAGCGACATCATCAAAAGAATGGGAAATAGATAGATGAGGCATATATCCAACAGGAGAGAAAAATACGCTTACGATGATGACGATAATTTCACTAAATTATAATTTAAAAGTAATCATAATCTTCTTAGATAATATTGTAACGGATTGTGAAGGCCCTGAACACGTCTCACAGTTATCTGGTCATAAAACCAGGCTCTTAACAGCCATAAACACTCCCGGTACCGACGTGCCCTAATAACATCAACTGAAAACCATCAGAAAGACCGACTTGTGAGCATCACTCATCTACTTGCTGTCTCTCCGATTACAAGCTCAAGATTAGCCTTCAGTAACTACTTGTAACTTTGTAACATTGTTGAATAAATCTCGTGTCAACTGTAAGTAGTTTCTTTTCTCATAATCTGGTCTAGTCTGCCGTCACATAAATTCATCACACTTCACGATCATTCACAAACGAGCACGTGGAGCGCTGGGAGAAATGGGGCCCAGCCTTCCGATAAAAACTAATTCATAAACATCACAACGCACATTTTATGGCCAAAGTGGTTAACCTGACGTGATTTTATCCCCAAAGAATTAATCATAATTAATATTAAGAAGTAATTATTTTAATTTATTTAGAATTTTTAACCAACGATAAAGTTATTAAATAAACAAAAGCTTAAAATTTGTATTATTATTATTAGTTATTAAACATCCGGCTCTTAGATACAGAGTAATAAAATAAAAATATCCAGCAATTATTCCTATTTACTATCATTCGCTTATTTGATATATCGTGCGGCCGTTTAAGGTCAGCCCGAGTTACAAGTCATTCATTTCTGAAATGGTCCAATAAAATTGTCTCATTTTGAAAAAGTCGGCTTCCATGTTGGGTGAAGCTATTCTATTGCCCGTATTATGACTCAATACGTGGCACCCGCAGCACACGCAAGCTGGTAAAAAGTAAAGTTATGGCTCGGCTAGCCAGGGTCGGTTATCATAACTGGCGGATTGTGTTATGGTAACATGTTGAAAAACCACATTTCTACTCAACAATTTTATAGTTTTATGCCGTGTCCAAGTGACATTCGCGGCGCGAGAAATGTCGGAGCTCGATTTTGGAAGATGCGGCTAATTTATGACAGTGGCGAATTAAACTCATGAATGGTTTTTTTAATGATCTAATTGAACATTTTATATATAACCAGCAAATTAAAATTTAATTACAATTTAAATCAGACAAATTGAACGGTAGTTTTTTATTGTGATGCAAAATTTGATTCAGGCAGAGAAAGGGAAAAATATCAAGAACAGAAAAATTAGGAATGTACGGCATTCAAATAATATACATTTATATCGAGCGAAGGTGCATTTGTTTTGTAAGTACTAAAAAAATTTGAAAATTTGATATACTTTAATAAAAGTGTGTATAATTGTATGGATAACAAACAGACAAACATTTTATATAGATTAAGTAATACATTTTATATGTAGGTATCTTAAAATAATATTACTTGCTTACCACGTTGTTTTCCCACGGGGTTAGGAAGAGAAGATACAGTACCACACGCTTCTGTCAGAGGGATACCACGTTTGACTTGATCATCAATGAAAAACATATTTTGATAAATGGCAACCTCAAATGGCGTTCAATAAATATTAATAAAATATAATTAATTACATAAAATTAGACGATTGATAATGCCATGTGCAATGCTATGTGCATGGCATTATTAATCGTCTAACGTTTTTAAAATAACTATTCAATTTCTAAATAACTGTAATTTGACTTAATTATTTACCATCACGCCGTTTTACCGCGGGGGTAAGCAGAGTGGATAGAGCGTCACACTCTTCTGTCCTGACACACAATTCTCGCCTCATTCACATTCATACATCTTCTCATACAAACTCGACGATTATTGAGGCTTCTAACAGGACCATTCTTCAGTATCTGGTTTACCTGGTCGTGTCAAGTTTTCCGCGGACGTCCTCTACTTCTGGTGCCATCAATACTTGCGTCATATATCTATTTTACCATTCTATCCGTTCCATATGACAAAACCATCTATGTGATCCTTACTTAATCTTACTCATTATACTAAGATTAGGTTTACATTCTTTCCTTATTTCTTCATTCTTTACTCTGTCATAAATGGATCTGCCACATATACGCCTAAGTGATCTCATTTCCACTGCATTCAGTCTACTTTCGTTCCTCTTCTGCCAGCTCCAGGTCTCACTTCCATACATCAGTATCAGTACCAAGGCTCCATTGAGAAGTTTTGCCTCAGTTGGCATGCTCTCATTAGCTACTGTAATTTGAAAGTAAATTAATTTAGTGTTCTCGAAAACAAGTTTACCTAAATACATTAACAGATAGCGGAATGTCAACAACAAAATTTAAACTCACGATTATTCATCACTACATCGAGACGTAATATGAAAAAATGCGTTATCTGTAATTACTGGTGTCATCAGAACTATCAAAAGTGTTCTGGATAGATCTAGATGTTTATTATATTTATTTCAAAAATAAGAGTGACCTTTTGAAAAGCTGATTTTTGCATTATTGCAGGTATTGTTAAAATGGTTCGGTAATGTAAAACGCACGAGTGAGGAGAAAATTGTGGATAATCCATGAAAGATCTGACTCTGATGTGACTGTGTAGACAATATTAAGAAAATTGTTCGTGCTAGAACCACCAATAATCGACAAGAATGCAGGAGAAGAAATATAAAATGCGAACGAAGTGAGAATTGTGTGTCAGGATTAAAAAAGATTATTATCTGACTACTCATGGAACGCAATGGCGTTAAACCAAAAGGAGAATCCTGATGGCACCTAGAGTGGGACATCAGCAACGCACAATTTCGAAATCAGCCTGTGTTGGCAGTCGGCCGGCCGTACACCAACGCTGTCTCTTCTCTTCTGAACCAATCAACAGCGTTCTCTAAATCCAAAGACAAATATTGTTTTTTTGCTATCGTAATTCAATTAATTAATATAAGTAAAGCGTTTCAAGTGCTATATCACTGTCATAAATACTACCTCATCCATTTCAGGAAACCAAGGTAAATACTGCGATGTATACGAACAAGAATGGTAAGCCGAGTTAGGATATAATACATACTCTTAAATGTTAATTCGCAGAAATATTACACAAACGCGTTAAGAAATTCTTGAAAGCATTTAAAAGTATCACGTAAATTTCCATGACTTCCCAATCTAAACACATTACTCTGTTTTATGGACGCATCTTTCAATTACAGACATCGTAATCGCCACTATTTTTCTATTAATGGCGATCTGCCCCCGATGTCTCAGTCCGCCATTTAATCCGCCTTCCTCAACATGCGATACAATTTATTGCATCGCCCCCTGACAGGAAATCTATGGCGCTGGGTGCCACACAAAACCATAGACAAAAATCCAGGGCCGTGGAAAACGTCCGCTGTATTGGACGCTACGGTTTTATTACAGAAACTAATAATTTATAAAAGTGCACCATCTTGTCTATAACACAATAAGAATTTAATTTGACTATTTATTAATATGTTCGCCAGTCGCCAATTTGTAATTACGTTTACAAATACTAAGGTGTATGATTTAATTACAAATGTTTTTCTTCAATAATAATAATAGCAAAATTACTTTGTGGCCACAAATTATATAAATAATAAGACAAAACGCTTTGTTTAAACCACTATTAATTGATAAATCAACATGTTACGATACTATTGTCTTCAAATATATCGAAGATTTTGATATAATAGACTTGTTTATTTTAATTTTCGGATCAGTTTGTATATTACGTCCTGACAAATATACTGTAGTAATGAAACATAAATGAAATGGGTTATTTTAAAAATAGATGTTTGTTTCTTTATTATATTTGTCATATTGTCCTATCTTAATGGTAATGCTTATGTTATATAATGTTTAATTGTATACAATTAAATGTAAATAATTACATGTCAAATATGAATTAAATGAATTAATTAGAAAGATATAAATAAAAAAATAATTTTAACGAAATATATTGTTGTTGCGCTACCGGGATTCGAACCTTGATCTCTTTCCAAACTGGGGAAGGTGCATCATCCAACTATGCTACAGCGACAATATTTTTAGCGACAAATTTTCGAATCTATATGTCACCTTTTTAACATTAATACATTTGACTGTTCCATTATTTGAAAGAACCATCTACCTTATTTTTACGGAAGCTCATATACGTTTGAGTAATCTGATAGCAAACGCCAGAATTATCAATTCATTTTTATTAAATTTTGGACACATTGATACAACTTTATTATTAGGAGAACACATTCTTATTTTGAAGTTGTAATTATTCAGAACATAGGTCTGTGATATTTTAAATATGAATATTCAATAATAATAATTACACGTCAACTTTTACTTAATTTAATATTTCTGCTGAAAATCACACATTTTGAGTAAAATGCAGAAAATATTTAGAATAATCAATTACGAAGAGTTTATTTTGCTTTGTATTACAAGGAGTTATGAGACTTAACACACATCATCCATCAACAATAATACCAATAATACATACATAATGTATTGAATACTTCACACCGCGACATCAGCCCTGAAAACGCCGGCAATTTTTCCGTTCAGACAGAAAAATAAAAGCTCTTTCCGCGGCACATAAACATGTAAAGGGGCCATTACTTTTCAGTTGTAATCGATTACATCCAATTCGTATGTGTGAAGTGTGGATGGGCCTTTTTGGGGAGTAAAGAAATAAGGTTCCACATTCTCTCCACACTTCTGTATCGAGTTTTCAGAAGGATAAATTCATTCCGCCTTATTGGAATAAGCGCAAGGGACAATTCCATTGTTCTACTGGTGTTTGGAATTATTGCCTTGTTTATGCTTTCACATTTAGCTGTCAAATAAATCCGACCGTTCTATTTTTGAAAACGTTAAGGGATGAAGATAATAGTGGCAATAAAATGTTAGCGAAATAAAATACACTAAAACACACAATGCAAGTAAATACTGACTATTCCACTCACACAATTGTTGCTTACTATAAAATATGTATTGCCATCCTTAAAAACATGGTATTTTAATTATGCAAGGATTAATTTGGATTATTTGTAGTGTATGTTTTATATTATATAATTATTAATTATTTGTAAATTACCTCACCTTGAAGAAATTATTAATATGAATTGCTAATGAAACGTTTATATTCATTAGATTTATTTTTATAAATAAAAAAATGACGTTTCTGATGGTATGGGCATGTAGTGCGAAAGGGGCGAGATTACATCATTCAAAACCACAAGGATTGAGATCGAAAGGAGAACACAGGAAGACCACGAACAACATGAATAGCTTCAGTTAATCGTTATCTTTAATATTTTAACGTGAACAGAACACAGTGGAGAATAATGAAGTGAACACAATAAGGCGAGAACAAAGAAGCAGGTTGAATTACTGGAAATAAATCTATGATCCAACATTCCTATTTGCTTGATTGGCCTTTCATCATACTATATTTAAGGGATAAAGGATGTATGGAGTATTATATAACCTCTCTGCCTAAACATAAATAAATGTATTTTTAAATCTAACAAAAAAAATCATGTTTCGGAAGATCACAATAAAAAATGTGGCACAAACATAGATATTCGTTTTATATTTCCGAAAGCCCCACTTTATTTGATAATTCTTCAACGTCAAACCGCACATCTATCATAATAGGAAACTGTACACTCCAACAATATGCAGAGAATTTATCAGACGTCTTACAGGGGTGGAACAACCGTGGAAGGGGGGGATCGGGGGTGGTTTTCCCGTGATTTATGTGCCTACCCCCGGGGGTCGCGCCCCGCTACGCCCCTGGCCTCGCCCCCCATATTTTACCATGGACAGATTTAAAGAAATTCACACAGTGGCGGCAGATTTATGGCCAGTTGAGATACTGCCCCCATCGCCCCCACTGCTCCCACCCATTTTTTCCCTAGGATGGTTTGTAGAAAAGACCATCGCGACACAGGGGCGTATCGCTATTTGTGAGAATTTATTGACGCTTACACTTTGCACGTTTCAATATTTTCCAATGCTTCTGACATTTTGGAACGGATTTCGACAAAATCTTTGGATATTAGCAAACCACGTGGAGATTTATTGGCATGCAGACATTCACAGTGACACCTATACTTTTTTAAATGAAGTCTAACCGATTAATAACAAATATGATTAAGATTCAGACGATTTCATCACTCTGTTCAACAAGTCAATAACCTTGAATTAGTTTATTTTCAACTGTTTTGTGTTGGTTTTTTTTACATCAGTCACTAATGTTGTTTCGGTAAAATAAGCAGCAGAAAGTGTTTAAATAATTTTAGTATTAGTTGTTCGATTTCTGTTTTTGTTTTCATTTTATTTAGCCTTCATCTAAGTGTTGAAAAATTTACAAAATTTTGGTGTTTAGATTATTATTTATTTTCTTAATTAGTTTTCATGTAAACTAAATACGCCCTTTGTGTCCATTCATGATGGTGTTGCCTATGAACAGCTGCTTATAATTTCATGAAGACCCATACAAATGAATCATACATTTAATAAAAAAGAAACTAGTAATAAAATAATCATTAATAATTTGGAGTTGAATAAATTTTTCAATTATTTACTTGAGCGAGGTACATTTGCGCCTATTTTTTATAATCTGCAATATGATTTGAATTACGTACAACAGATTGCAGCGAATAGGAGCCATACTGATAAAGGGTCTATTAATTTATTTTTTTAGATATTTTTCATTGTTTTCAATTCAGATACGTACATAAATAATAATATTAATAATTAGGTATTGTATAAGCGTTTCATACAGATAACAAATGATATGACACGTTAAAAATGTATAATATTTTTATTATTAGGAGAACACATTCTTATTGTGAAGTTGTAATTATTCAGAACATAGGTCTGTGATATTTTAAATATGAATTAAATAAAGTTGTATCAATGTGTCCAAAATTAATAAAAATGAATTGATAATTCTGGCGTCTGCTATCAGTTTACTCAAAGGTATTTGAGATTCTGTAAAAATAAGGTAGATGGCTCTTTCAAATTATGGAACGATTAAATGTATTAATATCAAAAAAAGGTAACATATAGGTTCGAAAATTGTCGCTAAAAATATTATCGCTGTAGCATAGTTGGATAATGCACCTTCCCCGGTTATATGTATATCTTTCTAATTAATATATTTAATTTATATTTAAAATATTTTTATTACCTATACTTGTTTGAGAGATTTAATTTTATAATATACAAGAGCATCAACAGTTCAATGACACAACACATAAAAAATATGGTTTGTATTATAATTAAAAAAATAGTCACTGAACCTTTAAAAATACTCATCACAAGTGTTCAGTATAATATTACTACATTCACTGCAGCCTGTAGAATCTACAGTGAATATGAAATGAAATACAACGTACATAAAAATTAGATGTTACAGCATATAATAACTTAACCAATTAAAATGTTAAATACATGAATGTATTAAAACATAATTACACGCAGTAGCATAAATATTTAATACAAATATAACAAATATGATTTTAAGAAAAAGTGAAGTGTAAAAGATTTTGTAGCTTAGCAATGAATTAGAGAATCATGTAAGATAAGTGTATACACAATTATTATCCATGCTGGGTAGTTTTAATTATTAGCTTATTCTTGATAGAGCATCGGGCAGAACACCCCAAGAAGTTAAATAAATTTTCAATAAAATTAAATATTCCTTGGATATCAAGGTCAAAACAAACACTTGTTTCTAGAAATACAATATATTTTCTTGTATTATAATTATTACAAAGGGTTTAGTGGAGTCTTATCTCAGGTATTAAATAATATCAAAATGAGATGTGAATTGCAAAGCCGTTCAGCCAGAAGGGGTTATCGAAATAGAAGTAATCTAATAATTAAAACGAGATCATGAACTGGTATTAATTACCATAAATAATTTAGTCGAGAAATAATTTATTTTAATTTTAGTTATCGGTTTAAGATGCCTCTTGATATTATTTGGTGTTTAATTTATTTGATAATATTTTCTATGAATCATTAATAAAATATATTATTAAAATTTTGTATAAAACATTTTCGCACATATTTTTATTATACTTTATACTTTAATACTTTAATATATACTTTAATAACGGGTATTTTTTCAGAGGTATAATAGAACTTTAAAATGAAATAAAATACGTAAAAATCGTAGGCCATGATATAGGCTTTATTGGAAATATAATTTTATGCCATTAGTGTTTTAATATGATTTTGCGCATAGGGCGTCGCGGCTGGCTCGAATAAAGCGCAATCTGGAAGTCCAATTATCGACAACTTTTTTGAGCAGCTGGGACCGTATATCGGCAATAATGCGACGAATGTTGGCTTTTCAGTCGTTTATCGTCTCAAGTTTATCGGTGTAGACTAGCGACATCACATATTGGCCATTTCACATGTCTATTACACAAAATTATGCGCTCATCGAATGTTTCATTCAATAAGTTGATAGTGGTGCGCGCTGTGTGGCAGGTTGCGCCCTCTTGTTGAAACGACAGCTCTTCCACACTAATGCCATTTAAATAAGGAACGAAAAAGTCAGTAATCATGGATCTATAGCGCTCTTCATTGACTGTAACGTTCTGGCCGGCATAATTTTTGAAGAAACAATAACTTCTTCGGTGTGCATTATACGACGTCTCTGCGGATGCGTATTTTCAAGTATGCGTGGTGCAAAAAAGATTCATGGTTATTTGAATTACTCGGATGGACGATTATGTCGACCGTAAAATAGACGTAGCGCACGGTAAGTTTCGCAAACTGAATCACGATTTTCGAAATAAATTTGCACAATTTGCAAGCGTTGTTCTGACGTAAGTCTATTTGTTAACGCGCCTTGTTACTTCGATTGGCACCACCGGGATTCCTTGTTTATAATAATGTACATGTGTGTGTTTGTATGTGTGAGTATTGTCGCCCTCTTTTCGGAAGGCTAAGAAGACGGTAACCGTCAGGCGTCATTCTTATTACATCCCGTGCTTTGACCAGTCCAACCGTCCAAATAAACCACCAGTGCGCGTTTCGGTCGGTTGAAATCTAAAGAAGACAATTTAACTAAAATAACAACAACATCGGACTAGAAAGGCAGCAAAATTAAGGAGGTTAGTGCCGTTTATGTAACATATGTGTGCTTATTGTTTATCGGAATCCTGGGAACCAGCTATCAAAGGCGTTTACTATTCATGGTGAAATAGCAAACCAAACTCAAAGCTATCAAAAAAGTGTTGTAGGTTCGAAAAATAAATCTTTAAAAAACATTAAATATACTATTGATTACATATTTTTATTGTCATACTTATTAAATTTACTAACTCGATTATAATGTAATGCTGTTATCAAATTTATCTATTTACTTCGGTAACTGAACATAACTGAATATCGTGATCTTTATGAATTTCCGCTCTCTAAATTATACTTCTCCACGCTGTCACCAGAAAAGTGCAACGGGCGGGATATCTTCCTCTTCGTCCATAACAATAAGATTCCCCAAGCTATTTTCTCTTCTGGCAAGATGTCTAAAAAATAGAAACTTTCATCTTAAGCTAATGTTTGAGTCTATTGTTAGTGCGTAGTACTTATGAAATAAAAAAATTCTGTACGTTATATTATTTTATGAGAAATGTAACCAATAAGTCAACTATTGAATGTCCAGAGTTTAGTTTGTCAGTTAAAAATTAAGGATTTTAATTTTTACATTTTTGGAAAATATTAACAACTTATTTTTGAGTTATGATGAATAGCGAATTGTTAAAAATGTAATAATAACATCAATTTACAAACAAACAAAAATACTAGTTAGGTAAATTAATTAATCAGAAATATATACAGAAAAAAAAATAGATATCGACATAATATTTTAAATACTAATTAAATATATTAATTAGAAATATATACATATAAAATCAATGTTATCGAAAAATATTGTTGTAGCTACCGGGATTCGAACCTGGATCTCTTCCAATCTGGGAACGTGTATTAAACGACTATGCTTCAGTACACAGCACTTTGACGACAAATTTTCGAACCTGTATGTTACACTTTTCAAATTAATACATCTATCGCTCCATTATTTGAAAGCCATCTACTTTATTTTTCGATTAAATTGATTTTATATGTATATCTTTCTAATTAATACAGTTAATTTGTATTTAAAATATCACAAACCTATATTCTGAATAATTACAACTTCACAATAAGAACGTCTTCTCCTTAATGATGAAATGCTTATCACCGAGATACGAACCCGGAACATTTCAGATAAATTTTTGCTGTGTATCTTTCTAATACAATAAATAAATAAATTTTATTTTCAATATTATAGACAAATGTTTTAAAATTAAGTCTTTACAAAAACATGTTTTCATTAAGAAAATATAAAAATGATATTAACCGATTTAACATGTGCAAAGACTCTACACAGGCTGACGTAATGATTAGTAATTTTGTTTAATCATGAATCAATTTATGCATACATAATTCATTGGAAAGCTTCAGTAGATAGTGATTAAAATTCAGGTAGCACTTCACCTCTTGTTTTTAAACTTAACCTTTTCAAACGGTAAAAAAACTTAGCTATTCGAAATGCATTATTGTCTCCCGATGTAATCTCAAAGGCATTCTTTCTCCCTCTTCTTTAAAATTATTTGAATTCTTTCATTTCACCGCGATATCGCGTATCTTTCCAACATGGCATCCTTTTTACGTTCTTCCCTTGTACGCCATTGAACGCGGACGCGGAGAATGTGCTGAAAACACAAAAAATACCTCACAAAGTGTTTGAAAGCAGGGAATTAGTTTGTTCTAACTAGATAGATATTTCGATTCAAATGTAACATTAGTGTTGGATTTGATTTGATCTAGTTCGGTTCTGAAATACACGAAATTAATACCTTGGTAATGATATTAAATAGTTTTAGTACCGAATTCAAATTAGATCTCACCGAATCAACTAACAAACTAACTTACCATCACGCCGCTTCCCCGCGGGTGTAGGCAGAGAGGATAGAGTGCCACACTATTCTGTCCTGACACACAATTCTCGTCTCATCCACATTCATACATATTCTCGTACAAGCTCGCCAACTATTGAGGTTTCTAATAGGATCATCCTCCAGCATCTGGTTTACCTGGTATATTTTTCTTACTATTCTCACCTTATTCATCCGTTCTATATGACCAAACCATCTAAGTGATCTTATTTTCATCTTACTCACTATACTAAGATCAATCTGAATAAATGAATCTGCCGCATACACGCCTAAGCGATCTCATTTTCAGTGCATTTAGTGAATATGTTATCACATAATAAGGCAATTTTATTAATATATTAGTTTTAATTTAGAAAATATTAGATAAACCACTAAATTTAAGAGAAAATACAAAGACCGTTATTTGACATCTCCATAGACTGGGTAAAACCAGGCATTAATATTTGATAAACAGAAAAGGTGTCATTTTTCATCAAGATAATGCCAGACCACGTGTTGCATCAACCACCCAAAGAAAAATAATTGATCTGAAGTGGGAAGTTTTATAGCACCCTCCATACTCTTCGGACTTGACACCAAGTGATTACCATTTATTCCGATCTCTGCAAATTTTTCTCAATGGTAAAAAAACATCAAAACATCTCTTGATGATTTTTAAAATAAAATATTTTTTATTTAATAAATTGACTAATAGGTGGGAGACATAGCTAACAATGGTAATTATATATTGCATTGAATGAAGTTTTATAGCACCCTCCATACTTCCTGGACATGGCACCAAGTGATTATCATTTATTCCGATCTCTGCAAATTTTTCTCAATGGTAAAAAAACACCAAAACATAATATTGACTAATAGGCGAGACATATTTAACAATGGAAATTATACAATGGATCGAATGAACGTTGCTTATATATAAAAAAACTTTTATTGTTAAAAAAAATGGCAAAAACTAATGCATCGTCATCATCATCATCATCGTCGCCAAGAAGCATTGCTAAGAGTGGATATAAATATTTCGTCGCTCTGAATTGAAATATCAGATGAATAAAACCCATGAAAAACGATGTAACAAATTGAATTACTGAAAAGTTGCGCGTGAATAAATAAATACCCATAATGAAAGGGCATAAAGTGCGTTCAGTATCCTCTGTCAATTAATGAGGTGTGTTGTAAAGTATAAGAATAATAATGCGACGGACTGCAGCACAATGAGGGTCATGCGGGAGGACGTGAGATGTTTGTTAAAATATTAAAATTGTGTAATTACTCCGCCGACGCCACAAAGCGGGATTACATTGTACAGTACAGGGCGCCTCGGCACGCACATGTGCGGTGACACGCCAGACAATGTTCAGCGGAATATCGGAATGGGAGATTGTTATCAAAAATGGTCTTCAACATCAACACTTCTCGTGTATTGTGTGGTTCTAAAGATAATAACAGGTATGTACCCACCCACCAGTGGCGTGACTTGGGCATAGATTTAGGTAATGCTGCAAATATCGACGGGCTTTACCAGAAGTTGTATGTATCCTTTTGCATTTTGTTGTAAAAAGTATTCTTGTGGCAGCTATTTTCGATGAGCGTGCATAATAAGATATACCTAAGTAAACGGGCAAAAATTGTTTTTATTTATTATTAATATAGTACATACATATGTATATTTATATATGCTCTAATATAAACAAGATCAAAATCGTTTCTTTTTACTACAACTCATCTTTCACATATTTGCTTAGTTTCATTTTGAATCTATGTAGTTTCTCCTCCTTTCTTATGTTTTTTGGCATTTTATTTAAAATCTTCATCGCACTGTACATCATCGATTTCTGAGATTTAGCCTTCTTCCTGAATGGCAGTCTCAGTCTATCTTTTCCTCTTGTATAATGTTCGTGTTCATGTTGATTTGCATAAATTTTTCTTATAACTTAGATCGATTTATGTGTCATTCTACCCATTTTGTCTATTTCTGCTGGATTACGATGTGATGGTATGTAAACAAATATGATTTCGTAAGAATTGATGGTTAAATCGTTAGTGTGATTGCGATTGTAACGATAATTGATAACTGATTATTCGTAATTTCTCAAGTGATGACTCGAACACTAGAAAGTAAACATCCAACAATTAAATATTAGTTACCAATCATCGTTATATCTCAGTTTTAAACCATCGTCACAATCACACTCACATTACGGTTTACCATCAATAAATCGCAGCAGCCACCTGCATAGCTTATTTCATACCAATCTGAAGAAGATTTTTTGTAAAATTAATAATTAGAATGTAAACAAATTTGAATGTAGGCACGTTTACTTCATGCAGTCGAATTTCAAATAGCATGAAACAATTAGTTTTAAAGACAAGAGATTGAGACATTTTTTATTCCTTATTAAGTAAGTACCAACTATATATATTAAGTGAAGGGTTACAAATATTAATAAATAAAATAATATCTCATGTAAGTTTATACATTTGTTCTAGTTAGTTAGCAGTTCTTTAATCTTATAAATCACTTATTACATAAATGGATTTATGTAAAATCATTCGTCATATTAAGCTCAAATACCATTTTAAATAATTGTTACCTATTAAATATTATATATTCAGCCACACAAATAATACAATTTTTAATATTTATTTACAACCTATCCCGAATCGTTTTGGAGGTGTTTACTCTCCTTTAGATTCGTCAATATTACATTTTTGTATTACATTCAGTTATTAACATCTTAATACCATCATAGGTTCACTCCAGTAACATCGTACCAAAGCCATACCTGTACAATTTGACGTGGGACTAATCACATTATATTCAGAGGGCAGCCAGAGAGAAGTTATAGAAATTGTGCACCCCCAAAAGCGGTGGGTAGACGTCACATTTATGTGTTGCAGTCGCAGAACTAGGTCACAGTCCGGCAGAAATTCACCCTGTTCAGATTGCAAGAGGTGCGAGGGAGAACCAGTAGAGTGCTCTTTAGGTCTCTCTAGCTACTGCTCTTCCCGGTATAGTCCATCCCAGCAACTCCCAGCGGGGGACCCACACCCTAATAAATTCCCGGAAATGTCCGAGATTTCTTTCATTTCTTAATATGTCATCGTTCCGTTCTATTCCTTCCAATCCCGCAATCATGATATCACGTGCATCATTTGTAATCACACAGTCCCAGAGGATGTGCTTCGGCGTCCACCTTACCTGAGCGCAAACACACCACGGTTCACGGACAAGTCTTAAGTCGAAGAGTTTACTCATGAAATGCCCATGCCCCGTGATCATCTGCATCTCGTAGTGGTCCAGCGCCGGAGGACCAACCCCACCTTTTTTTTTCACCGCCACAAAGGGAAGATAGGTGTAAGTCCATCTGCTCTGCATGGCAGCGTCATATAACACATTACTTAACCAACAAAAATATTAACAAATTAGTGATATAACGAAAACTAAAATATTTAGTGGCTTAATCCTACCGTTGCTTCTGCCGGGGCGAGCATTAAATTTAACGGTAGACTCTAAAATCTGTACTCCACGTTCTTATATAATAAGATGTATGTAAGGATTTTCACAATTTCGCCATTTACTTTAATAGTAATTCACAACACAACGAAATATAATGATAATTATAATTTTTTACATTTTTATTGTAAAGTTGCAAGTGAAGTTTATGATAATTAAAACAAATTAAATGAATTACCTATAAAGATACAGAGAAAAAATCTATCTATCGAAAAATACATAGATACCATCGAGAGTCGAACCCGGAACATTTTCTTGTCGAGAGAATGAGTTATCTATTACACTATGTAACTATTTACTTTCACGTCGAATTTTCAACAATATATGTTTTATTTAATGGAAAATTATAGATGACTCACTATTTGTAAGAAAATTCGGGTGGTAACTAAATATTTTTGTAATATTAATTAAATTAATCAACTCGAAAGATAAACTGAAAAAACCTTTTCCTATCAAGGATAGATTTTCTATCAATCTCGATAGCAACTAAATATTTTTTCTACATTTTTATATTTCAATTTTTTTTTTGTATACCTTTATTTCTATTTAAATATTTTAATTTGTATTAAAAATACCACAGAACTGTGTTCCAAACAACTGTAACTTCACAATAAAAACGAGTTTTTCTTAAAAAAAAATTTTTTTTTGTGTATCTTTTAAAGTGATTAATAGTTTAATTTGTATTAATATTTTAGTTTATGATGATAGCGAAATTAAAAATGAATCATAATAATTGCTCTCGGATTGCATAATGCACATGCGCATGTCTAGTTAGTCACTTCTCTCGGCTGTCACTGACCGGCCGATGACACTTGGCGTGCTGATGAGCCGTTTGTCAGAAACTTGCAATTTTCTTGTCTCCTGTCATCAGCTCAACAATACCAGTGACAGGCAGCAGACTGCAGACTGCTCGCTGGCTGCGTGGTGATGTTGCGGCCACACCCGGGGAGCAGACAGCGTAATGGTTATTTATGGACGCGACGATAGTAGCGAATCTTAGAAGAAGTGCTATTTTAAATGTATTAAGGGTTGACTAAATTGTTATTTATTATTAAAATATATAAATATTTTGGGGTGAATTTCATCATAAAACAAAATTGATGAACCCCTTAGAAAGATACATAAAAAATCTATCTATCGGAATTTTTTTTATTTTCTACTGGCCTTAAGCCGGGAGCTTACTTTGGTCGAAATAAAAAGTAACAATTATATGTCTATTTTCTATTTTAGAGAGACATTTTCATTTAAAAACGTTCACATATTTATTTGCAATGATTTTCAAAAACCTTTGTTCATAAATTACAACTACGTATTAAAAATGTAATTTCGTTAAAATTTATAAATTTATTG
The DNA here is from genome assembly GCA_031772225.1 of Eubasilissa splendida. NCBI lineage: Eukaryota > Metazoa > Arthropoda > Insecta > Trichoptera > Phryganeidae > Eubasilissa > Eubasilissa splendida. The sequence continues at coordinate 26,717,069 of CM062851.1, read as the reverse complement.
TTTTCCCGATTAAACTTAAACTCCAAATTTTGAAAATAAAAATTGTCATATCATTACATAATAACATTGTAGAGCATAATTGTTTTTTTTATGTATTGAAGTACATAAATGAATCTGCAGACATGGAGCTAGAAATAAGTTTTGTGGGGTTAACTATTAACATCGATTTAAATAGATTATTTTTATTAAATATAAATAAACTACAATACAGAATATCGTATTATATTTCTCGCGTAATGCACACATTTGTTGATTTACGTCACCTTCTTACAGAAATGCATAAGTTTTTAATACATCTGATATTGCCATCCTTCGGAATTGATTATACGGGTGACTTGGATTGTTGCGCCTTTATAAGGCCCTCAATATACGCCCTCGGGCTGCAGCCTACTCGACTCCGTAGTTGAGACAGCTTTAAAGGTATTAAAAAGATGTACCTGTTGCGGAACTGCGAAATTGTTACATTATTTGAATCAGATATAAAATTCCTTCGTTCAATAATTATTTCTAATCAATTAAAGAAAATATTTATTTATTTCTTATAATATTACTAACAGGAATCGGTCATATCAGGAACATAATAATTTATAAAGTTTTACACGGCCACTTTTTATTACATCGTAAGTCGCTGAACGCCATAAATGATTCAAACGTGAAATGAATTCGTAAGGGTGATAATTAAGGTTCTCGTTAATGATCTGGAGTAAGGCTCGAATTACGAAATGAATCTCATGTATTGTTAAATTTGATTACCTTAATATTTTTTATAAAATGATTAAAGTAAAGTCTTAGAGAAAGGGAACACCAACATTAATTCATTTTTCATAATATTATATTCTAAAGTGTGTCGAAATATCCGTAAAACGGTTTCATTAAATTAAAATATTTTTATTCTTTATTTCAATTTCTTAAATAATATCAATTAGTTTAATCTGAAACAACAGCATTCACGAATATACTCCCGATACATACCTATTCGAAATATTTTAACAAAAATTAAGCACCTGTATAGTATTAAATTATTCTGCCTTTATCATTATATTAAATACTTCCTGCTCAGAAGGATCATAAATAATTAAACAAAAATTAACTAAAAAATATACGTGTATATATGTAGGTATGTACGTAAAAATGAATATGTATAGGTGACAATATTTTCCGACAAGAATCACACGATATTTTCATACACTCAATCACTATTAGTGATTATGACTGAGATATTAGTGATTGAATCACAGTTACGAATTTTTAGCTCATGCGACAACTTTTTTTAACAATTAAATTTAGAACACTTTTGTTTCTGATATTAGAATACTACATTCAAATAAAACACTTACCGAAAAGGTTGATTAGGTAGTCTGGTGGTTTTTCTTGTACGCAATTGTGTACCGTTGTGCAATTCGCATCAATCGGGCGGAAAGTGGTGACACTCTGCGGGCCGGGGAAGCTCTCGCTGTAATTCGCGCTCGACGCTGATAATTACTTCTCCGAACGAATGTGGGCGCAGTGGTGTCGCGAGGAACATGTTTGGAATCGCATGACGTGCAATTATGTGTGCTGCATGTCTTCTATAATAAATCCCCAGCGCCAGTGGTTCTCAATGGTCACAGAGTTAATTCTCTTTTAAAATTAAGTTAAATTAGGAAACATTTTGTCACTCACAACTCGATAAAATTTTTCGATATAGATATAAATTTGCACAAACCTAGCGAGGTTGTCAACGTTAAAAATGGGTACCATTAAAAATACAACTATATTTTATACGAATTCCATAAAAACATTCCGTTTACAAATTAATGGTCTTTAAAATACGCACTCTCTGTATGTATACATACACACACACACATCACATCCGTCCTTCGCTGACTCCTATACAAATTCTCATTAACACACGCAATATAAGTTTTAATATTTCAGACCCTATTGCTAGTTTTGTTTTATCTATGCTTGTATTACCATAGGTATCGACACATGTTGAATAATCAATAAATAGTGGTTTAAACAAAATATTTTGTCTTATTATTTATATAATATGTGGCCACAAAGTAGTTTTGCTAATATTGAAGAAGTAGAAGATGAATGTTAAGATTTTAAAGATTGACAAGATTTAAGAATTTAAAGGTTAAAGAAATTAGTTTTGTATGTAGTTTTGGTGAAAAAAATAAAAGTATATTTATAATTTGAGAGCCACTGTGTTTCAGTGTCGTGTATTGGCAGAGACGACAGGCGATTCTGAACCTTGTAATATTGTATCTAATTGGAGGTTTGATGTGTTTTAATTGTACATAATTGCAGTGCGCGCACAGGGCTCATAATGGCATGTCCGCGCCCCAGCTTATTAAAACATTAACATTTCATCAAAGTGTTAATGCCTTTTTGTTTCGATTTCCTTCGCTCGGTGCCTTTGTGGACATTACGGCTAAAGCACACATCCATATTCCCTTAATGCATTGTTAATGGGTGCGTCTGTGTGTAGGGGTGCTCTTTTATGATGAATCAGCAGAAAACTACCAACATCACTGGTTGTTGCCGCTTGGTAAATCCAGGTGCCGAATGTAAATGTCAAAAATATTTTTTTTCTCTAGTGCATTCTTAGAATAAAAAATAGCTTATTGGTCTAGTGGTAAGACATTTGCCTAGTGATCTAGGTCTGATCTCACCTAGTGGTCGGGGGTTTGAGCCTCGCTCTGGGAGACCACCAAGTTAGTCCTATTTTCATAGCAATAGCATTTATGAAGGAAACCTCAAAAGGTCCCACCCTATCCCGGAATCGTTTTGAGAGTTGTTTACAGTCGCTTCGATTCCACTCAACAAAGCGACGCGTGCAATATTTTACAAAATTTTAAATATATTTTATAAAATATATAATAAAATATATAATATAAAAATATATTTTAAAGTCAGAACAGTTAGTAACTAAAACCTTATGGCTTTCCTTCATTGTTAACTTTTTTCTTTTCCTTTATTATATGACACAATTATTACATTTGATATTTATTAAATTTTTTGTTACATTAGTCATTAACTGATATAGATTAAAGCATTTAGCTTAGTTTGAAAATTGTAAGAATATTGATGTGACATGTTTTCCGTGTGCATATCTCTAATGTTTAATAAAAATAATAAAAGTTCGTCGTCCAGAAAAAAAAAAATTAATACATTTCTTCTTATTCTTCTTCATCCCAATCGGGTCGGGGGCCTAACGTTTGGAGGCCACTGATAGTTTCATCTTTCTTCGCAGAGTCTCTCCATTTGCCTTTTACAAGTTCTCCTGAATCGTCTTACAGGTCTTCTTCTCTCTGGCACTGATCTGTTTAAATAGTTTTTCGTTTTTCATGCGGAGGATATATCTAAGTCAACTTAATTGAGATTTTGTATAAAAATATTTTTAAAGGTACTTGAAAATAAAATTTTATGTCAAAAGAAGTTTCCACCCTGGCCCCACTACACCACTGTATACAACTTTTGAACAGAGACACGCGTCGAGCATTGCATCGACAAGAACACAGAACTTAAATATGAATAAATAAAATCGTATTATACTAGATGCAAAACTAAAAGTTGAGTGCATTTCTTATAGTGAGAATGTTTCGTGCTCAGCGTTGTTGAAACCGCTCGCCATCAGCCGCCTCGCAGGTCTTGCAAAAATAATAAAACACTTTGAATTATTACGATTCGGGACAAATTCGTATTAAGTTATGCATCGCGGGAGCGCATATTTCAGCGGGGAATATCTGGCTGACTTATGTGTGCCGCGACGCACGCCGAGGTGGAAGGTGGCAAGTCGGTTGTGTTTTTAAAAAGTTAAAGGAGATAAATAACGGGCGTGCTCCAACCTCGAGTCGCCATGTTGCGATAAATCACGCGGGCATTTTTCACGGGAGTAATATACGTGTCTTGGAAAAGTTTATCTTCATACGTAAGCGGCGTGCCGGGTTCGCGTGCGATTTATGGGCCCGCAAGGAAAAATGCCACTTTCGGGCGGGAAACTCGCCACCTAGCGGCCGGAATGCACACCGCACACCGCCGCGATAGGAAACTCATCCCGCTTTGCTTCACGAACTTCGGAATTTCTCGAAAATGATACTCTAAACGTGTCATCTGTGATCGAGGGTGTTGACTGAGTGCCAGATATTTGACATATTTCTTATATACTTTATTTTAACTCTGGACTTAACAACAACAATTGAAGAATGACACCTAATATGACAAAATGCACAAACATATATGATTATAACATTTAAAAAATAATTTTGACATAAATATTTTAGTAGGGTTGGGTGGGGATGAAAGTGCCGCGGGAAGAAATTTCCATTGCAGATATCTCATAAACGTTACATGTGAACACCACGTGATGTGGTGATATCCCCTCTGCCTCGTTTCGCACTTCGTCAGTCGAGTAAATGTGCTAGTTGGAGTTGCACGCATTTATACTTTATTTTTATGGTTAGCGAGTTTAGTTTCAAAATTGTGCAATTATTGGTTTTGCGACTACATTTTTTTCTATTGTGTATGACAAGTAAGTTATCCTATTCACTTATATATTTATTAATAAATGTAGAGTGCATTTTTAGCCATATAGATTGTCTTTGTTCTATAATTTGATATTTGTTTCGATATTTCGGTATTGGGTTAAAAGTACCGCAGTGGCATTTTCTACCGCACTCCCGGTACTATTTGTATAAAATGTGTACACTCACATTTGTTTCTTCTTTTTTGCAGAATGAGGACGCACAAAAGAAAACTGAGCAGGGGAAGACTTTTATCAGCGTTATGAAACAAGCTGCTGGTTTGGTGTTGAGGGAAAATATATCTGTTTCTAAACAATTCGATATTTGTAGAATGTCACTGAAGAGATTCATTAATCGGTTATCAGAAAATCCTGAGACAGCAATACATGGGTACAGATAAGCACGCCGGGTTTTCCAGGACAACGAATAAAAGATTTTGGTCCTGGTTGTACTTTTTACCCTTATACCTGAAACTTTAAACTCTACGAGTGGGGTTAAATGTTCCATCTGACTAATTTGATTGATTTTTAAATAAAAAGAAAACTCAATGTCATTTAATTGTTTTTGATATATTTAATGAGTCTCAGATATATCTTTTTCAACAAACATTAAGTATTGTATAACTTAAAAGCTCTATAATCACGTAATGGTGGATGGTCTGTTTTACCACATCCACCTTACTCCCCGGATCTTGCCCCAACAGACTACAATTTTTTCTGTTCAATACAATACTAAAGAGCAAGTCAATCAGGCTATGGAAAATTTCTTCCAGTCCAAACCCACCAAATTTGATGAAGAAGAAATTGATAAGCTGCCAAAAAGATGAATGAAGGCCATACATAATAGTGTTGAATACATAATAGATTAATATCATTTTGTTATTTTATAAAAGCAATATAAACGTCTGATAAAAAACGGAAGTTATTTATGACTCAACCTAATATTATCCAAAGTCAGTCATCAAAAAAATGTATAATTATTTATGAATGTATTCTTTAAAATAAATTATACAGAAAAATAAATTACAATGCAGGAAAAAATAAATAAGTAGGTCATGAAAATTAAAGAAAATGATATTGAAAAAACTTTTTACCGTATTTTTTTGTCACTATTACAAGAAAATAAACCGATAATTTTTAGTGTCCATAATATTTAAAAAATTTAAAAAAAATCGATAATTAAAAAATGATAGAGCTTGTAATATATTATTAAGAATGTGGTTGCTAAATAGACTATTTATTATTTCATCTTCAATATTAGCAAAATTGTTTTGTGGTCACATATCATATAAATAATAAGGTAATACACATTGTTTAAATCACCATTTATTGATAAATCAACATGTTTCAATACCTATCTTCTCGATCTTCTATCTTACGGTATCTTCTTCAGGAAACAATGTATACTAAAATTTAAAATGCAAGCATAGATAAAAATGAAACTATAAAAGTATACGTGGGTGGGTAACTTATTAGGAACTACTGTGAAAAAAAATTAAAAGGTGGTTGTTTGCAAAACGGATTTGATTATTTAATTAGTTACCCATCACTTACATATAGTTTTGTTTTTTTTTATGCTAGTATTTTTAATTTTATTTATAAAGAAGATACCATAGGAATGAATACATGTTGATTTATCAATAAATAGTGGTTTAAGCAAAGTATTTTATCTTATTATTATTTTTTTATTTAAAAAAATAGATATGCGCATATAGATTACGTATCACATAAATATTCTCATTATTTTGAAACTAAGCAAAATAGGACTAACTTGCTGGTTTCTTGTTGGAGGCTCAAACTCCAGACTACAGAATCACTAAGCAAGTGTCTTAACCACTAGATAAACAAACGCGTTTTCAATTATGATAATATGTTTTTATAATGAGGTAATTTGCTTATTTGAGTCACAAAACAATGTAGAAATGCAGAAAGTTATAGCCTGTTATATTTATTTTTAGTTCTCGGAACATCTCCAATATGATGTAGTTCCACGTTATATAATATTTATATATTCTCTTAGAATATGCTCAATAAAGTTATACAGAATAAGTATTATGTTCCAGACCTATGTTTCTTTTAAATAAATAGTAAATAAAATTTTTATCATTTGGTTTTTATTTCTTAATTGGGTGGTTTATTACAATTATGTATAAAATATGATATTGGCTATGTAGCCGCCTCTATCAGCGGCACAAATGCGTGCTCTTTTAACCATATTTTTAATAACATTCTCGCACACTTCGCGTGTTATTTCAGCACTTTTATTTCGAATACTGTCCTGTAGCATCGAAATTATTATTAGCTTATTGGCGTAAAGCTTTCTTTTCAAGCATCTCCATAGAAAATAGTCAGAAGCCGTCAAATCAGGTGATCGAGGAGGGCAATAAAGAATTTTTTCGCAAAAATTCAAATACAACTCAAGCTATGTGGCACTGTCCTGTAAAAACCATACGTGTTGTAGACCCAATCGACTCAATTCGGCTACCAATAAATTTTCCACCATCTGACGATCACCATTAATGGTTACAGCATTGCCATTATTATTTAGATTAAATGTTTTATTAATTTTAACATATTGTTCAAGCGTTAGGTACGCCAAAGTAAATCGTAATCAACTACTTTCTACGATCACCAAATACAAACTGACTAAAATTTGCCAAACCAAAATGATGACTATACAAAATCACATAATGTTCATCCTGTATAAAAATATTTAGAGCTGATTTTAGCGGAAGTGTTAACACGTTCAATGATTCTTTGAAAAATTACATGTTAAGATGTCTTATCACGAGACTTAATGTTGCTGGTCTAATGTCTGTGCACGGTGGTAAATAATCTGACACTACACTGATTTCTCAAGTAAAGCTTCACGCAAGTACCAGATTACTAATAAACTCTGACATGTTCAGACTTGATACCTTTCACAGTAACATTGGATACTATAATCCCACATCACGAATGCGTAAATCGTATAATGTCAACAGCATAAAAAATGAGTTGGACATTGTATACAGGATATTATTTTGGTACATTATTATATATTTATATTATTATATTTATTGGTGCAAAACAATAGCATAAAATTCTACTTCCATGCTTCATAAAAATCCCGTGTGTTTTTATTAATCATTTAATTTATTTATACCATCGCCACAACAATTATTTTTTATAATTAATATTAAAAAACTCACTACTTATCAACAAATAGTGGTTTTAAACTGTGTTTTTTAAAAATATTTATATAAGATGTTTTTTAGAAGTACAGAACTTTAAAATGAAATAAAACATACAAATTGTAGTAATGGGCATGGTATTGGCTTTATTGAAAGAATAATTTTATGCCATTACTGTTTAAATATAAAAAGCACAATCTGGAAGTACAATTTTCGACCACTTTGATGTATATCGGCAATAACGCGACGAATGTTGGCTTCCAAATCGTCTATCGTCTCTGATTTATCGGAGCAGACTAGCGATTTCACATATCCTCACAGAAAATAATCCAAAGATGTTAAATCACACGATTTCTGAGGTCAATTCACTGGTCCATTAGGTGAAATTATACGCTTATCGAATGTTTCCTTCAATAATGGTCACCCGGCTTCAATTCTTGCACGAGTTGGATCTTGTAAGCTCGTAAACCAAGACCTTTCTCGAAATCTTGTACAAAGTGGATAGACACAGCTTCAATTGCTGTGCACGATGGCGAATGGACTCATTCGGGTCCTCCTCAATACAACGCTTCACTGCGCAACAGCATCTTCGGTGCGCACTGTACGACATCTCTGTGGATGCGTGTTATCAATTAGAGTATGCGTGGTGCGAAAACGATCCATGGTTATTCGAAATACTTCGGATGGACGATTATATCGACCGTAAAATGGATGTAACGCACGGAAGTTTCACGAACTGAACGACGATTTTTGAAAAAAAATTTGCAAGCATTGTTCTGGCGTAAGTCTATTCAAACTAAACTGAGCACAAATCAGCTATCAGCTGTCAAATTGGCTGTAGCTGGAAAAAGTGTTGCCATTTTGAAAAACAAACCTTTATAATACGTTGCCACAAAATAATTTTGCAAATATGTAAGATTTGATTTTTATATGGAATTAATATCTATTATAATTGGTAATCCAATGTGGGAGAGTGTTGATAGGTTTGAAAATTTCGTTTGATGCTTATAGTGAATATTTGAATGCGGTTTGATTGAAGTTTATCTCGTTCTCATATAAGTATATATAATCAATAAAAAACTAACAGATAAATGCTTCAAAAAAACTTCATTTAACTAGTTGTATGCTATTTTATTGTTATTGTTGTGAATTAATATTATTAATGTTATATATTTTTGGTACAATTTTAAGAACAAACAAATTGTTTTATTATATACATATTTACATATTTTCTTTAAAATATATTAAATTTTGAAAAAATCGCGGAAATTTAGAAAAACCATGAGTTTTATTCCCGATTGGTGCTTTTGTTTTCGATGTGTTCACCCGTCTCCCCATACTCTTTATCACGGTGACTGCATTTTTAATTCAGTACGCATAAAAAGCATACTAACGTTTCGGTATTATTAAAAATTTACATGTTTGAAAATTAAAGTTTGCCCTTTCACGTCTCGGCCGTTATCCAACAAAAAAAATTTTCAAATTTTAAAATAAATGTAACGAAATTTTGTTCCTTTCTTCCTACCCAGTAAACTGTACATTTAACATAAACATAGATACACGCAAGATGTTTACACATAAACAAGAGAAAACTAATTATACTCGCTCGTTCTTCTATTTAAAAATTCATTCACATCCATCCTAACTGTTGTTTTTTTGTTATTTAGAGATTTGTTGTTTTTGATAAAGTGCACTTGTATAAATATAAATAAATAATTATATGAAAAAATAAGATATGAAATGTCACGGTCTATTTTCAGCTACCTGAAATGTTGAGTTAGAAAAGGTTGTGTTATTCTGATAAAATTATTTTATTTTAAATATAATAACGAGAATATTTTACCTTAAGTTTTATAAAAAATACCCACTTGTCACGGCTCAACTATTTTTGATAAATGTAAAGCCGGCCCTGCACACACCCACCCAGGGCTAGCGTGATTTATTTGCCGCTCCGCGCGTTAGCCGGGGGCGCTACACACAATGGGCGCTACTTTTTCAGCTAATTTGTGAAGTAGAGTTTAAAAGCCGCAGTAAAAGTCAGCTCGGGGAAGATTAACATCGCCGTTAGTTCCGTGATGTATTCCCGCAAGGTGCGTTGGTTGTGTAACGTTGTATTTATTAGGATAAGAAATAACTAATGACGTATCGATATACGAATACTAGAGTTTAATTTTAATTCAGGATTATGTTATTATTTGATACAAGTATCAAAATTCTTACTCTGATATATGGTCATTCTTTTCACATTATACTTTATTTTACAACGTTGATTAATTATTTATTTAATCAAATATAGAACAGACCGGTTAGATTTTTTTTAATTTTTCGAATGTTATGTTAAATATCATAAATACATTTCAAAAAACATGGCACTTAAAAAAAAATTGAAAGAGGCAAATATTAGAAGCCATGCATTAAAAATCAAATCAATGTCTGGAAGGATAAAAATGTGCATTATTTAATTATCTACGTCAGAAGTTTTATAAACATATAATATTATCTATGGTATAAAACTAGACGGCATGTATATATGTTTTTTATTTTATTTATTCACACCCTATCCCGAATCGTTTTCAGAGTTGTTTACCCTCGTTTTGATTCGTCATAATTACATATATTTGTATGTATATATGTATTCCATAATTTATAATTTAAATTTTTGCAATAGTTTTATTTATTTATTAAAATGTCAACTTCAACATCAGTGATTTAAATTAAAGCACCAGTACGTTATATACTTTAATGGCTTGATTTTAATATTCATTGTTGTTGATATTCTCGTATATCACATTGTTGGTGATAGATACAATTGTTGCATATTTCTTATGTAAATAAAATTTACAAACTCTTAAATTTTTTTACAGCACTGGAGTGACATCAATCTACAGAGTATCAATCAATCAACAGAGTGACAAGACACCGTTAAAATATGTTTTTCTTTAGCATACCTTTAATTTTCAAACCTTGATAATATTCAGACAGGGTTGGCAGAGAGAACTGCAAACAGCTCGGCCCACAATTAGCGTTCAAGATTGATGGGGCAATCTGCTCCCCGCTCCCTTCCTGCTCTTCCTACTCCCACTTCCGTCTCCATTCCTTCGCTCCTACCACTCGGTACTACCACCCTGACCTCCCATTCTCCTGACGCCCTAATAGTTATTTATGCCGGAGCAAAAAAGCCAAGAGATGGAAACTACTTGTGGTCTGTAACTTACGCTCTTCAAGTAAAAAAGAAAAAGCATTCGTTTCTGTTATTTCTGTACAACTGAAAATAAACTACATATAATTATATGAACGATTTAATTATTCATGTCGGTGATGATACTTAATTTTTAAATATATAAGCGATATCAATACTATCTAATTAATATTAATAAATACATATTAATTTATACAGTTGTGCGATATTTATTTATGCAATGCAAATATGCAAACGTCTATTATACAATATGATATTTAAAAAACCTATTTTAGTGATATTTTTTTTCTATTAATAACTAATTAGTAAAAAATAATACATATTATAGGAAAAAATATATAAGGACTATAGCTATATTCTTTACTCATGGCACTGTACAGTTGGCCACCGACGAATCCATTGCTAGTGTAATTTTTTTAATTATTAGAATTTAATAATACACAGATTTGTTTAATATTTAATTATTTTATCGATAAGAAATAAAATAATATTAATCACATTTTATTAATAATAATAACTTTACAACACTTTATTGAAGTGCCATGACCAAAAAATCGACCTGTAGTACATTTGACAAGAATATATTTTTTTAACTTTTATGGTAAAAAATATATGAGATATAAAAAATCTGATAATTGAAAATATTGAATAAAATCAGATTTTTTTGACATTAAAATAATTTTTTTAACTATCGCAAACGCACTTGTGTTTTCCATAGCGCTATGTGGTGTAAAGACGTGGACCCTGAAAAAAAAGGAAATACATTTTCTGTGCCGTTGATAGCCAGGTATCCCCAGAAGCTCAAGATCAAACCAGTAGACATATAATTAAGTAACACACTACATAATGTTATTATATTTTGCCATTGTCTACTGTTTCAGTTTCCAATGTTATCTTTTGTTCTCGTTCTAATACAACATCCAGTCTAACATCCAAGACTACTATGCTCAGAAATGAGCAACGGGTTGCTGGTGAAGAATATATATTTAAAAAAAAACGTTTTCAGTGTTGACCTAGTGAGAGAGTGAATAATGAAAAATAACCTTGTTTAATTTAAAATATTTTTTGATAAGCACTAGAACGATATCTTCCTTTAAAAAATATTTAATTGCCTTTTTTAATGAAATTATAAAATAAGATTTTTTGGATTGGATAAACTGCCATAGCACTATTATCCTGGTAAATTTAATACAGGATAGATTTTCAAGTAATACATTGATATCCGTAGAATAGGGTAATCATCAGTTTATTCAGGGAATAAGGGCTAAACGGCGGTTGTGCAACCTTATTTAACCGGTGGTGTAGTGGGGCCAGAGCGGATAAGGACGCCGCACTGGCAATTCTTTTTATATGGAACTTACCTTACAAGTACATTTAAAAATATTTTAATACAAAATACTCCGCAAATAATATATTACATTAAATATCGTGCAAAGGATGAATATTACGAGAATGAAAAAAATATATAGGACCGGACAAAACGGTATCTCTTTCTTTCAACCATTGACCACAAGCACTCGGAGATAGATGTAATATGTAAACTCAACTTAAATAAATAGTCATCTCTAAATTTACATGGTATGCTGGATAGTTTTTTTTACAAATGGATGGTTTTAGTGTTCACAAAAGATAATTTATTAATCATTTCTAATAACAACTCGGGGTGGGGGTTGAAATAAAATATCGCCCTGATACTTTTTTATTTAGCATTACACGTCCAAACTTAACCAGATGTGGTGTAAAAGCCTTGAAACATATTCTTTATTGACCGCATTCAGCCAGTCAATGGCTTCAGTAGCAATCTACGAACGTGACGTCAGATTTTGACAGAACGCCACCGCTCTCGGACCACTATTATGTAACAATCCATCACTCTTCCGATCAAACATGGCGGACATCTGTCAGACACGTTTCTGAGAAACATTTTCTTGAGTGATATTCTAGCTTGTACGTGTTTTATATTATAAATGTATGAATTTCTTCAATTTAATTTACGTACGTAGAATAAATTTTAACCAACTTACCTTCACGCTGTTTCCCCGCGGGAGATATGTAGATAAGAAAGAGCACCGCTCTCTTACCTAATACACGACACTCGCCTCATCAACTTTTAATGCTTGTCGATAGATGAAGTTTCTAACATAATCATTTTCCATTTTCTGGTTTAAATGGTCGTGTCAGATCTATTGCTGATGTTAATAATAAATACAAATAGCAGTTATAATATAAGGTTATAGTACCTACCCGCCGATAGTGATCTCTATGCTGAACGTGTGACAGCACTAGCAACATTGTCGCACGAAAGGATATTTATCTATGCATTTCCCTTAACAGACAAGAGCAGAAGTGTGATCTGAGTCTCGAGTAAAGTAATTCGTTATAAAAATGTGATTCAATGTTTAAAAGGAAAGGTAAGGATAAATATATTTAGTATGTTGTGTCGCTGTTCTATAAAGTGTGTATGTTATTTTGATTTTTCTTGTAGGATGTAATCCCTTCCTGACAATGGTCTTCCACGTAAAGGAAGCGCCATTTGTGCCTCGTGTCCCTACTTCATCTCGCAATATAATGGCTAGAAAGAAAGTTCTGGAGGTTTGCTAATGGACAAAGGCAGGATGGAAGATCATGATTTGGATCCCATCCGTTCGACATTATCTTCATATGGAAGGAGAAATATTATTAAGGACAACATATTCTTATTGTGAAATTGTAATTATTCAGAACGTAGGTCTGTAATTTTTTAATATTTGCAGGTTAGTCCAAAAAAAGTGAGGACATCTCGTAACACATGAGTTATTTCAAAACAAAATATAATTAATTATAATTTTTTTTTGCACAATATTTAACTAATCAGAAATCATCAAAACACCCCATATTGCATAATCTACTAGGTTTAAATCTGGGCTGTTCGGTGGCGACATGCCTGGCTCGATGAAATTAACATTCTCACGATGAAGAAAGTTGATTGTATTTTTGGCTGTGTGAGATGAAGCTCCGTCCTGCTGTAATGTCCAGTTATGCTGTAATGTCTAGCTATACTCCAAGTTTTGTTTTGAAACCCCTTGATCATTTTACTAGTACCCCGACTTTTTTCAAATCGCAAATTTTTGATCAGATTACGGTCTTCTTTAGATAAAAACTGCAATATAAAGTTTGCAATGAGTATTAAAAATATGAAATATTTATAAATACACTACTCCTGGTCCGACTTCTCAGCTGAACCCAGACCTTCAAGGTCTTTATAACGAATCTACCCATCGCTGTGGTACTCTTTCAGGTCTTCTTCGGCCTAAAGATATGCCCAAGATTTGACTGAAGAATCGGATGAATATTTTGTTGATGGCTATAGACAGGGGTTGCTGAGATTGGATTTATTGAGGGTTGAGAAATTCATGTATCGTGCTGTCCACGGAATATAAATTGATTATACATGAAAACATTTTCACTGAATAAAGAAGAGTCGGGGACTGAGAGTTTTTGAGATGGCAGCTGTTCGCCTCCGCCCTGCCACTGTGTGCAAGACACAGCTGCACAGCTGCCAAGTAGCATTAAAAAATACCAACTGCGCGGCGAATGAGTAGGACCATATAGTAGCTTTTGCTTATCAACGGTCCTGGGTAAGCGGTGGGTCTGGATGCCAGAGATGCCTGGAGACTATTTGAACGTCTGCTTTAGACCTGGATGACGCGGAGCGCTACATAATAATGATGATGATTATGATTATATAAATCTTTTATGAACCAATCAGAAGAAGCTGCGTAAAACTAGCCTTTAAATATTATATTTACATTAAATAAGCAAATTATTCATTTTGAATCTCGAACTAACTTGTAAACGTTAACCTCCATGAAAATTAACTAAGGTTACCCGGATTGTCCACAATAATAGGAAAGTTGTGAAATATTTATTGTGATTACATAAAATTATGAACGCTACAATTGACAGCCCTGATTTATAACTTTAATAGAATTTAAAACGCCGCCAAGAGGTACTAGGCAACATGTATTGCTTTTGTGTAAGACTCAAAAGCGAAAATTATAATTTTTTAAATCGATTATTCCTAGTTATATTTAAAAAAAAATTAACAATGTTTTATATTTTACTGTCTTATTTATTATGTTCAAATTGTTTGCAATGTGTGATGCCTCTTGTAATATCGACTTGGATCAGAGGGTTCCTCGTTAAATTAGGATATAAATAATATTTTCAAATCAAACTAGTATCGTTTTACCATCGTCGTTGGTATTTGTCTTTTTGAAATTCTTTGTTAAATACTTTAATTTTTGCGGATGCAAATAATAAACGAGCCCTATCCAGTTTTCTAGAGGATAATAAAGCAACGCTTAAAATACCAATGTTTGCAATATATTATATTATTATAATCCAGGTACTGGGAAAGCAATAAAAAAAATAACCCCGTCCCTATTTCCCCAAATATATTGAATCAATAGTTTTATGATAAAACAAGCCTTTTATTAGTATATTGGCAGCCCATCCCTGCTTGTACAAAAAAAAAACCTCTCGGTACAAATACTGCATTTTTGTTCTTTTGGTAAGCATGGGTACGATTTAACAGATAATTATTTTGAGATAAATTAAAACTAAAATAGATAATTTGTTCCATGAAACGAATTGTTTATGCATTACAATAATAAAAAATTACCATTTAATAAATATATCTTTATTAAGGAGAACACATTTTTATTGTGAAGTTGTAATTATTCAGAACATAGATAGGTCTGTGATATTTTAACATATTGTAACATATAGGTTCGAAAATTTGTCGTCAATGTAGTGTGCTGTAGCATAATCGGTTAATGCACGTCCTCCGGATTGGAAGTGATCCAGGTTCGTATATCGGTAGTTATAACAATATTTTTCGATAAAATTGATTTTATATGTATATCTCTCTAATTAATATATTTAATTTGTATTTAAAAATATATCTTTGATCAATAAAATTATCTAACCTAACCATGCAAAATTTTTATTATTTTATTGTACAAATAATTAATTGTATAGTATTTGTTTTAATATACGTATTCATATTTCCCTTTTACAATAGTTTTTTTTGATACTGAAAAAATATAAATTTACGGTTAAATAGTTACGTTTATTTAATGGGTCACCTGGTATAATTTTATATTTTTTTTATTGATACCTTATGTATTATCATCACCTTATATATTTTACCTTATGTAGGTAGGTACCTATACTTTTCAGCTTTACGGGTACCAGGATCGACACCAGATGTCTCCAAAATATTTTGAAACGAATAAATATTAGTCACCGTATCGAGTGTCGATTCCACTAGCTCTCAAAAGTTAAGTCGATGGTCAACGATTTTAGCTTCTAGTATAGTAGACTGTAGTACCAAATTATCACAAAAAGTTGATTCTTTTGTTAGAATGCAATTGATTTATTTATA
Source organism: Eubasilissa splendida (assembly GCA_031772225.1). NCBI lineage: Eukaryota > Metazoa > Arthropoda > Insecta > Trichoptera > Phryganeidae > Eubasilissa > Eubasilissa splendida. The sequence goes on along the minus strand of CM062851.1, from coordinate 26,700,759 downwards.
TCCTTGATATGCTTCATAATTTATACATATATTTTTTAACAAGCCATTTGCAATGATATATGTAAGCTACTTTCATATCCTGCTCGATTCCTCGGTAGTATATTGGCAAGTATATCCATCCGCCTGTCATTATCGGGAGATTTTTTATACAATTTTTATTTAACTGAATTTATAAATATTTTTTCGAGCCACAAAACTTATTCCATGCAGGAGTAGTATGATTACGCGACGTGTAACGCATTTTTATTTGTATAAAATATATAAATAAATTGTTTTTAATATTTGCACAAAACAAATAACAAACACGAGTCACGTGCGGGCCACAGGAGTCGTCCCGCCAGCTCACTTTAGTGCGCGCATTCCAAAGGGAAAAAAAAATAAAACAACCTGTGTGTGACGTCATACACCGCTGATTTTTAATTGATTTATGAGGAAGAAAAAAATCTATTACTCGTGTGTTAATGTTTTCACAAGATATTAATTAAATAAGACAGTTAAATGATTTAGTATTTTTATTCAAATTAAATGTTAGTGTTAATATGCCCTTGATAAAATATGTTTCTACTTTGAAATGTTTGACGTATAATTACATTATTAATATACAATACATGCATATTCATGGCTTAGTTGCATGAAACATTCGGCTATTGCTGATTGCTTGTCGTTACGTAGTTTTCGAAAAACCTATTCTTAAATGTAAGAATCACATAGATTTCGTATGTGTGTAAGTGTGTTTTTAAAAAAAAAAAATGATCCAAATGAAAAGCCGCCTATTTGAAACCATTTTGTGACTACTTCATAGCCAATGGTAGTCGTTGCATGGCCATGGCCGGTGTTGCCGTAATAATAATAATTATCCATAATAATAATAATAATGTTGAATAATTTATATAACGCTATTTTCATAAAAAAAAATCACCTCAAAGGCGCTTTACATGTAAACTATTTAAGCCTACACTAGTATTTCAAAAAAAAAACATTTTAACTCGTTGATATGATTTTGTGGAAAGGTGCGTTTTATAATGTTTAAAATCATTTAAAAACGCAATGTACCGTGATCGTTACCGATTTCCCTAAAGAAAATGGTTTGTGTATTGGCTAAATAAAAATTAAGAAAACTTTGGTAGCTGGTTCTGGATTCTGATGTCCTATTTATAATATAATATATAATATAGTGATTATAATAATTATAGACTGTATATGCAACATCATACATAACGTACATTGGCATGTTATTTACGATTTCTACGGAAATATAAATATTAAGGGTATTACATATGATTGTTATTGTAGGTACATACATTTATTTACCTGTGTTAAAAAGCATTTTTTGTTGTATATTATCATTAATTTACTGTAAAAAATATACCAACTTGAAATCAATTATGCAATTTACTGCTGAATTACCTATTTATGCAAAGTAAAACAACTTTCATAATATAACGTATAAAATATGATTTTAATAACCCATTTATAGTGTGTTGAAACATAAATAACACCTCGCTTAATTTTTTTTCGTCGCTTAAATCGGTATTTTATGCAAATATTACGGGCATGTGTGAAATATGAAACATAATGATTATATTTTATATGCTCAGCTGACCAAGAAGAAAACACTCTTTTGTTATAAACAAATTAATGCAGACTAATATATCACTCTGGTCTGAAATATTTATGGTTTCCGCAGTTGAAGGATCTCTATGCAAATTATCATGTTGGCAATTTGTTCAGGCCAGAAAATATGATTCAAAGCAAATAAATACGATACAGAAATAATTCTTTGAAATGTTTGGCCAGACGTTTGATTCATGTATTGGTTTAAGTGTACTTAATTTTTTTAATGTTGCTGATGAGACCCTGATGATGGCTCTGTATACAAATTCGAAACGGCCGAGTGAGACGAATATCGAATAGCTATGAATCGTATACATTATTATTTTTTTACACTAGTGTGATCGCTCTATGGACTATTATTAATGTATAAGAATCTAATATTAATATTTTAAATAATAAATATAATAGCGCTGGTTTTGTCACGAAATACTATATAGAACAATTTAAATGATTTCAAAATATTTAACAAAACAAGTATTTTATAAATGGAGTTCATGTTATACCTGAGATTATATTAAATTAAATAATTAAGAAATAAAATTAATTGAAATAAAAAAAAAGTATTTTTAAATGTTGAAATACTTTCATACCGTTTCAAGATACTAGTTTCTTTGAAAAATATTGAATCGATATTATTTATACAATACTATAATAAAATAATTTTTATCTGAGATAATTTAAGTAGTAGGTATATTAAATTAAATCTTCTTTTATTAGAACCTTCATTAAATGAAATTGTTAGTAGGTATGTATGTTATAAAATAAATTTGGTTTTCACTAATATATATTTTTTGTTTATCTTCAATAAATCAAGAATATCTTTTGTTTTAAGTCTTTGGGGAATTGACAGAATGACAGTAACTCTTTTTTTCAGTTTATTTAATTTTTCAGGGGTAAGATGGTGTAATTTTTATTATACGTGATAATATAATGATTTTTTTTTGTAAATTTTTAAATCTTCAAAATTAAATTACACGTTTTTTACCTTCGAGCATCTCGCTTAGTTATGCATGTGCTGAGTCAGGCAGGCATAATTTACAATATTTTATGATTTGTGTTATTTATACATGCCCGTCTCGACACAGAGTTTCTCTAGTGAGATGGGCACAGTCCAAACAGACTTTTACATACTATTATATAGTTAGTAATAAAATAAAATAAATATACTTCTTTAACACTTTTAAGAACTTTCAAGACGATCGGTGTGTGCATTATTTGATATCAATTATGTAGTTTTTTTTTCTCTAAAAATAGATGCGTACACGAAATACGTTAAAAAACTATTTTCAAACTATGCTAAATGCTTATGCTATAAAATAGGACTAACTTGATGGTCATCTGGAACGAGGCTCAAACCCTCGATCAATAGATCACTAGACGGGTGTCGTTACCATTAAACCATAAACACGTTTTTAGAGCATTTGTATTAGAAAACTGACTAAAAATCCATTATATACTATATATATTTATAAGTAAGTTTACTTATTATTTAAATATACTTAAATATATATATTTTTTTAATTTACAGTGTATTGTTCATTAGGATTTTCGCCTGTTCTAAAGACCTCACACGCATACATATTGGTTAAAGTAATATACTTTTATATAATAATTATTATAAGTGAAAGTTGTTACAAATGTAAATGTTGTCGACATTATATAGTCATACGTGTAATAAAAATATCCATGGCTTTGTATATAAAATCCATAATATTCTCATTCTCAGTCAGATTGCAATTATATCTTTACAAATATTCTTTACTGCTGTAAAATAACTATAATTAATATTTTTCCTTTTCAATGTTTTTTTCAATTTACAATTTATAATCTACATATAAAAATTGTAATATTTTTGCTTCAGTACAAGCCCAGTAAATTTAGATCCTTATGGATACACTTTTGGATATCGTTTATAGATACCATTTTTTATAATAAATCATTATCCGAAGCAGAGAAATAAAAAATATGTCGACATAGTTTAATCAATTTCGGGACTCGAACCCGAATCATTCTAATGCCGGTAGATAACTTTACTAATTAAGCTATAATGAGTATATATAAATATATCAAATTTCTATTCTGGTACCGTATTTATGTGAATTTGTTTTAATTATCACGGAACAGTGACCTGAAAAATCCCAACTTCACAAATAAAATACGATTTTATTAAAAAATAATATTTTATCAATTCCAAAGACAACGGTCGTGGCAGGGTAACAGTAACAGAGTAACAGCTTTCTGCTTGTTATTAATATAACTTTCCCTGCCCGTGTTTGAATGTATTGATTTTTTTGAAAAGGGGATTATTGTAAACAAATGTTGCGGTGTATTGTTAACAATACGCTTACAATGCTAGTTACATTTGTGCAAGAAATATGATGCTTTAATAAATAAGTAAGACGAGAGCACGCGCCATGGCTATTGTTGACAACGCTTTTGTGATTTCAACTACGTGATATTATTAATAACACAATGAAGGATACATTTTAAATGTTATTAAACATAAATGTGTTTATAATTTATTTCTTAAATACATAATGTAATTACTAAATAAATTATGGAATATTATAACATTAGGTTAAAAATATATAATTATATTTTATTAAGGAGAACACATTCTTAATGTGAAGTTGTAATTATTCAAAACAAAGGTCTGTGATATTTTAAATACTAATTAAATGTATTAAATAGAAAAATATACATTTAAAATCAATTTTATAGAAAAATATTGTTGTTGCTACCGGGATTCGAACCTGGATCTCTTTCCAATCCGGTGACGACAAATTTTCGAACCTATATGTTATACTTTTTCAAATGAATACATCCGTCGTTCCATTATTTGAAAGCCATCTACTTTATTTTTACGGACTCTCAAGTACCTTTGAGTAGTCCGATAGAAGACGTCAGAATTTACAAATCATTTTTATTAAATTTTGGGCACATTGATACAACTTATAAAGTATTAAGGAGAACACATTATTATTGTGAAATTGTAATTACTCGGTTAATGCACCTTCCCCGGATTGGAAAGAGATCCAGGTTCAAATCCTGGTAGCAACAACAATATTTTTCGATAAAACTGATTTTGTATGTATATATTTTTAATTAATACCTTAATTAGTATTAAAAATTATATTTTTATTATCGTCATCCCTGGTTCGACATACGACCCCGTATGGGTCCTGGTCTCCTCAAGAATACACCTCCACCGGTCTCCGAGTTTCTTCCCGCGAACTGCTGACGTCAATGGTGTGTATGTCTTTCTTTATATTGTCTAGCTACCTCAATTTGGATATGTCTATTTTTCGTCAGGTGGTTCTACATGGTCTAGCTTTCGAAGACTTCCTAACTGTATGTATTTTGTGACTTTGGGCTCATCATATAGATCTAAGGATTCATAATGTAGGCATTATGAATCCTTAGATAGAGTCACTCTCAATTTCCTTTGACAACTTTGAAAATTATATATTGCATATATTATGAGGATAAAATATTATAAGGTTTTAATATATTGCATATATTATAAGGATAAAAAATACAAACGAGATAAGAACGCGTGTAACGTAACATACTACATAAATAATAAATAATTTATTTAAATACGATAACAATAAATAAAAGATTACAGTTGATTAGAAATGTTAAAATTAAACTGTGAAATAAAACTAAGTCAAAAACAAATTGAATAAATAATTAAATAAATCCATTCTATTCTCATTTTTAAATAAAATATACACTTTACATTCAAAGAATTAAAAGAAATATGAAAATGCTTATGTAATAAATTATTAATATTTCAATATACATAATAATTTGGCAGGCTTGGGTGAAATGTACCCACAAATACACTGACTTTCTAGTTAGTTAGGTTATGTTAGGTTGTTAGGCGAGATTAGCTACCTTGGTTTAATTGTTTTTATTAAATAATTTTTACAAGATAAGATGATAGAGACTGAAATATTTGATAAAAAAAACGATCAAATAAAATATTAGGTAAAGTTGTTTTTTTAATAGATATAGTAATTAGTAATTGTACAATGAGAGCGGACTCACCACATTCTCAGGACTAGTTAATAAGCTCAAGGCTTCTATTTCGGTCCTACTCTTACGCCACCTGGACAGCATTTTTTCAATTCTACAAATGCTCTTCGATAGCGCCTCGCACGCAGTGACAGGGCGATACCGCGAAGCCGCCTACGACGAAATTCGCTCTCATTGTACCGTCATTCTTTTATTGTCAATTTATTAGATAAAATAAAATATACAAATTTGTACAAACAAACATGATAAAATAACATAGTAAAATATCAGAAAACAGAACAGTAATAATACATACATTGTAGATTGAGTAGAGAAAGAAAAACAGAGAGGTTACATGTTAATTTCATATTTAGCATATTAATAAGATATATAAACCACGAGGCCGGGGAGCAAGAAATTATAATTGCACATTGGTAATTTTCTATATATCTTTGAAATAAATACTAGTCACAAATATTATTAAATATTTTTTTACTCACTTAAAACGTTCCGCCAACTAACTTTAAATATGTATATATAATATATACGTCGCTACCGGTTTGAGCATTGGCAATATTTCACACAATCTCAAATTTCACCGCTTTCAATAGCCTACTTGACGTGTAATCTGATGACACGTCCCCGGTAGGGATTAAAAAACACAAAGAGCCTGCCAACATTCCCACCGCTGTTTATCGCCCTTTCAAAGGAGAATCTTGATACATCAGATGCGATAATTGAAACCATATTTGTGTCAACGCCGTTTCAACTGTACCGCAAAACATTTGAGGCATGCGCAGACACGTCGCTTCGTCGGGGAAATCGGGGATGATCGGGGTAGACTTTTATTTAAAATGTTTATTTTGGTAGCCGAGAGGCAGTTGGATTCAGATGGAGAAGCAAGGGGGTGTGGACGACCAGTATACCGTAATAAATTTGATATATATAACTATTGATGTGAAAAAATGCTACTCTAGACTCACTGGTGTGATTGTGATGGGTATTCGATAATATCAGTGATTGAAAACTGTTACTGTGATCAGAGTTTCATTACTAATGCGCATGCGCCGCACGATATCACAATATACGAAATAAATAAAAAAAACATATTTTTTAGCGTATTTATTCAAAATTTATTTGCTTAAAAAAATATTTTAGCATTAATAATTAATGTATACCTAATTTAATATCATTACAAAGAAAATGAAACCCTTAAAAAATCTGAGTTTATTTTTCGGATAAAATTCACATAGTTTCGGGTCAAATGCGTAAAACGTTTTGGCAGAATCTACTAGACAGAGCTGATCACGAATTATAACGTCAGTCATTCAGGATTATGTTCGTTTCATATGCGCATGTGCCGAATCACGGTTCACAACCAAACATAAATGAAATAAAAAAATGAATCAGTATTCACAATATACCTGGATATTTAATCATTGACAGTGAGTGTGACTCAAAGATATCAGTAATTGATTTACAGTTCATGATTTTGATCTTATCACTATATATAATGTTATTTACCATACCCATAAGTAAAATAACTAACATACCATCACGCAGTTTCTTCGCGGAGGAGTGCAGAAAAGATAGAGCGCCCCACTCTTCTATCCTGACACACAATTATCGTCTCATCCGCATTCATATATATCATCTCATGCAAGGTCATTAATTATTGAAGCTTTTAACGGGACCATCTTCCAGTATCTGGTTTACTTGGTCGTGTCAAGTCTTCCGCGGACGATTTCTATTTATAGTGCCATCAATACTTGCGTCTTATGGTCTGGATATTAAAAAATTCGCGCCATTCTCTTTCTAATTCAAACTTTTAGAGCTTGATTTTTTAATATTTTGAAGGAAGTATGAGGCGCGTTTTTAAAGTAAGTACCTAAAGTTTTTTTCAAAGAAACACAATATCATTTTAACAACACTATTTTTTTCGGACGCTACACACCTTAAACTACTTCTCAACAAAGTCGCCACCATTATTAAGACACTTGTCATAATTTGCACCATTTTTTATACCTACGTCATAGAACAACGCCGCTTGGGATAAAAACTATGTCTTTACTTCGTCTTTGAGTTCATCATCGTTATCAAAACGCTTGCCACTGAGGAACCGTTTTAAATGAAGGAAAATATGGAAATCACTTGGCGCCAAATCAGGACACACTTGTTGATGAATGTCGCCTTGTTTCATGTTTCGTGCATACAAGAAACGAATCACGGATCGTATCTATCAGTCGACGGGCTGATCTATTGTCTTGAACATTTCAACCACTAACTATAAGATGGCCACACTATGTGAATGTCTCTAACGTTGGATGTGATGAGTCAACAGATGAAGGAAACCATTGTGCATGCGCAACATTGCAACCACAGCGCTACATCGGGAATATCTAGCAACGGTACTTACTTAAAAAACACGCCTCGTAAATACTAAAAAAATAAAAAGTAACAAATTTTGTTTTATAGTTTTATGCCTGGAAGTTGAATTTTAAAATTAAATTTAATGGCACTGAAATAGATAGTATTGCTAAATTTAATAATATATGGACGATTGCATACATTGCTGTCTGAGATGCATTATTACAATGTAGTTGCCTGACATACACAATGATTAAAATATATCTGACAAACATATCAATCAACCTACCCCATATGACAACCCACCCCGGTCTTGCAATGTAACAAAAAAACATCCTTTCATCACAAATACACTCAGTAAACTGATACCAGATCTGGCGTTCCCTTTCGATGTTGTTCGCTAATAAAGGCACTCGAATTTCTTTTGTTGAATCCTGTTTTGAGGGACGGCTTTTTCGAGCTGATGAAAGCCAAAGGTGGTTCAGGATTTGTGCGGTGAGGCGGGGAATGTGATTGACGGGGATGCATCAGGGTTCAGATCCGCCGAAAGATAACGAATGTCAGGAATTAATACAACGGGTTGCGTACATTTTAAAATTTGCGTCAAGATTTTACCTCAAATACAAGCACATCTAACGTAACGTCTGTAAGGTATAACAATGGCGAACGACTTTTTATGTTAAATATTAATAATTTTTTGAAAGATTTTCTTTCAAAACATCTAAAAAACTAAACAAATAAAACAAAAATACGTTTAAAACGAAGGCGTACGGAAAATATTCACGATATTTTTTGCGAATTTGTAAATACAACTCATAATTTTACTTCATATTTACAGTGGATAACATTATTTCAGTTTAGCTTTTGTTTTAGAAAAAAATAGCAAAGTTGGAAATTTTGGCATTAAAAAAAACCCTACTTTTTTAATGTAATTTCTAAATCAAAACATAAAATAATAAAGTATATATTATGTTATTTTTTTTCTAGGTTATAAAATATAAGATATTTAAAAAAATCATATTCATTTATACGTGAAAAATTTGATTGTTTAGAGTGCTAAATTATAATGTCTGTTTATACACCTATTTATATTTTTTACGTCGTGCATACAATAATTTTAAGCTTGATTATTATTATTTTGGTCAAAACATGTTGAATGGAAAAAATCAATACATTTTTTATTGACTGGCTTTGCGGCTATGTTAAGTTACCTACTATTCAAAAAATGACCAATATGTTAGCATATAGTTATATTTTCATTATACTACACGCTAAGAACTAATTTAGAAATAATATTGAAATTTTCATTAAAAATCATTTTTCTTGATGAATGATGATACTTCGAAATAATTAAATTCGAAAAAATTAATTAGGACTTTTACAGACTAAATAAAAAAGCAAATGATTCTTATGTTTTGTTATGTACGAAGAAATTTCACAAAACATTAATTATGGACAAGCTATCCATAGGTTTGTCTAGTTTCATAATATTGTTGAATTCATGTTTTTCCGATTATAAAAATATATTTAATGAATTATGAATAATGACGATGAAAAATAACGAGATTTTAAATTAATTATATAAGTACATAAAATAAATACTCTTTTGTAGTTCTGCATTAATCACTGTAATGTTACTGTAAAACATCGGTATATAATACAAGGAATCCTTCCTCCATTTAATACTTGACTACAAATAAAAACATTGAAGGGTCTCTTTACTTTTGACAGCCACCCGAATGGTCCTTCCATTGTGATGCTGTGTTGATGGGAGTACAAAAGCCACAAACAACACGCAACCGTAGCGTTAATTTCATGTTGATGTGTCATTTCTGTGGGCTGGACCAGGATGCTGGGGTTGGGGAGGGGCCGGGAGGACGGCGCAGGGCCGGATCCGGTTCGGTTCACCGGAGATAAATCTCCCGAATTGCGCGTATCAAGTTTCCGGTTTTGACAACAGGGGCGCATTCAAGTGGCTAATTGAATGCGCTGGGGCGAACTGAATGAGAGTTATTAGCTGTTGTGTGATAGTTTGAAATTTGAATGGAAGAAACTGGTCTAGGTTCGAAGAATGAAGAGAGATCAAAAGATGTGTAAATTTGTGTTGGCATTCGGATAATGATTATGAATGACAAAAAAACATTATTTATGGATTAGATGGGTTAGGGGTAATTTAAATGAAATTTATATATATTTTTATTTATTATCTTTGTTTTATTAACCACTAAAATGAGTTTAAATACATCTACCGGTTTCGAAAAATACCATTTTCTTCTTCAAAGAAACAATATATGTTTTAGTTAGTTATGACATCCTGAAGAAGAAAATGGTATTTTTCGAAACCGGTATATGTATTTAAACTCATTTTAGTGGTTAATAAAACAAAGATAATAAATAAAAATATGAATCTTAACCACAAAGATAACATTGCTGATTTTAAAAGAAATTAATACATTTTATTTATATTTAAACTAATGTAAAAAGTTAATCAGTTATCATTATTTATTTCATCTGGGGGTTTGTGGTTATCTTGTGCTTGTAGACGTTTTCGGCCCAGTCGGGTTCTAGTCACAGCCTCTGATCTCATCGGCTCATTTTTATTTATTTTATTTAAAAATATTATTAAAGTTATGAAAAATCGGTGTCAAGAACTTACCTACCTGCACGGCGGCAGTACGGGTTTTCAAATTATAAAAATAAAAATAGACCTGTTTACTTTCTACAAAAAAAATGTCAATTTAAAGGTGAACATACGAGATATACGTTACCTTCCGTTAATAACTGGCTTTATCAGCTGGAAATTTATGTACGTATTAGTTCATACATGTGCAAACACGAATACTGACGTGATTTCGGTTCAATTACGCCACGGGTGACTACGCGGCAATCCATAAATTTCCTTTCAAATTCCCCCATGTTAGACACACAGAAGGATATTGAAATATAAGATGTTAGGTACGTGCTTAACTAACCCTAAAATTATAAAATTCATGTCAGTCAATGAGAGTGACTATTTTTTTAAATGATTTTTTGCAAAAAAAGTACAAAAATGTGTTGATAATCTTTTGTAACAAAGGTCAGAAGTTTAAAAATGACTGATAGATAATTTATCGCCTAATACACTATGGTAACAAGTAATTATGAAATATTTGATATAAATGATAAATTAGTCCAAATGCTATTTTGAATTTGATAACATTAAAAACGGCTGACCCCCTGTCGAGGACCTCACCTATGCATTTAATTTTTAATAACTCGTGTATAATGTAATATTTTTATTTTACAGATTAAACGACTGTCATATATATATGCTGTTTATATTTTATTTTAAATAGTTGTCCTATATGTCATTCAGATGACAGTGCAATTTCATTGTTACGACTAAATTTATATAACCAAGCATGTTTGAGAAATTTTAGAGGTTTTTTTGTTATTGTTATGTATTATTTTTGAGACATAAATTATTTTTTAACAATGTTCATTAATATGGTATTAGATAACGTAAATAAAGAACTTCTTCAATATTTGCAAAATTACTTTGTGTCAACATATTATATAAATCATAAGAAAAAAATTCTTTGCAACCTTTTAAGTTCCTAATTAGTTACCCACCATTTTTATTTTTGTATTTTTGTTTTTGTCTATGCTTGCATTTTTAATTTAAGTATGCATTGTTTCTTTAAGAAGGGATCATAGATCATGAAACATGTTTATGTATCAATATGTATCCAATTTAATCACGATATAATACATTAATAATTCACCTTAGATTTACAACACATTCAGTACACTTATTTATTGTCTCTATTTTTTTGTATGTCTCTGTTGAATCTGAGTCCTTCTTTTTATTTTTATTAAATAACACAGCAACAGCATGGAAAATATTAGCTACTTTAACACAGACGGTAATCTAGTAAAGTAGCCAGATCAATGCTTTATATATCAGAAGTGGATATCTACTGCAGTAAACTAATAAGTGTATTATACAATTGTATGATCACTTCTGATGTACAAAAAAATTATTTCAAAATAAATAGTGGTATTATTAAAAATATTTTTCTTATTATTTATAAATAGAAAACGTCCACGAAAGAACTAACATGAACAGATAAAACACATGACGGAAGAAAGTTTTGTTAGAAGACAGTACTCAGTGAGTGTGTGACAATACTCAAGATGTATCTATAAGTATAAATGTGGATAAGACGAGAGTTGTAGGTTAGGATATAAGAAACGATTTGATGATTAGTAAATTAATAAATGAGTTACATATAAATATACAAAAGTTTGAATTAATATTATTATTTACTTCTTCAAAGTCTACTACCCTATGAAGATTGGAAATTATCTCTGCTAATTGATCGTTAGAGGAAGCTGCTCTGAACAATGTCTGAGCTATAATAGGCCTAGCATGTTCTTCGAGGTTCTGAGATCTAGGTAAAGTCTCTTCTTACTCCGCGTTTTCATTGAATCATCTTGCCTCTAATGATATATGTAAAGCACTTTAGCATCAAAATATTTAAACATAGTATTTGCGACTTAATACGTATTATTATAATACTTGGAATGGACTAATATTCAGTGCCTTCGACCTCCCCTTTCTGTTTCCGTCGTTAACTAGCGGTCAGTCGATCGGCGACCCTAAATCAGAACAGTCAAAATGCTGTTATCAATCTCGGAGTCTATTGTGTACGAACTTTGGCGAAATAGTGAACATTCTATATACAGTCCACTGCGTCCGGAGATGATCGGGAGACCCAAGAGAGGCGGAATTTGTTGGGTCCCTTTTTCTGTTTCTGTGTTTTTTGGCATCGAAGGTGCGTTTGCATCATTTTTTTTTTATAAATACCCGATTCGCCATAAAGATAATACATTTAAGTTACGAAATATTAAGTATGTTATGAAAAGAAAAGCAAAAAAATATTAATAAAAAAAGTTCACACATATATATAAATATAAACAAAATATAGATACCACATTTCAGTCACGGCCATTATTGAAACTGTAGCTATTCCGTAGTCGTTGTCATTCTTTGGTCAGGGAACCAGCTTTCTATGAGAGCGCCGCTTGCACTAGAGTGTTGGTGCTGAGCTCTAGCCGCAGCATTACGAATGAAGCGGAATGGATCCATGTATATGGCCTTCGGCAAACATTGTAGATGTGCTGCAATAACACGCCAATCCGAACAGTATTCTGTATGAGTTGTTGTACTGAATTCGGAGACGATTGTACGTCACTTGCTTGTATTTCGACCAGAGCTCGCAGGTATACATGCTGGTGAAGAACGATTTAAGCAGGATCCTCTTCACTTTCTTACTCATCAGTAAAAACGCCGTGACAGCATATTTGCACGAACGCTCAACTGTCTCCTCTGTTGTTCTATGTCATCATTGTCTTGTCCATCTTCATTGAATATATGGCGTAGGTATTTGACCTTATTTTGAACGCTCAATTTCGTCCCGTCCATATAGTATAGTCTTATGATAAAATTAAAAAGATTTTGTAGATTTAGTAATGAATTGGAGAAAATGTCTAACTTATTTATCGTGTTATTGTTAGTTTACAATCTAGACATTCGTGATGTGAAATTAAAGTGTGCAATATTGCTATGTTTAGTGTCAAGTCTGAAGGTTTCACGATTCCTTAATGATCTAGTACTTGTATGAAAGAATACTCTGAAGATTAGTGTGCTGTCTACTAGATGTATATCATCATGTACAAATATTTTAGTAATTTTAAAATTATTACATTTTTACGTATCAAATATTTTCTAATTACATTTTGACAACTTTACTTTCTTATTATAATGATTTTTGCACAAATCAATCAACCAAATCCTCCCCTGCCGCATCCCTCCAGGTGAGTACACCCCTGCAGGGCCCCGACTCCCGCCCCCGACCGCCGACCGCCCCGCATTGTGACGAGCTCCATTATTCTGTCATGTCGTGTTATTATTTGTTGATGGGAAAGTGGGGAGTGGTGGCACAGTGGCGTAGTTGCCACACGATCGCCTTGTACGAAGTTGTGCAACCGCTTAACTAGGGTTCAGATAGATTTAGACATAAGTGTATTGAGAAAACGAGCGAGATTTGGTCAAAAAGGTCAGAAAGAATCTTTCATTTTTAACATCGTACTTGACCTTTCTTATTTATATGAATATATTAGTTCGGTAGAAAAATAATAAATAGGTAACCGATGTATCATCAAAATAATTTAGAATTTTACTGTAACATTAATAATGTTGATTTTTTTGGTCAGAATCCTCAGTGAATTTAGCACTTAAATACCGCAGCCTTGTACCTTACAAATATACATCAATACATAGTTCTATCAATTTATTTCCAATTAATTATTGATATGTTACAAGTTATAAGTACGTCTTTTGAATAGGTACGTTAATTAAAATAATATTTTTTTTATTGTTATTTATATTTATTTACTAAAAACGAAAGAGATCATCTTATTATCATTTGGTAGTCACTCAGCAATTATTGAAAAATTATTTCTCATGGTTCCGCGGGAGAGTAGTTTTGAAGTCGTTTGGTTTCTGAGATAATTGTTATTCTCATTTGGCTTTCAATGATTTTAAGTTCAGTTTCATTTTGTAATAGAAATCTTTACATTTAAATGATTTAACTGTCTTTCATTAATTGAGAATTATCCGAAAAATGAATAAAATAAGAAGAAATTAATACAAGTTACGAGTTTATTATAACCTGTATATGATTCAATCATTAATACTGAGATTAAAAGAGACGAGTGTTAACAGTTGTTGATGTGTTGGTGTTTGTAGCGTTAAGTTTGTGGTTGGACATAATAAAAACTTTAATTAAACTTGAACTATGGAATAGTTCAGTTGTACGCCAATCCTGACTAAGATGCGTTAGTATAGAAACCGGATGACGTAAAAATAACTCACGGTGATTTATACAGAGTTAAGTATAATTACAATTTTTTTTAGTTGTTGATTTGTTTTGACAATTTTTAATTTAAATTAAAAAAGCAGAGTACTGCTATCAAAAAAATTTTACCACTCGTTTAGTGAGGGATCTGGCCAGTTGTAATGTTTACATTCAGACCCGTCAGCCACTCTGAATAATAAGGCTAATCTCTTTTCTACTCACTTTTCGGGGTTAAGTCCTTTTGTGATTTGACGTGCGGACCCTTTTGTGGGGATGGTTGCTCGTAAGCGCGTTACGGCTGAAACCTCGGAAATGCGACTGTTGTATTATAAATTTTATACAACAGGTTTGAATATCAAGTAAAACATATATTTATAATTATAGTAAAAGTTTACCCTATATAGTAAGCAAGAATGATTTTTTTGTCGTAATTTTTCCATCATCTCTCTCGGTTCAAGAGTTCAAGAGTCTGGACTCGGTACCTTTCTTTAATCAATTTTATGAAATCTTTCTACATTCTGGCTCATAATATTTTTAATACAAATTAAATGTATCAATTAGAAAGATATTCAGGAAAATTCAATTTATCGAAAAAATATTTGGGTGCTACCAAGATTCGAACGTGGATCCATTTCTATCCGGGGGAAATGCGTTATCCGATTACACCACAAAAACATTGTATGTTGACGAAAAATTTTCGAACTTATATGCTGCAGTTCTTTCAAATTGATGTTATTTCAAATTTAAAATCTATCATCATTTATTGAGAAAATCTCAAATACCTTTGAGTAATATTCGTTAGGAGACGCTAGCAATTAAATCAATTCCTTTTTATTAAATTTTTGGATAATATTTGACACAACTAGGATAATACATTATTATTGTGAAGTAACAGTTTTTCAGAACATAGTTCTGTGGCATTTTAGTACAAATTAAATGTATCAATTAGAAAGATATACAGGAAAATTCTATTTATTAAAAAAATAAATTATAATGTGTTCTCCTTAACATAATATTTTTGCCTTTCTTTTGCTATCCATGAAACATGTGATATGAATTCGAAGAGTGTCCAAGTCAGCAGTCAGCACATACCTGCGAATCCAAGTTTGAGCTTGTGACCTGATATTCTCGATGTATCCATAACAGTCATATACTATAGTAAGTCTATAAATGAAATCGCCAGCTACGTTTTTTGGCTATGATCAACTTTTAATAACAGAGAAGCAAGACGTAGTCTAATTTCTCATCTTCCCGGGAGCCCAAGATCCGAAGTTCTTTTTAAGGTAATTAAAATTACGTGTATGTAGATTCTGTTCATAATAAATGTGTATGTTTTTGAAATATATCAATAAATTACTTAGGTAACTTTTATCAATGGTTGTAATCAAAATATTCAAAATATAGATTACATATAAATACGAGTTTTTTCTTGTATTCAGAATTATAAATGTCTACAAAAAATACGAGTACTTAGTTACTACCGCTGATGTATCAGGGGCGTATACTGCATATAAGCAAACATGCTGTGCATTACTAAAAATTCTGTGAAACACATATAAATTAAATAATCCACAATATTATAATTACGCTAGCGCCCACCGAGTATCAGTAGAATCATTAGTTGCGTAGTTCTGAATGCTACCGCGCGACGCCACCTCTGTAGTCCTCTACTGGGTTATTATTCATGTTTTGCTACTACAATTGCTAGCCACTATTTTAATCTACCGCTTTACTCAAGCCATACAATTGCTACCTACTGAATTGAAATTTCCACTCGGCAGAGTCAGAAATGGATCAGTTAATCCATGTTGTACGAAGTCCTTACTAATGCTGTTTCCTAACAGAATGACATTTGAAAAGTTTTGAAATTGGATTAAAGCTGATTGAAGCATCTACATCCTCATTTAATAATTCGCAAATTTTACTACCTTACTAAACGTATTGTTTTTATGATTGTTCTTTGCGTTCGAGGATAATGCATTTTTATTATAATGTATTCGTTTTGCCTAAAGACGTCGGTTAATGTAGCATAATATAGTATATTATATATTATTATATAATATCATGGTAACAGCATAACTTAAATCAATACCTACTGCACGCCACTGATATGTATGTCGCATTAGATGCTTGATTTATTGTTCTGCAGGAATGTGAAAAATGATCATTAATATGTTTATTCTTAACATAAAAATGAATAATGATAATACAAGATTAAAAATCAAGAAAATTTTATTACATACAAATATTTGTACTTCGCAAGGCATACTTTTAATTACCTATAAACTGAACACATTGTAGAAAGACGACAAAACATATCATATGTGATCATTATTTGTTAGCAAAATTAATCATCCTGCTGTCGCGTTAATGCTATTAAAATGTTGATTTTCTTTTATTTTTCTGCAATATTAATAAACTAAAAATACATAATTAATGTACACGTTTAACGGCAAATACGAATTGAATTATTTAACTATCTGACATTATGTTATTTGTTGTCCACATTTGTAATGTCACGATATAAATTAAAATTTATTTATTCAGTTGCTTTGTGTATTGAATTATGTGCACATGGATGTTTTTCTGTTGCTAAAACATATTGTGTTGATAAATGGGGACAAATATTTAATACAATAAGTGATAATGGTGAGGCATTGTCGCAAATATCTCCAGTGACGGCTTAAAAAATAAAACAGCAGAGAGTAAATTCACACATCAGTGGTTTACTGTTCGACTAAAGCAATTGCTTAAATAAATCATTTAACTACTCATGTATATGTGTTTAACTCACTGGTTCTATTCTCGCTTCGGCAGTCGCAGCGATATTTCATACAACTAGTTATTGTAGCGTATTTTAGAATACTCGTAATTATTCCACAACACTACAAAATATTAAAAAGTCATTAAATGAAGACGAATTTACACACATTAAAATAATATTATTCTCATGTTAATATTATATTTTTATAAATGTGTATACCCGTTTTACCTGAGGAATACGAAATAAAAGATATTCTTGCCTCTTTTCAAACTAATTTTCCCTTTCCTTTAACATGACTACATTAGCCCCAGCTCACCCCACCTGTCAGATATTTCGTGAACCGCCTAATCGCGATGACGGGCGGACAGAGGTGGCGCATTGTGCAGTGGCGAGAACGGGAAGCACCCATTCGCCGGCGATTGGGGGAGCTTCGGGTTATAAGTATACTTAAAACATATTATGTTAGCAAAATATTTTAAAAAGTTACAGAAATAAATGTTAGTATAGTTATTAACAGAATTAAAAAATGATTTATTTATTAATAATGAAATAGTATCATTAATAATATGGCAATTCTTATAGCAGACTATATGTATATAATAGTTCACTAAAAAAATATTTTAAAAGTAATAAAAATATTTTTTATAATTATTACAATAACGTATAACGATGTAATAAAAAAAAACTTTTATGAATTATTTTTAGTTGCCATAATTCAGTTTTTGTTCTCAATTCTCTACAATACTTATTCAATGGATGAAATCAAAGATGGATCACGTAGATGGTTTGGAGTTCTAGAGAATGAATAAATTGTATATGTTTGTATTCATCAATCTTCGTAAAAAGAATATGTTCAAGTGAAACATGCAGTGCTGTTGGTAGGATATATTCAGTGCTGTTGTGCTAAATAAAAAAATCCTAGGGCGATACTTTATTTTAACCCCCACCCCCCAATTTTCGTTATTAAAAAATGATTTTAGCCAGCAATAAATTATCTTTTATGAACGCTAAAACCATGCATATGTCAAATAATTATCGAGCTATAATATGTAAATTTTGGAACGATTGTTTATTTAAGTTGAGTTTACATTTTTCATCTGTCTACAAGTGCATGTGGTCAATGGTTAAAATAATGGGATCCCACCGCGCGCCCAGATGATCTAATTCTTAACAAAAATAACATAAATTTTCTCTTAACGACTTTCACGTTTTTTTAAATGCTCCGGTCCTGTATATTTGTTTGTATTCTCACAACATCCGTCAAAATTCCATTCGGAATATTTTGTACCAAAATAATTGTAAATGTTCTTGAAAAGTAAGTTCCACGTCAAAAGAAGTGCCTGGACCACCCTGGCTGCACTAGACCACTGGATATATTATATATTAGTCATGAAGACAAATTATCTACAGTCTGTAATTATTTGATAAAATTATTTAGTAATGATATGGTAAAATTACAAAGTTACCAGTAATTTTACTAATAATGTATAATAGTTATCTATTTTTTTATTTAACATAGCATCGAATTTCGTATTATCACCTAAATATGAAAATCTTGATAGTATTTTTGATAACTTTTCTGAACAGCCTATGAATTGTTATAAAAAGCGTAAATGAAAATGGAATAATATTCAATAAGTACGTAGTTTAGAGGGAAAACATTATATTTTATTATAGTTTTTATACCAGTTGTACTGTGTATTTTATTGTTTAATGTGTAGGGTTAAGATCTTTGGATCACGAAGGTTTTACTTTTAGTTTTTTTAAACAGCCGTTTAATACTCGTATAAAGATAAAATATAAAATATTATTAAGGAGAACACATTCTTATTATGAAGTTGTAATTATTCAGAACCGACGGTCTGTGATGTTTTTTAAATACTAATTTAATGTATTAATTATAAATATATACGTATAACATCAATTTTGTCGAAAAATATTGTTTTTGCGCTACCGGGATTCGAACCTGGATCTCTATTTCCAATCCGGGGAAGTACACTAGCTATTGTGTTATAACGCCAGTATTTTTCATGACAAATTTTAGAATCTATATGTTACACTTTTTCAAATTAATACATCTGTCGTTCCATTATTTTTGAAAGCCATCTTATTGATATTTTACAAGAACGAAAATAAACTCACATAGGTATACTATTAAAAAACAAACTTTTAAAATAGGGTATGATGAATACAACCTCTAGTGATAATGCCCATTGCTTTTAAAGCATCGATATTAGCAGCAGAACCTAAGTTCATGTCTAATGCATGCCACTGCTGATTGTTCATCGGATAAAAAAAATGTGGTATGTTTTCAGTCGCAATTTTGGTTAGTAAATAAGTGCTGACGTATATGTGTCAGGACGTTTGTGGGTTATAATAGATTGAGCGAGTTCCTGAGCTGTCACACGAGCACCGCGCCCAGCCGAGCGTCTGATGACGTAGCGCGGACCGTCGGTTTCGCTAAGCTCGTCATCCGTCAGCTCACTCGGGGGATCAAGCAGCGTGGCAAATTATTTGGAGTGGTATCCATTTTACTCTTTTCAACTGTCTAAAATAAAATGGTGCATATTTAAAAATGTCTTGTGAATAAATAATAAAATAAAAAACAAATAATTTGATCAATTTCTAAATAAATATTAAACTTGGACCTGAACCTGTCTTTGATTACCGATTCACTGCTCCAACTAGACAATATACCTAATTAAATTTTTGGTTGCTAGGTGGGAAGTGTACTCAAAAGAATTTAATAAAATTTGTACGCGCAACAACTGTGACCTGATAGGTGCATTCATTAGCAATCATAAATAATGAAAATTCACTCTAAATAAATAAGATGTAAAAAAAAATAACAAAAAAATTAATCAATTAGAAAGATATACAAAATATTTATCTGAAAAAAAAAAATTAGGTTGCCACCGGGATACGAACCTAGAATTTTTCTCTGTTTATATTTCTAATTGATTAATTAAATTTGTTTTAAAATATCACGGAACTGTTCTGAAATTGCAACTGCACAGTAAAATATATGTTTAAAAACAAAAAAATAACATGTATGTAACCATATTTACAAGAAAATAAATCAAAATTGAATATTTATTTAATATAATGTTATAATAGATTGAAATGTCAATAATTCGATAATAGTTGAAGTAGTATTATTATGTCATTAAAGGCAATAAAATTAATAAGATACCTTCAAGGTTGCCGTTGTCTGATGAGGCAAGGGAAAAGGGAAAGCACCACTAAATATTGACGTTTGCCAAAAGAGCCGTGAAAGCCCGCTAACAACATAGATATCGATAATCTTGAAAAATCAACCTTAACAGACTTGAAAACCCACGATCGCAAGAGAGCTGCCCGAAATGTTAGGAAAAGCTTGGAGAAACATCAAAAATATGAATTACTGTAGGAATATTATCAGGTAAATATGTAACATAAATTTACTTGCTAGAAATAATGGTAAAGTACAGCTATACACACTGCATGCCTATGTTGAAGCTGTTGATATAAATCCATTACTGCTTTTTTATAAATGAAAATATGAAATCCACATCTCTCTTCACCCTATAACATCCGAAATGGATCAGCAAATTCGATTTAAATATAAAACCTTAACTAAATGCATATATGTACATAATATTTTTTTTTGGTTTTATAATCAATCATGGCTCTGAAGGAAAAACTACTTAAAAGAATTAGAAACGTAAATATGTTCCATAAATTCTCTTTTTTATGATTTCTGATATTTTAATGTTTCTGTATTGTATTAACTAAACTCAACTAACTTTTCTTATTTAGAAAGATGCGATAAATGAGAATGAAGAACAATATCACCATTCTTATAATTATTTTCTTCGGTTACCATTTAAATGAATGATTGTGTTAAATGTTAAAATATGATGAAAATTGTGAATAAAATTCTATTCACATACTAAAACGGGTGTTTAACTGTAATACATGTAGGTACATTTAAAATGTGTTATTTTACAATAACGAGTAAATTTATTCTAGTTTTAAATCATTTTAAATAAATATAATTCCTTGATATAGAACACATAGATGGAACATTTAATGTAGATACAAATAATACCGCCTTTGTGTAAGGCAAGTTTCACAATAGTTTAAATATTTAACTGCACATTCAATAATGAAACTGTAACAAAAATTAAAATATGAATTAAATATATTAATTAGAAAGATATACATATAAAATCAATTTTATCGAAAAATATTGTTGTTGCGCCACCGCGATTCAAACCAGGATCTCTTTCCTAACCAGGGAAGACGCATTATCCAACTATGCTACAGCGACAATATTTTTAGCGACAATTTTTGAACCTATATGTTACCTTTTTGATATTAATACATTTAATCGTTCCATTATTTGAAAGGGCCATCTACCTTATTTTTACAGAATCTCAAATACCTTTGAGTAAACTGATAGCAGACGCCAGAATTATCAATTCATTTTTATTAAATTTTGGACACATTGATACAACTTTATTATTAGGAGAGCACATTCTTATTGTGAAGTTGTAATTATTCAGAACATAGGTCTGTGATATTTTAAATATGAATTAAATATATTAATTAGAAAGATATACATATAAAATCAATTTTATCGAAAAATATTGTTGTTGCGCTACCGGGATTCGAACCTGGATCTCTTTTCTGAATATTTAAAATATCATATATCATCAATATATTTAAAGTTGTGTACATGCCAACTTTAATGTTTGGTTTCCTAATATAGATTTGTGGAGGCCTATCGCATTCACAGCCATCACAATCGACAATCGACCCTGAATGCACCTCACACTTACCGGTGCGTAAAACCAGGCTCCTAACAGCCGCAAAAACATGCCCGGTACCGATGCCACTATGCGTCAATAACAGGCGCCCGCAACCATCGGAAAATCCGCTCGTCAGCTTCACTTTGCTTGAAGCCGTCTTTCCGATGACAAGCTCCGAGAAGTCTCTTTTAACTACGTACGCAAGTCTTTATGGTACGCTCTAATTTCTATGCTTAATAAACTAGTGCCAACTGTAAGTAATCTTCCATTTTATAACCTACTTCGGCTACATTTTGACATATACTCGTACACTCGTAGAGTACGGCAACTGTAAGAATGCGGATGGGATTTCGCCACGCGCATCTGGACGAAGACATTCGTAAAACTTTGGAAAAGGAGCGTTCATGAAGAATGCTTACAGTAGCTAAATCGAAAATCGATATTAATTTAATCTAAAATTTATAATACAATCTAAATACTAATAATCGTACCCCTTAAAGGTTAGTAGCAGGGTTAAAATTATTGAATTGAGTGAGATATACCAAGATAAGGGTAACTCTCGGCATGGAGCTCCTAATTCTACATATAGATTTCAATTAAGGTGCCAAGGACACATGAACATCTACGAAGATGTATCTTCTTGGCAACTCCGGAGGAAAGACGGCCCAGGTGGGGCGGGATGGTGGGTCATTCCAGACTTGATTGATCAACAAGTACTGAACCGGCGCAAAGGATAAGATGACGAAAATGATAAAAAACTTTAAAATATAGGTTTTACTGGACAACGGACAACAGATTCCTTTCTGTTAGTTTATGTTAGTTCAGCTAATCTGGAAGTTTTGGAGGCTACTGCCCGCCATTCTTTGCGGAAGGGTTTGAAAGTATCTTACTTTGAGCACACCTTCAGGCTCTCAGACGCTCAGTATAATGAACTGTGTGAAAGAATTTGAGATGTATCTATGAATGTTTGGCCAGAGAGATGGGACACAATACCGCAAGGGAGTTGGACTTATTCTTTCCTCCCTCGTATTGCCGTGAGGAAAAAAACGGGTGGATGTCCTCCGGTGTCTGACCATTGCTCAGAGCAGCTGGTATCGCGTCATGGTGAGTTTAGAAGTAAATAATTTTGCATTGGACTCACTAATGATCTGTGCATCATGAGGTATGCTAGAAAGAGTATGCTTGAAGGAATGGAAGGAACAGCGGGACACTGGCCTGCTCTAATGTAGAAGAAACCTCGAACTCTTTCTGGAGTTTGTTAGGGTGTGGGTGTGCCCTTGGGAAATTCTCGGGAGCTTGCCAGCGAGGGAGAACTGAGTAGGAAACTACTTGCGGTTCTTCTTGACGTTTTAAATTTTTGTTTTGTATTACTTTATTATGTTATCTGTATATCAGAGTTAAAAAAATATATATGTGTACTTTTTTAATTAAAATAAAATTTACGGGGGACAGTGAAATAATCTTGGTTGTCACCCTTGCCGTGTTGCTGTATAGCAAGAATGCACTGTAACATAGTAAGGCCACAATGTAGCAAAATGTAAAAAAAATGCCAGGTGAATGAGTAAGACCGATATTAGAGCTTTGCTCATAGAACGGTTCTTGGTAAGAGTTTAATTTTTCAGTCACAGCAGCATCTGCCAGACATATGAGACATGCACAACTAATTAGTCTTGCCGCAATTAGTCCGCTTGTCAATTTTTGTGACCCACGCAGAGATGTACATCTTCACGTACCGTTTTGGTTAGTGATGATTTTAAAACAAAAATAATTTAATGAATAGCGCCTCCATTGTGCTTGCATGAGAGTGAATGATAATAATTGTTGATATTAATACAATTATTTACACAAGCCATTCACGGGCGCCCGTTAATTACACGCCGGCCGACATCTTGAAGCCTCATTATAGGCGCGCCTCCACCGCGAGGTGGTGAAGTAGGAACTGTAATTATGCGCAATAATCCGACACTAATAAATGTTAACTCGGCCACTTCTCGCGATAAAATTAACAGTATCCATTTGATTCCAGCGCGATTATGGCCGCAGTTTCGACATCTTAATGCCGGCCGTGGCCGCGGTAAATAATAACGAGGCCCACTCGAAAAGCACGGCCCGGCGCGCTTTTAATTTTCAATAATTGCGTCTTTTGAATTTTTAATTAACCAAAAAGGGGCACTGCAAGTGTCGGCCGGTGATCGAGTAATCATTATCTTTTTTCAACATCGCACGGTTAACATGCAAGATTTTTTTGTTAAAATTTTTAAGTATTTCTTTTAATATACGACATCAGTTTCAATTATTTTCTGTTATAATTAAAATTAACCGGATATACTTACCACATTATTTTTGTTGTTAACATAATTATTACATTAGTCTACCAACTAATTAAAGATATTATTAAAAATAAATAATGGAACATATCGTCTATTTCCACGTCCACGTGATTGATTCACTATCACATAAAATAAATGCATTACATGTTAAATAAATAAAATAAATATTATCCTGGCGGGGAACCAACCCCCAGTCTCCTATACGGGAATAGACTGCCGAGGAATCAAGTGAGCATTTAAGCTCATCAATGTCATAATGTAGAGATTAATCAGAATCATTGCGATCCAACATTCTAACATAATCATTATACAGTGCCTGCACTAATAATTAACTTGTTCTACAACACACTCACTACATATATTTTTTTCTCTATCTTACTTTTATTCCTGTCGAATCTTTATCGTTCTTGAATTAAATAACACCACAACAGCACGAAAAAAACTGGCTACTTTAACACAGTCTGCTCCTTGCAAAGTTGCCAGGACAATGCAGGACAGAAGTGCAGTCTACTCCACCCAATACAATAAACTACGAGTATTTAATTGCAATATAATTGTATCTTATGTTTATCATGTTACATTATAATATATTCACCTCTAACAAAAACATGTATGTCAATAAAGTCTAATAAATAAAAAATAAAAATAAAATATTGGCTTGTCACAAACACGGATAACTATTTTTTCAAATAAAATTAAATCGTTAATACGTTAAAAATATATAAATAATAAAGTATAACAAAAATATAAATTAGTGTATTAGGTAATATCTAAAACAAAATCTACATTTTATATTTGTATACCAATTTGGCACCACAGTCTACTGAAGGAGTAGTTAATATGGCAGGGCACCGGCTTAGTATATTAAAAGCACTTTCAAACACTTTTTAAGTTCAAAAAGATTCTAGAGGCACCTAGTATCGATCATGGTATTAGTAAAGTTGAAAATGAAATACACGGTTGGAGAGAGAGTTTATAAAAATGTCACGAAATTTCAAGCACTTTGGTCAGAAAATCGTTAATTTAAAACTTTAGGTTTTTTTATGGTAAATTTTTTATCTTGATAAATTAGGTCAATTTTGATACAGCACTCTTTTACATTGATATAGAATGAAATAAAGTGATATATTTTTATGACTATTCATACTGGCTATTAATTTATAGAATATAGAATGCCATCTAGGATAGATCCAAGAAAATATTGAGAAACGATCTTAAATAACAATTCAGGTATTTGCGAACTTCGTAGTACTTACTAACTGATATTGTACATTTATATTTTATTTGAAATGGTAATGAAGAAATCTTTCAGAATAATTATGATAAAATGGACACTTTATTTTCTGTTAAAATGAAGAACGTAGCTTAAGTATTTGACATGTATATAAAAACTAAGGATTTTGCATAAATATTTTTCATAACTCGCACATTACATTGGAATACATGAATTAAATAGGGATGATTTATAACATAATTATTTTTATTTGTTTGCTTTATTTATTATTATTATATATTTTTTTAACAAAGTAAACAAATAAAAATAATGAATTTTAACCGCAAAATTGCTAATTTCAAAAGTAAAACATAATAGATCTTTTTTCTAAGATATGATGATCAATGATTAGCAGACAGTTTTCAATTTTGTAATATCTGAAGAGTGCACATTATGCATATTATATTTAAAAAATCACAAAGTCTTACGAAACAATTTAATCTAATCCATTTGGTTTTATAGTAAATTTTACCACCACTTTGCGTCATTACCACAATTTTTTAAATATTTTGTCATTTATGATGGATATCCCATCCCTCCTTTCCTCTCTGTTCTATTCCTTGTTTGAATATTTTCTAATACTCTGAAAACAACGTTCACGCAAATAATAGTATAAATCATAGTAAATGCTACAAATAAACACATATAATATAAATTTATGAAATTTTTCTAGTTTTTTTTCACATATATTTACATTTATCAAATTTCTGTCTGAATTATTTTGACAGCACTATAATGTTAAATTTATTAGAGTAAAAGTTGTTTTAAACGTAATAAAACATATAATGTTGCTACCTCATGGTCTGATAAACGCAAGCCTTCCAACGGTCAAAACTGTGACGAATGTGACGTCTGTAACATATAATTATGTATCTTAATTAAATAAAGAGTAAACAGTAAATGCATGAATCTCTTCGAAGAACCGTTTTTTATGTACTATAATATGTATGTAAATACGTCATAAAACAAAAGAGTATATCTATTTATCTATCTATGGAACACGAAAAATATTTTTTAATTGTTACTTTCGTTAAGTTATGTTACCATTTATTTTAGCATAAGTAAATAATATAAAATATTCTAATACAATAATTGTAATACCTACTTTATATATATATACATCGTACGCTATTATATGGACAGCATTATTATTTGGACAGCAAATATATAATTTAAAAAATATTACTATTAATAGTGTTGTGCTAATCTTTTGTGTACTTTAAATTGTTGTTTGCTTATTTAATATATATTTTTATTGAAATGTATTAATTATAAAGATATACATATATTATATCACAGACCTATGTTCTGTAAAATTGCAACTTTACAATGAGAATAATTATTAAAATTATTTACAAAACGCAAAACAATCACACGAGATACTTTCACAAAAAAAAAAAATTGTTAAAATCTAATATTCAAGTTTAACATTTGTATATTATATTTTCCAAAAAAAAAATTAAAATAATTATAAAAAGTAACTGTTTCTAAATGTAACATCAATTTTCATAAAAAAAATTTTTTTTGATAGTTTGTGCCTACAGAGATTCTTCAACTGTGTCGCGTGTTTTTTGTTCGCACGCAGATTTTTTCCGACGGCAAAATTAATATCACAAATATATTAACAGCTCCGAATGCCTTGACACAGTATCACGACGGCATAGACCAGCGCAATAAATCCGTTTAATGGCCGTTATAAATGGTCCCCGAGATAAAATTAATAAATAAAATGTAACGCTGCCGGCTGAACGGCGGTTCTCAACATATAGATAGACTGCCGTAACCCCTTTTTATTTCACCTTACACTTCATAACAGACATTAAAAGAAGGACTAGACCAAACAATGAACAGTTAGTTCCGCTGTTTAGGTACGGCTAACCCATGATTAACTTAAGTGCGATCTATATCCTGTTTCGAAGGAGAGTAATAATTATAATAGTGTAAGTGGATTCAAAACAAAATATTTAGTGTGCGTTAATAATATTATACATACATATTAATAATTTGACTTGAAATTATGTAGATGGACGTAACAAAATTGTGTTATTCAATACCTATATTTTATAAAATACTAGTGTTTAAAACCCCTCTTAGGATGGGCGGAAAGAGCTATCCTACGTAGATCCATAAAGGATAGTTTTGTAACAAAAAAATTGCAACAATGTTGTGTATACGATTAATTCTTTTATAAATATCAGAAGTTATAGATAATATTATATTTGATGTGATAAAATGTAAAGTTTGTCATTACAGTTTTTCAATGTTCAAATGTCTAAAACCTAATATAAATTTATTTATTTATTTTCCGTTCAAAAAATATCCATTCTGAACTGCGCCTAAATTTAAATTTTTAACAAAATTTTTAATTTTGTAATTCATGTGTAATTAAACAATTACATTAAATAAAATACAATCACTTTGTATGAAACCTCGAATTTTATTACACGCCAACCGGTTTCGCTTAGCACAAGCTTCGTTAGGACGTATTTAAAACTAACAATGAATACAAAAAGAGTAAAAATATTTATACGAAAAAATAATTAATTTATTATTAAAATTAAAACGCCAAAAACGTCCATTGTAATTATAAAATAATATAGGTGTACCGGGCATTCTCGTAAAATGTGTCATAGCTAAAACATCTTGAACCCTTCAAAAAGTATTGAAATTGATACACTCTTGTTACTACCAGGAAAAAATAGACTGAACGTATTGGAGATGTAGCACCGGAGAATAAATGAGATGCAAACAAGAAAATACTAGAAAAAATTAGAGAAAAACTGTAATGTATTAACTATCTAAAACAGAAGAGCAAAAAAGATTGGCCACACAACGAGAGATAAGAGCTACCTACAGAATATTATTGAAAAATAAGAGCAAGAAGAATCTTAACCAAATAATAAAAATAGTAATCAAATAATGGAACCCGTACACGGAACTGGTACACGTGGAAAATGATTAATTGATATGTGGGTGATATAACACTGTTTTATTTATAAAATGAATGGTGGACGTAAATATTAATGTAAATAATGTATCGTTGTAGTAAGAATGTAGTTCTATTATTATTATTCATTGAATTAAAATACAATATAAAACTTCCTTAATTATTTTTATTTATGAAATGGCCTGGTAAGTAACTAGCAGATAATAGTATTATATTATTATATATTAAGTTCTGTGCATGTTAATGTTCTGAAATGGGAATGAAATCAATATTATATTATTATTATTAACGATTATTCAATAATTATCCCACTTTAAAATTACATTTTTATCGAGACTTTGTATAATTATTCTTTTTTTAAAGACCCCGCGAACCTCAGGTTAACAACTATTTGCCGTACTAAATATTTTCATTTTAATTCTAGCCCGGATTCCACGCGGCCATTACAACTTGTTTCAATATTTGGAATTTTTAATATTATTGTGGGGCGACGTATGATTTTTATTTGAAAACAATTATTGATCACCTGTATTCTTGCTCCTTGGGCGCGTGTTGAAAAATTATCTTGTCATCCATTATATTTAGGATAAATTGATTGGTAATTTATTGATTTATTGAGAGTGAAACGAGCTATCAAATATTATTTAAAGCATCGAGCTATTTATTAAAAGTCAATAAAAAAAAAACTGGAACGGGTGTCTGATTTAATTGCAGGTGTTGGCATTTTGCAAGAACATGAGTACGATTAATGGGCAGTGCCACCTTGACCGCTCCGCGGCGCAACACCCTGCTTCGGGCTTATTTTAAAACGGCAATATGTCAAGAATGTGATCGTTTAAGTCGATGATTATATTCACAGTCTTCTCATTTATGTTAGACCATGCAACAAAACTAAACACGATTGAAAAAAACATCTTAAAGTGCTAGAAAAATCAATAATTCTGTGGCCAATTGAAATGTGTTGAGAAAAAATATAACTACTTACTATTAATACAAATTATAAAGTAACTAAGCGGTATTTGACTACACAATAAATAATAAATATATTTTTTTTAAATACTTGTTAAATGTATTAATTTGAAAGATATACAAATATATAATCAATTTTATCGAAAAATATATTGTTGTTGCTACCGGAATTCGAACCTGGATCTCTTTCCAATCTGGGGAGGGCGCATTATTCAACTATGCTACAGAATACAGTTACCTTTGTCGACAATTTTTCGAACCCATATGTTACATTTTTTAATTAATACATCTACCGTTCCGTTATTTGAAAGCCATCTATCTACTTTGTTTTTACGGAATCTCAAATACCTTTGAGTAAACCGATAGCAGATGCCAGAAAATAAAAATCGCAGACCTATGTTCTGAATAATTACAACTTCACAATAAAAATGTGTTCTTAATAATGATAAATATTAAATAATAAATAACAATTATTAAATGATAAAAAATAAATTATAATAATAAACAATAAACAATAAATAATAAATAACAATTAATAAATAATAAATAATAGATAACAAATATTAAATAATAAATAATAAAAAGTAATTAATAATAATAAATGATAAATAATATTATTAAGGGAACACATTCTTATTGTGAAGTTATAATTATTCAGAACATAGGTCTGTGATGTTTTTAAATACCAATTTAATGTATTAATTATAAATATATACATATAAAATCAATTTTGTCGAAAAATATTGTTTTTGCGCTACCGGGATAATACATAATACTTAATACATAATAAATAAATAGAATGGTTGAAAAAGTGCGTTTTTATTATTTGCGTCACAATTCATAAATATATATTTCCGTTTTGTTAGGTTTATTGATTTAATTTTATGTTTAACGAGAAACAGACCGCTTGTAATACACTTTTGTAGTACAGCCAAGTACTCTAGAAATATCGGTGGTGTCCATAGTATTAGCTTGATAAGATAACAATTAATGCAACATCGAAGTCTTGAATCATTAGAATTTTTTTAAATTAAATTTTTTTCCCGAAGGAACTTTAAAGCGAGTAGTACAAATAATGTGTTTTATTTTTTTATCTTCATTTATATCTGTTTCTTTGTTGAGTGATTCAATGTAAATTTTCATCTCGAATATCGAATAATCAAATTAATTTATTGAAGGTATTTCATGAACACTTGTGGAAATTAATATAATTGTTTATTGAATGAATATCAACAAGGTCTTTCTGTGAAAACAGTTAGCCATAAATTATTATAAAACACATTAAGAATATTAAACAGGATGACGTGTGTTTTATTTCAATGAACTCAATAATTGATTCTATGAATTTACATTGAATAATTAGTTTTGAATATTTTACATTTAATTAAATTATTATAATTCGATGCTTTCCTTATTTATTTCATATATTTAGTACAATGATAAATAATGTACATATTATAAGAAGTTATTATTTTTATTTATGAATACATCCTATTAAATCAGAGACATAAATATTTCTTTGATTAATTCACATTATAAAAAATATGTCGTCGCAACACCGCATATTTATAATTTAATAATATCCATATATTTTAAGAATGTCAACTAAATACATGTTTAAAAAATACTTATATTGTTTGGGAATTCTGAAATAAAAACTTGTTAGTTCGTTTGAAATTCTACACTTGAATATGGCATCACATTTGAGTATACAATTTTAAGTGTATAAAAAATAAATCGTCTATATACTATATCTTACAAAAATGCAAGTAAATCGTATGACGTTGTACATAGTCATGATTCAAACAGCATTATTTAAAAGTAGACTTTTAAATAGGAGTCTAGGAGTATTCGTAACTACAATCAGTTGGCACGTGGCCGGAACGGTAAATTATGTTATTATTTAAATTTTTAAGAATATGTGTAATGGGGTATCTGTTTGCGTTAGTTGGTAAATTTATGTTGTATTCTGCTAGATCACTTTTTTATGATAAAATATATAATATTTTCAACATTGAAAAATATGTTCTTGATTGCTTTCTGCTGGTAATGTATACAATTCTGTGTGAAATGTATCTAGTGCACAGACCAGTAAATGAATAAACATAAAATAAGGTGTACATATAGGAGAGGGGTTTGGAACATTAGTTGGGGGACGAGGGGCATTCTACAAACATTCTTTGTGGAAACATAAATCCGATAGTTTATGACATATTTATGCAACAGTAAAAGTATTCACTATTAGAAAATTAAATTTTTGTGTAAACAAGACGTATTTTTTACATTAATACATATTACATTGGCTGCGTTTAAATTTTCGTTTCAATCGAGTCATATATTTAAAAAAAAGTCGCGGAGCTATTTGATTGCGTAAGTGGTGCTAAAATGATCACGTGAGTGACACCAAAATGTAAATATTGAAACAAGGAATTTGCATTAGTTCATGTCATGTCATATTTGGTAGCTGTGATCTAGTGACAGGGCAGGAAATGACATATTACATTATTATTCAAAATTCGGAGATTGTTTGCTTTGTCGTTTTTGTTTAAGTAAATTTTGTAAACGTTTACGTTGTAAATAATTCATTTTTTAATTTCCAACACGGTGGTCATCCAGAACAAGGCCAGAACCTCCATCTGGCGGTTATGTTTTCTCTTTTATTTAATAAATTGAGTTTTTGAAACGCCTTACATTTTTGACTTAATGTTTTATAATTCCGCAATTGTTACAGTGACCTACAGACTTCAATGTTTGCAACGATATGCACAAGAAGCATAAACAGCTCTGAATGTTGGCATTTAATTTGTCAAGAATATGTGTATTTACGCCATTATATAGGTAAAAAATTTCAATCTTTTGATTCATGCTTGAAAACGGTAAGTATCAGTGTCGTAGTAAAAAATTACTGGGCACCCGAGCAAACACGTATACTGGGCCCCTACGATTTGATTACCTCCTATATAATTTGATTGTGAAGAGAAACTAAAATCCCCTTCAAGAAAACACATTGTTTTACTTTTTTTAATTGAAAATAACTACTGACGTATTAATTTCACGTATTTATATTCGCTTTCATAGTTTTTATATTTTTACTACAAAGTAGGTACCTTACCTTTATACCTTTAAAATACTGTTACTTAGATATTTTTAAAATACTATTGCTTTCCTTCTTCTTTCTCTTTTTATACCAGTATTGATATATTATACTAGCTTCAATTAGTGACACTCAGTTCATAATACATCTTCAGAAATCCCGATCCTGTGTCGCCCTCATAGCTGATTCCATGGTCACTGTGGTACTCTTCCAAGTCTTTTTCGACCCAAAGCCGTGCCCAGTATAATCTCCTTTTCTAGGATGTCACTTTGTTGCAATAGGTTGCCGAAATCTTTTGATAACTGCTGTACATAGAGTTTGCTATGGTAGGATTTGTTCAGCAATACATTTCGAAGGCGTCTAAATTGAGTATATTATTTGGACGTTCAAAAGTTTATAGGCACTGCTCATTGATGGTTCCGTGAAATTATATTAATTATTGTAAGTGTTTCGATTATTGACTTATTTAGTGTGATGTCCAAGGGTTTTTGTGTGTGTCAGTCCGCGGAGCGCGGGCGAAGTAGGAGATATATGTGTGTGTGTGTGCGTGTGTGAGCCCGCCGGGAGTGCGAGCTCTCTCCTTTTTTGCTCTTACGTGATTTAGATAACTCATATTATATTATATTGTCATACATAGCATTGTATTTGCGCAATAATAAACTGCTTTGTATTGTCACCCGATACGAGTGTAATTATCGCCCCACACACGGAATACATGAGGATTTGTCCGAAGACACATCCATAGCAGTACTTGCAATCGCCGCTCGAAGTATTTACAATATATTTTTAAGGAGAACACATTCTTATTGTGAAGTTGCAATTTTTAAAAACACGGGTCAGTGATATTTAATACAAATTAAATGTATCAATTACAAAGATAAAATCGATTTATCGAAAAAATATTAATATTCTGAAAAATTCTGTTCTCCTTAAAAATAAATAAGTTGTATTAATGTTTTCAAAATTTAATAAAAATGAATTATTAATTAATTCTGGTGTTTCTTATCGGATTTTACTGAAAGGTGTCTGAGATTCCGTAAATATAAAGACGATTGCTTTCAAATATTGGAACGACAGATGTATCAATGTGAAAGTGCGACATATAAGTTAAAAAATTTGTCGTCAACTTACTATGTTGGTGTTGAATAATCAGTTAATACATTTCCATAGAAAGGAAAACATCCAGGTTCGAATCTCGGTAGCAACAAAAATATTTTTTTGATAAATTGATTTTATCTGTATATCTTTGTAATAGATACATTTAATTTGTATTACATTACATTGAGTGATTCTGGTTCCTCTAGGGCGCAGACCTCCGGGCGGCTGCCCAGATCGCCTAGGCGGTAGCAATGAGAAATTCACTTCGAGCGAAAAAACGAAGAAGTAGTGAGAAAATACATCCAACGTCCGTATTTAATAAACGTTAATGATCTTTTAATTTTCCGTTCGGCCATCGAGCTAGCCAAATATTAAAATATAACGAGTAATACCAGATTCGCGTGTCGCGTACGATTGAAACAATTTAAACGAGCCAATCAAATATTTCAATACACCTGCAACGGAGTCGCAATCAACACATTGCACTGATATATAATTTAAATAGGCAACTCTCGTTCTATAAATTACATTGTGTCCAGTTAAAAGATATCGACTTGTTTAGCGGTGTATATATCAATATGATATTATGATTACGAGCAAGCGGCTCGGCACTAATGCTCGAGCCGAGATACGACGACTCCACAAGTAACACGGTAGTGACTTGTCATTATACACGCAACACTGTCGGAGTTATTTGTCTTTATTATCTGGTCGAGTGGTATTATTTGACAGTTGTTTCTTAACTCGCAGAATGCGAATCAATAAATGACGGACAGTTAGCTAGATAATAAATTAGTATTATTTTTTTTTGAAATCTTATTTTATTGCGAAACTACAATTTTAGAATATATTTCTTTGATAATTAAAAGAAAATCACTTAGACGAATCACATGAAAAATCTATCTTAGTTTAAAATAAAACATAAAAATGGCAACATCACAATCACGCAAACGACGTCTTTCCATTCTCGAGTTTCGACTAAAAATATAAGTTTTTGGTTAAAATAAGTACTAATACAGTATTCAAAGTTTACAGAAAAAGGTTTGTTCATAAATTACCTATTGATTTCCTCATCCGCAGCGTCGTAGTGAAGAATCACGGCCAATCCTGTTGCCATTTTTATGTTTTGACAGATTATGGTACGTTTATCTCACTCTCTCTCCCTCTCTCTCATTCAAATATAACACGGACGTTAATTTACATACTGTCTATTTTTGAGGGTTGGTGTAACAATCACCTTCATTTCAATATTGCAATTTTGAGAATAGGCCTGAGTAAGTAACTAAATATTTTTCGTTAAATTTTTCTGCGTCTCTCTCTAAGTGATTTATACATCTTGTTATAAATAAATAAACATTATGCTGCCTTATTGAACCGTATTTCAGATATAAAAGTTAGGATTTTTTATAGCTGTAATCAATTGCAAATGCGGCCATGGCCAGCGTTTCTGTAAAAAACTACTTTTCAATATTGACAACGTAATTTAATGTCCAAAAAGGGATATTGTTTATTACAATCGGACATATTATAAAAAATATTGAAATGTGTAATTAACTACGTACTGTATAGTTCTAGCGGTAATACGATAAGCATTAGACAACTATAATTTTTTCGCTTACACTACCACTATTGATGTTTATTGGGCAACATAATTAAGAATAGGTAACCTACATAAACATATAACATATTATATCCACATTTATATATGTATGTTTAGGTACCTGTGTATGTTTGTTTATATATCCAAAAACAATTTATTTGAGATTTATTAAATCATAACTGATACACCTGGTACTGTACGATGTATATTACCTCTCGCATACACCCGCTTGTCCTACCCCGCCCCGCCAGCACCCTTGCACATGCATCCCTTTATCAGATCCTCTGCTCCGCGAAACACCCCCCCTCCTCCACCCGATCCATACCGTCTCACTGCTCCATCACATCCGCCGAACCACTACTCAGTTTTTAAGTAATTATTCATTAGTATCATAAAAAGAAAAAAATATCTATAAAATAATCCAATGTGTTCATAAAAATACTTAATTGCGTTTGCGATTTTACAGTACGTGATTAGAGCTGAATCAACACAAAGTGAGATATCGTGAGCAGTATAGATAAATAATAGTAAAAGTATCTATTGTTACCGTAATATGTTTAACCCTTTCAGATCCAAATTCATTCTGACATTATTAAAAAAATTTTAATATAAAAAAATGTAATTAAGGACTATCTCTAATTATGACTAAATCTGAATCCCGAGAAATGCCGGGCATCAAGCGGTAGTTATAACGTATTTTGAGTATCGATAAAAAATTAACCAAATCATTAAAAAACTGAAGTAAATGCATTAAAACCTATTATTTATAATGAATTTTAAATGACATTCCTAACCATTTCCATCCATTTAAAAATACGTTTAATTGATATATTAAAAAAACATCTTATAAAGAAGATTTTATAGCAGTTTTTTTTACATTATAAATTAGTTTATAGGTTTTTAGAGATATAAATAAAAAATAACAATAATCACATACATTAAAAACGTAGAAGAACACAAAATAGTAATATTATATTATACTATGACGGCCGCGGAGCAAAATAAAATGACGTTTCTTTGATGTGATGATGCCAACGGAAATAAACAAATTTAATAAAAATACGAATTGCACAGAAAATAATTATCAAAGTTCATGTCCATTCAAATGGACAGTGGATGAGAAAGGGTTAAATTAAAAAATACATTTGTTGCTTACTAAAGTTTTTCAGTTTGATGTGACAGGGCAAGGCTTAACGATAATAAATCATTTGCCGTTCATTGTTTCATAAAACCATTAGAACTGATTTATATGGCAGGATATTAATACTTTTTCCATAAAAAAAACATAAACAGTTGGTTGCACTCGGTCAAAACGTGCCCATTGTATCCTGGTAATCAATCTATTCTGAAAATGACAATGTAAAAATGTGAGTGTTATCTAAATACTCAAAAATAGAGTAAGTACAGCTTTATAACGGCAAGATTGGTTCCAACACAATTAAATCTGAGCACGTCATATGTGACGAAACGCTCGATATTATACAAAAGCGATCAAAATATGATTGTTAAGAGAAACGATGGCGTGAAATTGATTTGAAATTAAAATCCGAAATAATATTTTATTTGTAACTTTGTTTATGATTTTGTACCATAAGACAAAAAATAGTGACAATTATGGAAGATCAATTTAATGCACCGATGGATTCAAAAAATTTCCAAGAAGAAGGGGGGGGGGGATATGCTAGATATCATTCAGGTACCCGAGATGTAAACCTTTTAAACTTTTTTTTATCTAAATCATTGTTTAAAAAAATCTAATCTAATGTATAACTTCTAATATAAATTAATAATAACACATTTTTGATGAATCAGTATTGTAAGTTCTAAATAATTTCCGGCGTAGAAAAAAATGTATTTAATATAATTGATTTGATAGACGTACGAGACGCCTGCGTACAGCATCTAGTATAATAATAAACGTGTTAATCCAGCATCTAGCTCACGGAGAAATTGGCGATTATGTGCTGCCAGTAATGCGACTAGACCAGGGACCAGAGAGTCAGAGAGCCGGGTTTACAGTTCCCTCCTCAGAGCCGGTACCTGCCGACTTATGACTTACGGCTGCTAGGTAAGTACCTGCCAGCTTATGACTAACAACTGGCTGCAAACAGAAATGATAGCAATAAACATATCGCCACACACTTTATGGCACCAATAAATCTCACCCGCCGAGACTCCCCGAAGCGCAGAGAACACATTTCGCAATTATAACGCTATATTTTAGTGCGCCGTTTGTTTGATCTTGTCTTTAATTAACGCCGTCGATACATAAACCAAAATATAACATAAACATTGCACATATTCTTTTTGATGTTCAAATACTCGGCATTTGGCGCCACGAGCCCGTATATATTATTTGAATTGAACATAAAAATGAAAATGATTACCTCGCTAAGAGTCGTTGGTACTTAATTATCCGACGATGTGTCAGGTTGTACGAACGTAAGCATAGAACATGCTTTGAAAGTCTATACGTATAACTAATACGCGGAATATTGCTGAAAAATTTTAATGTAAAAAGCCTCGAATATAAGAAATCTTTTGCGCAATTTTATAGACCAATGCTATTATTTGTGTGCTGGGGAGAAAATAAGAAAAATACTACTATACCAGTATAAAATACTGGTAGAACCTGGGTTGACCATATTAATAATGAAGACGTATTAAGATTCATAAGTAAATCAAGTAAACTAATAACAATTACCAAGGAACGCTGTATTTTTCTGACACATTTTCCGCAAAAAAATGATATTTTACAACTCATTATGCAGAGAAAGATAGAAGGCAGCAGAGGCGTAGGTAGATGGTATCTTGGCTAGTATTATATGAAAGTGGCCCAATGTCCAAAATATTGGTGAGCTTGTACAGGATAAATCAACATACAGCAACATTATTGCCAACCTTCGATAAAAGGCGGCACATAAAGAAATAGTCTTGTAAAAAATTATATGAGCGATATATTTTTTTGTGTGTGCTATGATGCCAAATCGTGTAGATATGCACATCCACAAACCATAGAGGGAACATTGTCGACGTGCTCAATGTTTATGCGGTGCCATCGTCGATTAATACCCTTTTTTACGAGATTCGGATATGAGGTATTATTAATATGCCCTCATTTTTATAGAAAAGGGTATCTAACCGCCAATATGAAGAACCATGGTTTTATTTCAGGATTTTCCAACCTTTAGTCTACGTGATTAGCGGGTGCTAGTTTATTTCTCTCCTACTCCTTACACTACTGGCTGCAGTGCCGGTGAGAGTTGATATTGAAGTCGACAGGGTTTAGTCGACACTAGAGCACTTCGTAAGGTCTATGAGGGAACTACAACTCTTGAGATGATTAATAATGAGACGGGTGGACAACGTTTGAAGGGATGCAGCGAGATTACGAAGTCCCTGTTGGGAGACCACAGTTTAAGACAAAGAGGACTGGACGTCCATTGTCAGTAAAAGCCCTTAGTGCCAACTATATAAGAATAATACACATATGACACGAAATACAGACATGACTGTCAGTATTCAGTATTTTTCATCTGCAAATCCGTATTCAAATATGCATAGTTTTCATATGACAATCGTTGATGTTTTCGCATAAGGGAAACATTTTTTATTTCTGCATACTTCTTAAAACTTGCGTCATGGGACCATTTTCCAGTACTTTCTGGTAATATCGTAGTTCTATCGAAATATACCATATGTCATCATCATCCACATCGACCCCTCATAACACTCCACTTTTCTCGGCATTCTGCAGATCTTAGTGCTGACACCAGAGAAGTACCTATCGCCTTTTCCACTTAGTCGATTCAATGCGGATCTTCATCTTTTTCTCTGTCCTTCAACGTGGTCCACAACAACAAGCTTTTCCAAACAATCTACCCAAGAATTGAAGAATTAATCTTAGAAAAATAGTCTAGCATCTCGTTGTTCACGGAAAACGCAATACATGCTTCCAGCACCACATCTCAAAGGCATCAGTTCATCTTCTCTCCCTTGCCTTCAGGGTCCATGATTC
The DNA here is from genome assembly GCA_031772225.1 of Eubasilissa splendida. Lineage (NCBI taxonomy): Eukaryota > Metazoa > Arthropoda > Insecta > Trichoptera > Phryganeidae > Eubasilissa > Eubasilissa splendida. Next base: position 26,660,970 of record CM062851.1, on the reverse strand, counting down.
CACATCACATAGAAATATACAATGCATCAGAGACTGTAAAAGCCTGATTTTGGTTATTTTGGATATACTAAAAGTAGATGAACACAAACAACATATTACAAAAGCATTTAGCTGAATCATTCAGATCTCCGAGAAGAATGCAATTAAGAGATAGGTCAAATTTCAGCGCATAAAAATGTCACCATTAAACAACATTTTACCTTCTTTAAGAAAGTATTTATTTCAAAATTGACTAGTGAGACCTAAGTTTCTAACAATTATTTTATTTACTGTCGAATAGATTGTAATAAAAAAAAGTAACTGACACCTCAAAAGGAAGTGAAAATGAGCCTGTCACATCACAAAATTGATACGTATCTTATTTTAATGCGAAATCTTTCCGGAAATTATGAACGTCATATTCGTAACATCGATTAGCGGGGGTCGGGATTAGTGTCTTTCATATGACTTGACGTTACGTCTATTTTTGTATGACGCGTTGCGCTGTTCCTTGTGTGATTATAATAAATCTTCGATGTTATAACCTGCATAGAAGGTGCGGCGCACATGTCAGGGATGGCGTACAAACCGACAAAGTGTCAGAATTTTATTTTTTATTCTTCGTATTATAGAGACTCTCGGAGGACAAATTTATTAGATGGTAAAATAAAATGACGTTTGAACAACTAGCAATAGAGGAATATGTAGCTAATATATTTTTAATTTACTCGCATTTCTTGCTAAATATTTTTGCTCAAGTTAGGTTAGGTTAGAATATTTGATAAAAAATCACGGCAGCAGAGTAACAAACTGACAGTGAATCATTATGTGTGCACTTATCTTGTATGCAGTTGACATGTGTGCACTTGTCTTATGTGTACTTATGGTGGTTAATGTTTGCGTGTATAGCTAGAGTGGGTGGATTATGATGTGACTGTACGTATAATCGGTTGTTGTAAATTGAGGCACGATTAAATTTAAAACTTAGTGTGTTACATTATACAAAGTTCAGGTTAAACATAGTACATTGAAGGCGGTGCAGATGTGCGTGCGAAAAGATGTGTAGTGTATTGTTGCCTGCAATTTGGCTGTATGTCTGTTGAGTGTTTGTACATGCAGATCTGTGAGGCGCGAGCAGGGCCACCACATACTTGACAAGTTAAAATTAGTTGCGCTTTGACAAACATAAGATAGCTTTTACATGTGTGGGCTAAAAAAAAAATTCATTTTACAGAAGTTTTAATCAATATTTTTGTCGGTCTCTTATAAAAGAGTCGTGATCATTGTGAACTCCTGCCCTCTTGACTATATTCCACTACTTTTATCGGCATCTTAAAGGTCTGAGAGTTGTCACTAGATAAGTGCTTGTTGCTTTTCCGCTCTGTTGGTTCAACGGGTGTTGGATTTTCTTATTCCTGTCCGTCCTTCAATTCACCACAACAAGCTTCTACAAGCTGTCTTCTTTTATTATAAGATATCTTATTCCATACAATAGTGATATTCTCAGATCCTCCACAAATTTGTGGAAGACGTAATAATACTATCAATGAAAAAAAAAGCGATTGGGTGTCACTAGCACTGGTCAATGGAGACAGAAGAAGTTAAGAGTAAGTGAGAACTATTATAATATATCGGAATTTGTATAATATAATATATAGATATTATAATAGTATAGAAACTACATAGATTCAAAATAAAACTAAGCAAATATGTGCAAGAGAAGTTATAGTAAAAGGGAACATTTTGATCTTGTTTATATTAAAGCATGATCATATATAAATATGTGTCCATTATTATGAAGGCAGTCTAAGTCATGTTTCTTTCGATTCGAGATATTTAAAGGTTTGAAGGTGTTTGAATTGATAATAATATATTTATATGACACAACACAATGTTTCAAAATTTATTTAGTCTCTTTTTTTGACATATAAATGTTGCATGTAACTTATAAGGAAATAACAAATTTAAGGTTGAAATGACTTACTATATTATCAAAATAAACACGAGCGGAATACCGTCGAACATCATGACAATACCCATAATATAACGCTTCAAATTTTTCACAATTGTTATAATTTGCATCATATTATATTAATTTAAAACAATGTGACGCGAAATAATTGATAAACTCATTTTTTCAATTTCTTGACTTAGACCACTTTCATAATAATATTAATATATATATATATGCACCACATAAGAATAAATAAATAAAGAAAAATTATAATAATAATTTGGCGTGGCAAACGTAGTACAATGGGTCAACCCTGGGTACGCTCAAAACAATTTTGTAATTGTATATCTGCTGTTCTTATTTTATGATTATTAAAGCCTTAGTCGTTATTCGATATAAATTTAATTCAATGACAAAAACGGTAATTCAGAACATTAATAAGTTCTCGAAGTAATAAATATGATATCTTAAATGGAATCAGGTAAGATATAGGTAGATGTGTCAGTACAGAAAAAGCACAGAATTTATTATAATATATCTCTATAAATGTGTATTTTTGATTATATCTTTTTATATATGGGATGCAATAGTTATTTAGCCTTGGGTTAGCTAATTCATTAGATTCGTCTGTAGAAGTACCTTCTACAAATAAAGGAAATATTACAATGAATGTTGTTAATTTTTTAATTAGTATTATTACAAATTCTCAGAAATAAATATTCACAAAACACTTCCTCAATATTTTATTGATTAAACCATAGACTACCAAATACATAGACATGAACTAACGCAAATTCTTGATTTAAATATTTTCAATATGGTGTTACTGACGTGATCACTTTGGTACCACATACGCATTCAAATAGCTTCGCGACTTTTTTTAAATAACTCGATTGGAACGAAAATTTAAACGCTGTCAATATAATATGCATCAATGTAAAAAAATACGTCTTATTTATAAAAAGATTTAATTTTCGAAGAGTAAATACTTTTACTGTCGCATAAATGTGTCGAAAACTATCGGATTTATGTTTCCACAAATAATGTTTGTAGAATAACCCTCGTCCCACAACTAATGCAACCCCAGTCCTATATGTACACTTTATTTCATGTCTATTCATTTAATGGTCTGCGGATTCAATTAATATTTACTGTAAAATTCAATTAACAATTTATTTGTAATACATTTTATAATACATCACTACTGATTTATTTTTAATCGCGTTAAGTCTAAATTAAACATAAACTGCATTAACTAATTTCTGAATGTGCAATTTAGCATCTTTAACATTGTTTATTATATTTTTTACAATATTTACATCTTAAAAGAATATATAACTAGTGACTAATAGGACATGTTGAAAATTGACATTTATTAATTAAATATCAATGTAAACGTTGCAACCTTGATGGCCATACATAGTTGACGTGAACTATAATTTTGAACGATTAAATACAATTTATGGTGATAAGAGCTCATACTTACTGTAAATTTGTAAGTGAGAAATCGTAGAACGTAGGTGGAATAATAATTTATTACAAATTGGTAGTTTCATTAGACGTTTAGATGTGAAATGTTCGTGTTCACGATACACGCATACAGTCCAAATTAATGTTGGAAAAACATATGGTTTTCAATGCACGCTTGATTTATAATTTAAAAACGATGTAATGAGGTTGACAATTTAGATCCCTTAATAAAGACGTGCAGAGTTTGAAATGATTAACCTTAAAATTTAAAAAAAACTGTGGAATCGGTTCAAACTCAAAAACGTATGTATATCTTTTTATCGAAATGGATGAATGATTCAATTACTTTTCTATATAGAAAAATATTATTTTATAATGTTAGGTTTGAAGAATATAAAGGAGAATAAAGTTATTGAATTATTCGTACATTCTTACCCTAAAGCCAGGCGAGTGGCAACATCCAACATCCGAGGGTTTAAATTTTTTTTTTTAACGTACTCGTGTTTGTGTACTGTATTTATTATTATCATATTAGCTTTACTTTATTTAAGCTATAACCTTTCTCCTACGGTGTTAAAAAAAAAACGCGCCTTCCGGTGCTGTAAACTCAGTGTACATGTAGACTTTTGCGATTTTTATGTCGAATAAATATGAATATGATATATATATAAGTGAATATATCAATTATTGTAAAAAAGTATTGAAAATTAGAAAAAACATCGATAAAGACGCATTTGACACATCTAACATGGCCAACGCACGCTCTACCACTAAAGTGACGATTGGCATCCGGTACCCCGCGCCAACAATTGCGCAGCTGGAAAGACATTTGAAAACTAGTGTTTAAATATTGTATATAATAAGTAATTCACATATCTTTAAGTAACGTGAGATCTTAGATTCGATCATTAAATGTACGAGTATAATAAATAATAACTAAATTAACATAAAATAAACATAATTACCTGTAACGACTCATATATAAACTAAAGCCCAAAAAAGAAATCAAATATCTCGGTGTAATTATTGATCAACATTTAAAATGGCACAGTCACATTAGCGAATTAGTGAAAAGAATAAGAAAATGTATTTATATATTCATTTTAAGTACAAATAATTTTAAAAAGGTATATTTTGCTATTGTTCACTCACTACTCCAGTATGAAATAATTGGGTGGGGAGGAGCATACAATAATATAATGAACTCGGTAAAAATAATACAGAGAACAATCATCAAAGTAATATTTAAAAAAATATCAAAACACTTTTTGCAAAATTCCCAGTTCCCAAAATAGAAAACATTTACAAAAAAATCTTAATTAATTAAAAAAAATAACACTAAAATTTGAAACAAGCACATCATTAAGGTTTAAAAAAAACTTTAAAATCTCTAAATGTAACACCAAACACTATCAGCAAAATTTTATATATTTAGAGATACAAAATTTCAATAGCCTTCCTGCACAAATTAAAGAAATAAAAGATATAAATGAGTTTAGAAATAAATTAAATGAACACTTCAAAAACACATAATTATAAAATAAACAATGTTACAGAAAACCTCAGAAGCACACAAATAGACAATAAATAAAATATTATATAAAATGATTACAAGCACAAGAGCTGCTAGTCTCTTTTTGGAGAGGTAAGCGAAAAAATAGATAAAATATATTAAAAAATGTAAAGAAAACTTGGCAAATAGAAAAGTATGTAGGTATACATAATTATATTATACAACATTTGTCATTTATACACATATGCATAGTGATGTAAATGATATTAATTATTGAGTTGACGTAATTTAATTTTAAAAGGAAGCATTGATCATTGATCATTGATAAAGTTATTTGAGAAATTAATGATATTGGAGTTTGACGTAGAGCATGTTAAAAAACCGATTTTTTAAAATTTGTTCTGACAATATTAGGATAAATTAAATTGTTTGAACATGTTAAACATGTGAGACAGCTTAAACGTAATTGTTCTAGTAAGTAGATAGAATCAACCGGTTATTTAAAATATAAAGGTAACATCGTGCTTGTTAGTCTAGTGGTTAAGAAATTCGCCTGGTGATCTGGTGGTAGAGGGTTCGAGTCTCACCCAAGAGACCAGAAAGTTAGTCCTATTTACATAACACACGCGTTTAGATAAAAATTTAATAAATTGCAATCGTGGAACAATATAAATATTTTGTTTAATAATTAATGAGAAATTTTGCTGGAAACCGCATATTGATAATATATATAAAAAACTGAGATCCATGTTAAGTGCATTTTATATATTAAGATTATGCACCTCTCGGGCCACACTGTATTCACTGTACGTTGCGATGGTCGACTCAGCAATCAGTTATGGAGTGAGTAGCTATGGACTGATAGACATGATAAAATTAAACAGTTACAATTAAGATTTAAAAAACTTATAATAGATAACAAAACAGTGTGTTTGTATAATGTTGATTATCATAAATTATTTACAATATGCAAAATGTTACCAGTTGACAAAAAAGTAACATATAATATAAATTATTTACAATGTGCAAAATGTTACCAGTTGACAATAAAGTAACATATAATATAATTTTAGAAGAGATGATGAATAATATAAATATGAATACTGACCCTCACCACAGCTATTCTAGCAGATCCTCAGGATGAACCATGAGAGTACCGATCGCGAATAATGTGTATGGTGAGAGAACGAGTGTTGTGCCACATGATGGAAAATAAAGAGGCATCAGTGAATACACTAACAAATAAAGTTAAACATATTCTTATCTAATTATTTGATTTCTCCACATTAAAAGATTTTTTTTTTGCTGATAAAATTTTAGTTAACTTTAATTTACCATGCTAATTACTTTAATTGAAGGTCAATCCTTCCCGTAAAACTGCTATACAGTTTGGCATAAATTAATATTGTTATGTAATATATATGAAGTAAGGTTGTAAATAAAAGGTTTGTTTGAAAATAGTAAGAATATTGATGTGATACGTATTCCGTAAAAAAAACTCGTAGATCTTGTACGCTCGTCGAATTCTATGACATTATAGTAATGCTAAGGTAGTAGTGATGGTAAAATCGTTATTTAAACCGTTATTTTAATTTTGTGACTGATTGTGTTCGATTGTAACGATGATTGATAACTGATTAACGTAATTCTTCAAGCAATGACTGGTACACTAGAAAGTAAGCCTCCGACAGTTAAATCTTAGTTACCAATCATCGTTAAATCTCAGTTACCAATCATCGATACAATCACAATCACGTAACGGTTTATCATCACCAGTAGGTAGTATAACTGGTTTTCTAAACTACTTATTCAAATTCTGGTATTTTTAAAATGGAATAAACGAATGTTCAATATTTTAAAATCAGCACCAAAATAAAATCAAATCAAGTCAACAAAAATCAAATATATTCCAACCCTGATAGGCGATTTAATTTTTTAAATGTTAACATTACATTACAAAAAAAATTAGATAAGTATCAGCTCTGTCGTAAGCACTTGTCATAAAAGATCATGTCCTTTGTTGAAATATAAATAAAAATACACTCTCCTTAATTAGTTTAACAAGCAGTTAATGCGGCACTAACAGGGACATAATAATACACGACGACAGGAGGAATAAATAATCCAATAGGATGTAAAAACTAAAAACGTTACCAAAAATGATCCCAAAGTGGTCACGCCATGTTTCATATAGGTAAATAGCTACCCACGCATCATGTTACGATGTCGGCTCTGAATATTACGATCATTTCTCAGAAGGATTTAAAAAAAACGAGGTAAATAGCGGATTTCATAAATTTTTCGAAGGTATCATTAAAATTATTATTTAAAGAAATATTTACCACTGCAGGTGTTAAAAAATTGTGAAAGGATTATGATTTTATGGATTTAAATAGTAATAATAAAAAAAAATTAAATGAAAGTTGTCTTTCCAATAAGTACTCACTTGGACATCCAATACGGTATGATCGAAGAGTCAGTTTTTTGTTAATAAGATTGAGTTATTTACTGTTTACGAGGTAAATTTATAGAACTTCAAATAAAACACTCGTTTTTTGATTCTACTCATTTAATTTACTTGAGACGCGTTTCGCCTTGCAAAGGCATTATCAATATAACAATTTAACTCGACAACTTGTATTTAAACTATAATGGGGGACAGCTATGCAATTTTATTTACATGGGGTGAAAAGGGACAACATTATTCATTGGAATTCTGAGAATTTCCATACACTTTGAATGCTTTTAATTATTTTAAGTACCCTTTCGTTTCATGTGAAAAAAATTGTATAGCTGTCCCCAATTATAGTTATAAATACAAGTTGTCGAGTTAAATTGATAATGCCCTTGCAAGGCGAAACGCGTCCCAAGTAAATTAAACGAGTAGAATCAAATAACAAGTGTTTTATTTCCACAAATGTAATAAAATTGAGTTCCATTTAGAATCAAAATGGTAAGTACCTACCTTTTTCAAGTATTTTTAAACTTATTAGTTTATTTTAATCATATTTGATACATACCGATTTAATTTTAAATTTTATTATTATTTTTTATTGAAATTTGTGATAAATTTCAGGTGTTCCTTATTTAAATAATTAGAAACTTTAATAAAAACAACCTAATCTCTCCTTCAGAATAAATATGCATTTAAATAAATTAGAATAATACTTTATTATTTTATAAATAATATTTAATATTGCCAATAAAAAAACTATATTTGATATAATGTTTAACAGTTCGATCGTTGCATTCGAAGCGGGCGGTAGTGTCGGTTTCTGTAATAATATTCGCGCGCTGTTTGTTACAATTCCAAGCGGGGTGACATTTCACGGATCTACCTGCAAAACGCTCAGATAAGACTGTTTTCGTTCCAATTTTATAATATTTTTGTTTCCAATTATTATTTTTATTTTTTATTGTACTAGCATAAGAAGCAAGCTCGTATCGGGGTATACGGCTTGCTCTTTCATTTGTGTCTATTATTGTTATATTATCTTAGATCTAGGCTCATCTTATAGAATTAGATAGTAGTTATTATGGTTAATATAGCCAAGCCCCCGGACCCTCCGGATATTAGTATTAATAAAAGACGTCGGGAAGAAGAAGAACCCTGCACTCCAGATATGTTACCTCCGGACCCAACAACGACAAATATTCAGATTGACGACCCAATAATTATTCCTACGATTGATTATCCAATACATTCCCTTGGCCCTTTCCTGGTTCTGGTCCAGGATAAAGATCCCACTAAATCCCTTCATCCCATGAAAATGGGAAGTCTCCTGCTCAAGAGTAGAATTTTTAATATTGCTCCCGGAGGTGTTAAATCCGAGGGTCGAAACAAAATATCGATAACCTTCACTAACCCGACCGCGGCCAACACATTTATCAAGTCCTCATTTCTGGTAATTAACAACTTAAAAGCCTATATTCCACGATATAAAGTTACCAAAATGGGTCTGGTACGCGGTATTTCCACCGAATTAAGTGAGGAGGAAATAATTGAACACGTATCAGTTCCTGCTCAGTTTGGCAAGGTCCTGAAAGCAAGGAGACTTAACTATAAAGATAAATCCTCTGACACTCCATCATGGAAACCCTCTCAAACTGTAGTCCTAACATTCGAAGGTCAATCCCTCCCCGAATATGTATACCTTTTTTATAACTCCTTACCTGTCGAGCTCTATTTTTACCCTACAATTATTTGCTACAGATGTTGTCGGTACGGTCATACGAAACTGCAATGTCGCTCGACCCCAAGGTGCTATAAATGCTCAGAAGCCCATCTCGGTGAAAACTGCTCAGTAGAGGCTAATAATACTTGTATTCATTGCTCAGGAAATCATTCGGCGGTAAGCAACGTTTGTCCCGAATTACCAAGACAGAGAAAAATTAAGCAAGCCATGGCTTCACAAAACCTGTCTTATATTCAAGCTTCCAAACTGTATCCAACATCTTCAAAAAGCTTTGCAGACGTTACAGCTAATAAAACCCGTATTGCCATCCCGACGCCAATCCCAATAACCCCAGCATTCAAGCCTCATAATATGCTTTACAAATACAAGGCTATCAACGAAGTTGAAAAAAAGTCAACTTCTTATTATGAAAAAAAAGCTCACGATGACTTACTATCTTACTTTAATGGCCAGCCTTCAAACCCGTCGGTGGGATGTGCCATCCCGCCATCAGGATCTTCAACTTCACCCCCAGTTCATCAAGAAAACCAACCCAATAATATTACAAACTTAATCACCTTAGTCGCTCAAATCTTGCTTTCTATAATATCTAGCTCCGAAAATATACCGTCCCACGTTGCCAATTTTCTTCCTCTACTTAATTCATTAATAAATATTAACCATGACTCACCAGCATCAAACCAACTCTAGTGCCCTCTCTCTAAACATTCTGCAATGGAACAGCAGAAGTGCTGTCTCCAATAAACATGAGATTGTACATATCCTTAATTCATTTAATATAAAAATCGCTGCGATATCTGAGACATGGCTGAGACCGGGTATTGATTACTCAATGGCTGGTTTTTCCATTCTCCGAGACGACAGAGTCGATGGTAGAGCGGGCGCCGCGCTACTAATTCATTCGTCTCTCCCTTTTTCAAATATTCCCTTACCAGTTCAAACAAATACTCAAATAGTTGCCGCAGATATTAACGGAATTGGTTTTGTCTCTGTATATATGCCTCCTCATACTCCTTTTATTCCTGAGTTCTGGTCCTCGATCATTGCTTTAATGCCAAGTACTTTCTTTATACTGGGAGACTTCAATGCTCATTCCCCTACATGGGGAAGTAGCTTTTCCGATAGATCAGGAAACCAAATTTTATCTTTTATCGACGACTGTAACCTCTGCATTCTAAACGACGGTTCTCCTACAAGATTGAATGCCCCCTCGCAGAATCCTAGTGCGGTTGATGTATCAATATGTACTGCAAACATTTCCAGTTCATGTAATTGGTCAATATTACATGATCCCCACTCGAGTGATCATTTTCCAATTATTATATCGGTGCCTCTATATCCAATGAAATCTATAGTTAAAAAGTCCAATAAATATAATCTAAAAAAGGCTAACTGGTTAAAATATAGTGAAATTATAAATAGTAACATTGAAAACATCCCAGCCATAGGAACTTCGCTCGATCCTCAAACGCTCTTTTCAGAAATATCGGTCATAATGTATTCAGCAGCGGATGCAGCTGTCCCGAAAATTAAACCATGTTCCAAAAAGTCTCATAAAAATCCATGGTGGGATGAGGAGTGTTCACAGGCTATTGAATTGAGAAAGGAAGCGATGCGTAAGTATAGAAATGATATGAGTCTAGACAATTTTCTTAATGCCAAAAATATTCAAGCCAAGGTCAAGAGATTATTGAAAAAGAAAAAACGAGATGGATGGTATAAATTTTGCTCGTCTCTCTCTCCTGATTCTCCCCCCTCCTACACATGGTGCATGATTAAAAGATTTCGCGCTTCCTCATGTGCTCCTAAACAGTCTCCATTGAACTCCTTGTGGATTGAAGAATTTGTCAATAAAATAGCTCCAGCCTATGTCCCTAATCACATCGAAATACTATTTCCAAAGTCAGCTTTAAATCACTCTCCTTCTTCATGGCTGGATGCTCCCTTCTCCATGGAGGAATTATTGATAACCCTTAAAACTGTATCTGACTCCGCTCCTGGTGTTGATGAACTATCTTACTCTTTCCTCAAAAAAACCCCACCGGAGTTTCATAAATACTTATTGGGCATGTTTAATTCATGCTTAAATTCAGGAACAGTTCCCCAGGAGTGGAAAACCCAAAAAATCGTACCCATTTTAAAACCTTATAAAAACCCCAACCAAGGACAATCGTACCGCCCAATCGCCCTGTCATCGTGTTTTCTGAAAATTCTGGAACGAATGCTTAAAAATAGATTAGAATGGCATATAGAACACAATTCTCTTCTATCTCCGTTTCAGTTTGGTTTTCGCAAATCCCTTTCCTGCCTGGACAATCTAAGTATTCTTATTACGGACATTCATGCATCTTTTGCAAAAAAACAACTTATAGTGGCAGCATTTATAGATATTAATGCAGCCTATGACAATGTACTTCTACCTCTGCTTCTGGAAAAAATGAAAAACCTTGATATCCCAAGCCATCTCGCACAACTAATACACAATATTTTTGCTGAGCGATCCATTGTTGTGGACGGCCCGGAAGGGATTATTAAGAGAGTGATTTCAAGAGGCCTCTCCCAGGGCTCGGTATTGAGTCCTTTACTATTTAATTTGTACATTGCGGACCTCATAAGTAAGATATCAAAAATATGTAACGTGTTGAACTTTGCGGATGACTTTGCTATTTATGCTTCAGACAACAATATCGATTCTGCGATCAGCAAACTATCTGCTGGTATTAACTTTCTAAACAATTGGTTAAAGTGTAATGGTTTAGACCTATCGCCTTCGAAATCTCATATTGTTGTCTTTTCGAGGAAACACAAAGTCCCTCCCGTGTCAATGACCATTGATAACGTGAGTATCCCAGTCAAAAACCAAGTTAAATTTTTAGGCATGATTTTGGACAGAAAACTTTCCTGGAAATCCCACATAGATATGGTTCTAGCTAAATGTGAAAAAAATATTAATATTTTAAGATCGGTTTGTGGAGTATGGTGGGGATCTCATCCATCTACCATGAAACTCATATATCAAGCCCTAGTACGAAGCCATTTGGATTACGCTAGTTTTTTGTTTGATCCTTTACCAGCTTACCTTCAATCCAAGCTTGACAGAATCCAGTCCAAATGTTTGAGACTTATTTTGGGAGCTATGAATTCATCTCCAATCAATTCTCTACAAGTGGAATGTGCAGAAATGCCTCTCCTTATTAGGCGACAATATTTATCGGATAAATTCTTTCTAAAAAGGTGCAATTTTATTTCCCACCCACTATTAGAAAAGGTTTCCGCCCTTTCCTCTTTGATAGACTCACGGAGATACTTATTAAATAAATCTCGCCCAAACTTATGCAATAGCTTATCCTGTTTAAAAACAAAATATCCCGATTCACCTCGCTATTCTACTCTTCCAGTCTATTCTACCCCTTTTCGTGCTATATTTTTCTCTCCTAACATGGATGTAATCTCTGGACTAGACAAATCAACCCAGCTAAATGAAAATCATGTAAACAAGTTGTTTAATAGTGTACTTGACTCGAAGTGGCTTAACTATCTCCACATCTTCACCGACGGTTCTAAACTTTGCCCTGAGGGCTATTGCGGTGCTGCAGTTTCCATACCTCAATTAGGAATAAATGTGAAGGTTCGACTTCCTGCGGATTCATCGGTTTTCTCAGCAGAATGTTGGGCAATTAAAGAGGCCTTGGACATCTGCGTTCTCCGGAACGTCGATAAGGCTGTTATATTCTCCGACTCTCAAGCAGCTCTTGAATCCCTCTCTGCTAATATGAAAGTTTGGCTAGACAATGAGATAATCTGTTCCATCAGAAGATGCCTATTTGATTTGTACAGCAACAATAAACGGGTGTCATTCGTTTGGATCCCTGCACATAAGGGAATTCAGGGAAATGAATGTGCTGATAAACTGGCCAAGAAGGCTACTCTTTCCGGAGTTTTTCCCCATCAATTCCATATCCCGATGTATGACAAACTTAATATTGTAAAAAAACATACGTATTCTATCTGGTCTGCACAATGGATGGATCCAAACAATCACAAGGGTAATCGTCTTAAAATAATCCAAAGATATATTCCCCGCACCCCTTGGTTCTCCAACAGGAAAGTCTCTAAAAGAACAGTAGCAAATATCTGTAGAATGAGAATTGGGCATTGCCAGGTGGCCTCACATTTGTTCAGAATGAACATAATAGACTCCCCAATGTGTGAGTGTGGTACCGAGGAGGAAACCCTTGACCATGTCTTTTTTGCCTGTCCATTGCGGATCACTGGTTTTTTTTATAATGATCTTGTCAATGGTGATTTTCAACTTCCGGTTAACTTGTGTCATCTTCTTTCCCTCAACTCGCCTCATTTAAGCTATATAATAGCAAATTTCCTGAATGTCAATGGTATTGACTTGTGATGCAATGTTCCCTGTTCTATAGGATTGTTGTACTCTTTCTATAAAATAATGTTTAGACTTGTTTAATGGCACAAGTCACTCTTGAAGGGTGGATTGCCTATTTGAAAGAAGAAGAAGAAGA